>VZTU01017979.1:954840-1008197 GCA_013400835.1 Zapornia atra
CACTGCTGGCTCATGTTAAGTTTCTCATCCTCCACAATCCCCAAGTCCTTCTCAGCAGGGCTGCTCTCCAGAAGCTCTTCTCCCAGTCTGTATCTATGGCTGGGATTCTTCTGACCCAAGTGCAACCCCTGACACTTGGCAGTGTTGAACCTCATTAGGTTCCCCCGGGCCCATCTTTCCAGCCTGTCAAGATCCCTCTGGATGGCTTCCTTTCCTTCTAGGGTGAAGGTGTGTTCTAGGTGCTTTTAACATTTTAAAAGTAGAAAATGCTGTCTTGCTAGGAGGGAGCCCTGACCGCGTTCCGCAAGACTTACGACAAAACCGTGGCGCTGGGGCATCGTCTGGATATCGTGTTCTACCTGCTGAGGATTGGCTTGTTCTATATGGATAACGACCTCATCACACGGAACATTGAGAAGGCAAAAAGGTACTGCTTGGGTTGTTTGAGTGCACTGCAGCAGTCCTGAGGCAAGCTGCTAACGAGAGAAATAGAAGAGAAATACCTTTCTGTCAGGAAGTGGTTGTCAGACACAGTCACAGAGTGATGGGTGGGTGTCACCTTGAGCTTGCTGTTCCTGGGGGTTTTTTTTTATGAGGGGGAAGAAAAGAGAAAGGTTAATATTTAGTGTCAGCTATTTTCTAGCAGCTGAGCTGGTTTTAGTTTGTAGCCCACCCTCCCCCACTCCTATTTTTCTGTTCTGTAGCTGTTGGAAGACAAGTAACTGTGGGTGTGATTAGACTGCAGGATTGCCAGCCAAACCCAGGGGCTGCCAGTGCCACACGGCTGCTCTGTGAAGTGCCAGCTTTCCCCCAAAACCAGGAGCCCAGTGTCAGCACGGTGTGCTTTGGTGCAGCTCGTTTCTCTCATTTCCACTGTTTCAGCATCCTCATTTTGAACTTCAGTGCTCCCAGTCTCTTCCCTGGTGCTATGAGGGGTGTCTTCCCAATTACCCTGTTCCTTGGGTGATGATTTTTGTGTTGCCTTCGCAGCAGATTTTGTCTGCTGGACCCACTTACACAGCCACATCGATTTTGTGTCAGTATGATCCTCGAAAAGGGGCAGCTTTTACATTTTTCTCTTTGCTGCTAGTGGGATGGCTTTGATTTTACCAGCATTGGCAGTGGGAATACATTGCCCAAGCCAGGGTTGGCAGTAATATTAGTGTGTGCATCTTAGAAGACTGGTGGCAGAACTTCAGAGGCGATAAACTTTTCCTTTCAGTTCAAGCTTGTGTGTGGCCTCTGCTGTCCCAAGGAAGCCTCTTCCCTACCCCTGACAGACATACAAAACCTGGGCTGTCTCGACAAGCTGTAACATACATTAACCTTTCTGTACTCCCATGGAATCAGTTGATTTACTGCACTTCTTTTGTATAACTTACTACATAATGCATAAGTAAATATGTCTTTTTATTCTATTTTAAGTCTAATAGAAGAAGGAGGAGACTGGGACAGGAGAAATCGTCTCAAAGTATACCAGGGCCTTTACTGTGTAGCTATTCGAGATTTCAAACAAGCAGCAGAGCTCTTCCTTGATACAGTTTCGACATTTACATCCTATGAACTTATGGATTACAAAACATTTGTAACCTACACGGTCTATGTCAGCATGATTGCCTTGGACAGGCCTGACCTTAGGGAAAAGGTAAGAAGAGCAGATGAGAGTGCCAGTTCGGACGCAGCCTGTCTTGGACCTGTTCCTCTCCAGGCTGAAAGCAATGGTATTTATGCACATTGTTTGTTTTCAGGTTATTAAAGGAGCAGAGATTCTGGAAGTGTTACATAGTTTGCCAGCTGTACGACAGTATCTCTTCTCTCTGTATGAATGCCGTTATGCAGCCTTTTTCCAGTCCTTAGGTAAGGCTGTATTTTTTCCTACAACACTCTTTCAATTATTTGCTTCAGATCATGCACAACTTCTGTGGAGTAGCTACACTCCAGAAGCAGAGCCTCCTTATGCAGGGAAAAAAAAAAATAAAAGCTGTGGTGTTTTGTTTTTTTTTAAACAGACACCTAAAATTTGCTGCTGTTTGATTTTTAAAACAAACTGACCAACAGTGAGCTTTTTGGAAGGTCCCATCTCATTAGGTAGAAAGACTTTTTCAAGCAGCTGTAGAGCACTGTCTTACCTGAAGAGCTGGGTCAGGCAAGAAAGCTTTGAAAGTTTGGTCTTTGAAAGATGTTACAAGTCCTGTAGTCCAAAGTCCCTGAAATTGCAACCTGTGAAAGACAACACATGTTGAGTTTTCATTGTTGTTCTTACCACTGGCTCTCTGCTCTTGTTTCTGTGTAAAAGGGTGACATAAAAAGAACCCCTCACTTAGTGGAAGACTAGGCCTGGTGAGATTAAAAGCTCACGGCAACATTTTTCTATGGCAGGCCTTATCTCTGGTTGAGAGCTAAAACTGGCAGGAGGAAAAGCCTAGGAATCCTAATTTAAAAGCTAGTACCAGAAAATTAATGGTCCTGCCTTACCCAGCTTTGGGTGACAACGTTTCTTCCAGCAGTTACATACCCAGCACTGGCTGTTGCCTGGCTCTGCCTTGCTCCTGTGTGACAGTGGGTCCCAGCACTTACCTGGAGTGAGGTGGTGCCCCTGCAGCAGAAGGGACACTGCCTCACACCCTGACAGGAGGATTGGGTGCTGACAAACAGGGTCCTTTGCCTTGCCACAGTGTAGTTTGCATGTCCTTACTGCTGCTGGTTCCAGAACTGAATCAGAGCATGCAAACTTCTCTTCGATGTAGAATACCTTTCATCGCACCACCTGCTTATTAACTGGTGTTACATCTCTTATTTACATAACTGATACTGTACATTTGTTAGCAATTACTAACTCATTTTCTTTCTTTTTTCTTCATTTTTTTTTTCTTTCAGCTGTTGTAGAGCAAGAGATGAAGAAAGATTGGCTGTTTGCCCCTCACTACCGATACTACGTACGGGAAATGAGAATTCACGCGTATAGCCAGCTCCTGGAGTCCTACCGGTCACTGACATTAGGATACATGGCAGAAGCGTTTGGAGTCAGCGTAGAATTCATAGATCAGTAAGTTACTTGGCTTTTTAAGTTTGTAAAGGTCTCACTTTACACCTTTTAATTGTTTATAGCAATCCCGTTATGAATAAAATTTTTTGTTCTACTTTGATCCTAAACATGCCAAGTTAAGTTTTATGGAAGAGCTTCAGCTAACTTGAATCATAGAATGGTCTGGGTTGGAAGAGACCCCAAGGATCATAGAGCTCAAACCCCCCTGCCACAGGCAGGGCCACCAACCTCCAGGCCTGGATCTACACAAGGTTGCCCAGGGCCCCATCCAACCTGGCCTTGAAGTGAACCTGTATGTTTCTGAAAGGAAAAAATCATGTCAATCATGACAGCTTTTCCAGTGTTTCTTCCATTCTAAACACCATATGAGAAACAAATCTTTTAGTTCTAACTTTGTTCTTTAACCAGCTGTTTCTGTGGACCATCATAAGCTGTGGAGCTTGGGGTTTTGAGAGGATGACTGACTTCACAGCTGTGTGAAAACTCAGCTGTTGCAGCTGCAGGGATCCACACATTTTATGAACCCTACAAGTCTCCTTATGTAGTTTTGCTTGTTTTCTGGTGCGTCGACAGGATCTGCTGTTTGTGGCTGAAATGTACACTGTGCTCTCAATTTGTGGTTAGAAACCCAACAGATTTAGGTTACCAGGGGAACTTTTTACTCTTTGCACATGAAACACTTTGTTTCAAATGCCTTCAAGAGTCATTCTTCTTTTATACAGAATTTTCAGGTTTTCTTATACAGAAAAGCATTAAGGAAATATGAATACTACTTAAAATATTCTAATAGGTGTTTCAGGAGAAATAAACCACCATTCAGTTCAAAGGTAAATGTTTTAAAGTCATACTAGTTCTTACGATTCACACTAATTAGTATTAGTTGTAACTTGTTTTACTGTTGATCACAGGAATATTTTCTTCTACTGTCAGTAATGTGCTGTAGCCCACCAGTTGATTAAACAAAATAATAGTAATTTTTAAAAGCACGGCATATCACAGAATCACAAGGTTGGGAAAGACCTTTAAGATCACTGAGTCCAACCATTCCTGTCCTATGCTAAACCATATCCCTAGGTACCTGATCTACCCTTTTTTTAAACACACCCAGGGATGTTGACTCAACCCCCTCCCTGGGCAGCCAGTTCCAGGCCCTGACAACCCTTTCAGTGAAAATTTTTTTCCCAACATCTGATCTGACCCTGCCCTGGCACAGCTTAGTGCTATTTCCCCTTGTCCCATCTCCTGCCACCTGGCTGAAGAGACCATCACCCCCCTCTGCACCCTCCTTTCAGGTAATTGTAGGCAGTGATAAGGTCTCCCCTCAGCCTCCTCTTCTCCAGGCTAACTAGACAGTAGGGAATTATGAAGAGACTTCGCTGATGAATTGACTGGCTCGAAGATATTTACATCAGGATAAGTTCCAACCAGGCACACTACATGGCTGCTACCTTTGAATTTGAAGAGCAGCTGATGCTAAGTGATACATTTCACTTACTTAAGTGTGATTCTTTGGCCTGAGAAGAAAATATAGAGCTGGTTTGTATTCAGATCACTACAGTGATTATTCTCGTGTGCAGCGTCCACGCTTTAAGAAGATAAGGGTGCGGAAGATACCTCATGTGTAGGCTGTAGCTCCAGAAATACAGAGTGGTGACTGTGTTGTTTTGTAGCAGCAGTTCAGTGCAACCAAGTCTACAAGTCCTCAGCGAAACAGCACTTAACCAACTTCTCCTCTTCTCTTTACTCAGGGAGCTTTCAAGATTCATCGCGGCTGGGCGATTACACTGCAAAATAGACAAAGTCAATGAGATCGTAGAAACTAACAGGTGAGCTGTCACTGCCTAGAAATTGCTTTTTGACAGCCTGGTTGAATTCTGTACGTTTTGATGACACTTATTACAGAAATGTGTCTTGGTGCAAAACGCATTCTCACTTCTAAAACTCTTTTTTTTTTTCCCCCCCTTTACTTCCTAGGCCTGATAGCAAGAATTGGCAGTACCAAGAAACCATCAAGAAAGGAGATTTGCTGCTAAACAGAGTTCAGAAACTTTCCAGAGTAATTAATATGTAATTTTTTTAATGCAAGGGAATGCAAAACTTAGATGTTTAAAACATTTTGGAAGTAACCTATAAATATATTGTATAACTTGGTATATTGTAGGTAAAAAAAATTACTAGCGAGAGAGAGGTAGTGTTTTTACTTTCCACTTCATAGTGTAAACAATGTTCTCTTTTGGTGTATGGATCCCAGTTCATTTATTAAATGTATGATACAGTTGGTGCTCTCTTGTAATATATATACTGAGTCCCTTTCCTTGACTGTGTATGCAGCAGTCAGTATTTCATAGCAAAGCAGGGTCAAGATCTGTGAGCAGAGGGAACACGTGGTGATCCTGCGCTTGCTGGTTTAGGACTCTCTGTTTGAATCAAAGGTGGAAAGGATCAGTGGCATAACAGTAAAGTCAGCAAAAATTCCACTTGAGATTGTGCATTGTCCTGACAGGACTAAGCCTTGTTATGGAAGGAGTACAGCTTAAGGGAGAAGGACTAAGGATCAAAAGGACCGCGGTGAAGCAATAATATAACCGTGAGAACTGTAATTTTGGGAACATCTTTAACTGAAGGAGCCTCTCCCTTAACATGCCATTTTTGCTGGCTGTTGAAGAGTGTCAGCACACTGGCAAAGCACCACAGAATTGTAGGGGCTGGAAGGGACCTCAAGAGATCATCGGGTCCAAACCCCAGTTGCATATGTAACTACTTCCTCTGTTAGATTTGCAGATGTCAGAATGATGGTAGGAACAGCAGAAGACAGTGCAGCAGTCTGCCACAGCTGATGAGTGCTCTGGGGGGGGATGCGATTTCGTTCTTTGCAGCTGCTGAGGAATAAATGTTACGAGTAGGCTGCTGCCATGCTGATGACACAGGGGCTCTGGCTGCAGCACAGCCTGTGGCAGCAGCTGTTTACCCTGCCTGGCTTGCCTCGAGGCTTCTTTTTCCCTCCCAAAGCAACCCTGTGACTTTGTTCCGGTAGCTGTTTGATGCCACCGCGCTTAGCAACGGAGTCACTGCGACTTCAGTGCCTGGAGTAACGCCAAGGGCAGATTTACCCATGGCGCGATCCTGGCATGGGGGACGTACGTCCCTGTGCCTCCTGTGGGCAGCTCATGCAGGGTCTTCTGTCTCTGAACCACTGCCCCAGTCTCAAGGCTCCATTCCTATTCTCTGCTGAACTGCTTGGAAACCGAAAATACAGCCCAAGGCTTTCTGGTTCCCTGTTACCACTTACTAGAAGCTGTGTTGTATTTCCCAAGGAGCAGCTGTTTAGCTTAAAGATGTACATTCCAGACAGTACTGATAGGAAGAAAAATTCGATCTCCACTTTCCTTAGTGAGAGTAGTACAAGAGCTCTAGTTTGTTCACCAGGTGGTCAGCTACTGATTCTGTGCTTGGTGTGTTCTTACAAAGTTTTAATTCATTTTGGCCAATATTCAGACTTTTCAAACCTACGCAAACACCTGCATTTTCTAGACCTGTTCCATGCCAGCTAAAGTACAGCCAGCTAGCAAGACTTCAGGCCTGGCTGCCTTTGGGTATCTGCTTTCATTCCATACATGCAAACGCTGAGCGTATCAGATCATCCTATAGACAGCGTGGGCTGTAGGCTTCACTGCATCGAAGGATTTAATTTCTAGTACACAGATGAATTTTCCAACATATTTGTACTTCAACTGGCCTTAATTAACTACATTGAAGCTTTGCAAAATAAATTTCAGGATTTCCATTCAGCTTATATATTACTTACATATGTTTTTAACCACAAGTTAAAAACTTAACCAAGAAGGTGAGGCTAACATGGGCTTCATTCACTCAAGAGAAATCTTGCTGCCCTTTTACTACAGGTAAGAGCAACAGAAAAAAACAACCAGAAATGTCTATTTTGAGGAAAATACCAGTATTACTGAAGCTTCTTGGTGTCCTATAAGATACTTGCAGAGCTTTCACTTTCTATTTTATTCTAACCATCACTATCATCCCATGGGAGCATTTCAGAATCTGGTGTCCTCTGCTCCGGCGGGTGAAAAACCAGGTTTGAAGTGGAAGCGCACATGTCCCACCAGAACAAAGCCAGAATTCATTTTCAGCACACCACCAATGAAATAATTCTAGTGCAAATGTTTGTTGAGATGTCAGAGTTACCTAGAAAAACGCTAATGGCACTAGATACAATTTTTAAAGACCTGGTGTAAAGACCTCAACTTGCCTTGCTCATTTCCTGACTCTGCCTCTGTTCTGCAGAGGAGGATCTGGGAGGGTCCAAGGACTGGCAACAAAGTTGTGGCAGTTTTACCTGAGCGATTTTAAGCCTTTCAGCAGCAGTTCAGCCTCTGAGCCGTGCCACATGGTGGTGGGATAAGCTCCTGGGTAGTTGCAGGGAAAAGCAACCCCTCACAAAGCGCAGCTGGAGCAGCTCTTTGTTCCTCTCCTAAAAAAAAAGAAAAAGCAATCCAGTATGTAGATTCAATGATACATAAGAAATACCTGCTCCATAGTCACCAAGGCCATTGAGTAGTGATTCCCACTTTTTGAGGCTTCAATATAGGCTTTCCAACGCGTGGGGATGTTGAGGGGGTCCAGCCTGGTCAGGCCTTGAGCTGATCAAGGGCACATTATTTTTTTATTCTGGCATTTTTAACTACCTAGTTCAATCTCCAGATCAGAAGCGATAGGATTTCTGCTCCCCTTAAACCCTGAAGTAACCTCAGGTGACTTGCACCTGCCCCGTGATCGCCTTGGTTTTACCTGTGGTTTATTTAATTTACCCAACTCTGATTGTGAGTGGCACACCAGACAGGGCTGCTCATGCCTTGGCCTTGACACCTTTCCATGGATTTATAGTCCACATGCCAAAGTTGTACATTCTCTCTCGTAATTTAAGCTCGTGCAGTTCCTTGAACTGATGCCGGTCTCCAATTTCGCTTTGGAAAGCTGACTTCGTACTGGCAACAAGGTGCCCAGACTTGGACACAGATCTCAAGACACTGCTGCACCACAGAGACATTCTCCACCCCTGCCCTTAGGCTGTGGGCAAGCAGGAGGGCAGGACAGGAGACAGGGTGTCCTAGTGTTTGCCAGGGAAGTTCCGCTACAAAATAGTTGATACCTGATTTGTGTGCAAACATTCTTTGGCTCCCCTGTCTGCTGGTCAACCAACGGCTCCCTTCCTTCTCTCACTGACCGCCGGGCTCCAGTTGAAGGTGCAGCCTTGCAGACAGGGCACTCCTGGAGAAGCAGCCACCTGTCATGGGCTGGAAGGGACCCAGGTGAAGGGAGCTCAGCTGCCAAAATGGAGGTCAAAGTTTCCAGCGCTGTTGGAGAGGAGTTTAACAGAGCAGCAGCACATGGTCCCTGCTTATGCTGCAGGAAGTTTTTATACCTGTTTGGCTTACAGATGTCAGCTCCAGCCCTTCCCCATGGGCTTGGACAAGGATTTTTGACTGGCTGCCTCTCCCAGGCCAGTTTTCAGCCTTTGCAAAGACGTTTGACTGCAGATCAGTCTGAACAACTTCAGAAAAGGTCTGAGATTCCCCTCAAGTTTCATGGGCCAGAAGAACAAAACCAAAACAAGCACATGCCGCTTTTCCACAATGAAAGATCCCATGCTGCTTGTTAGGAACAAATCCAGCAGCTAACACAGCCCTGAGCCATAGCACCAAGAAAAGCGTTCAGTCAAATTAAGAGTCCCATGGTGGGATCTACAAGCCACGTGTGTTTGATTAGTTGGTGCAGCAGAACGTGGTAATAACAGACCTACAGGAATTTGCATTTAAATCAAGCCAGTTGTAAGCCCTTGTGTTGGTTGTTTCAGTAGTTGGTGTTGAGCAACAGTGGCCCCGGAGTGCTTCAGCCTCTACGAAGGGAATGGGCTCCAGGGCTGCTCTCTGTTGGCCAGGCTGTATGCAGCCAGGGCACAGGGCCAGCTCCACAGCCCTGACTCCAGAGCTACAGGTGCTGCAGGAGCAGGAGTTGGGAGGTTTCCTACCAAAGGCAGGTTGCAGCCTTTGAGCTCAACATGTCCCCACCAGAAAGCTGACACCTTAGGGTGTGAAGGACACATCACCAGCTCCCACTCTAAGCACAAAGGGTATCGGCAGTACACGTGTGCAGGCAGCAGCTACAGAGAGAACCTCCAATGCTGGGAGCTGCATTACTCACACCACCGGGCTCTCCTACACCAGCACATAATCTGCCTGGATATAAACTGGAGTATTTTCCTGTGACATGGTCACTGCTTACTACCCGCTTTAGGGCTCCACACCAGGTCAGAAGGCATTTTTCATGGCAAACCCCTTTGCAGCTGGGAGCAGTAATAACTGTGATAACTGGAGCAGCACTGCCCCAGGCTCCCTGGCACTGTGCCACATGGTGCGGGGAGTGGAGCCCAACGCAGCCAAGGAGAAGAGGGAAGACAGACCAAACCACCTTGAAGAGCTCAGGGTTATACTGGATAAGCACACCCATTTTCCTCTTTCCTCACCAGTTTTAGAGAACACCAAACCCTGCTCATTTGTGAACTTGCCTGAAAGCACGGAGCAGCAGAGCTCAGCTCTGCCCTGTGAGCTCCCGTCCCTGGCATGCTCCGTGCTGTTGTTGCTTGTAGATCCCAGCTTCGGTGCCAACAGCCTATACAGGATGGAGCAGACACTGGGAATGGCTACTGGGAAGAGATTTGCAGCAAGGCAAGGTAAGAAAATAAATAAAAATCTTCAGTCTACACAGAAGGTAAAAGTAGTTATTAGAAGCACTCGTCATAGAAAAACAAAGCAGAACCCCCTTGTTGCCTGAACCCCATTTTTATCTTGCAGCATTTATTCCAAATGCTAAGGAAAACCATTCTTACTGTAAGAGCAAAAGAAAAGAAAGACACGATAAAGTATTGCTATGGGTGGAACTACAAACTCCTGTCCTTAAAACAGGCGTTTTAACTGGTTTTACAGACTGCTCCTCAGGCATCCCCCACCACACACGGGTCCCAAGGGGCCGCAGGGAGAAGCCTGCAGAGTATCTGCCCCTCAATGCACACACCGGAGCGGCCCGCTGCCACACCCCACCAGCACGGAAGGGGCTCTTTTGGAAGGAATGAGGGAAAAAAGGAACATGACCGTTCCCAAACCACACTTGGGGCTGTAAATGCTGCTTCTTGTTGTTCAGAAAACAATCAAGCGAGAACCTGAAGTGACCAAACGTCCTTTGCAGCAGGCAGACACTGTGGCGGGGATACAGGCGCCTCTCCAAGCCAGTGCCATGCCCTGGGGGAGGCAAAGCTCGGGTCCTACTGGGCTGCGTCGGCAGCTGCTCTCGCGATGCTGAGGTACAGGGACAGCACCTGGCCGCATCCACTGCTCTGAAATTAGTTCACATAGGCACCGATACAGGTAACGTTTTCCTTTAATGGTGAATGATTTTATAATGAAGCAGAAACATATAATGTATTCCATGCAACCAACCTCATTTATTGAAAAGTCCTAATTTTATTGCCTTGTTTAGTAACATGTTTGTTCAACAAACTAATCTTTTTTCATGAAGCAAAGCACAACTTTTTCTTATAAATAGTATAAATTATTTTATTTACAGAAACTTGTTACAAAACAAATAGACTATATATTTATTTTTCTTTTAAATATCCAAAGTAATTTTTCTATCCCATGACATTTGTTCATGTACTATACAGCAGCCAACACAGAGTTCAGCTGATCAGATGCTCTTGATTATGTATACAAATTATCAAACTATTCACACATTTTACACAGGAGATTGCTTTTAGAACCAGGCTCAACACTGAGCAAGATGCTTTCAAGGCCTACATTCACATTGACATTATGTAGTGCTCATTTTAAAGTTATCTTTAAAATGTAAAATATCTTGCACAAAAGGTAAAAATGATTATTTTCTGCTGAATGGTGAAACATTTCAGAATCTTTCTAAGCCCAATTCCCTCCTCCAGGACAGAACGAGTGAAAGACGAGAGAGAGATTCCTTGGCAAGAGAACTCTGACAGGAAGACAACTGCCTTAGCAACGTCATTTGGAAATCACATCTTTATTTCTTAATGGGTTTAAGAGGTACTTACTTGTGGGTTTGTTTGATTTTTGTTTTGCTTTCCTGGAATGCCAACTGTTTTGAACATTTTCTAAATCATTTCACTGATTAATTAGTAACCACCCCCCTCCCTACCCACCCAAAATAAGACAGTTAAACTGCTGGTTAAAACCGTGTTTAAAACCCTTGGCATTGTATTAAATAGGAGTTATCAGTGGGATTGTTCCAACACATGGTGATCTAATTAAAAGATTTTACAAAAAAGTTAACAGCATAATTTGCTTTGTCAACCCATCTCATTAATTTCAGAAATTTTATATATATATATATATATGTATGCACGTATATATACGCACACCCATACATATACATACGCGCACGTATATCGCATAGAGGTGGAAAAAGCAAGCTCCAACATTTCAACTGAACATTCAAGTCTTTTAAGGAGAAGCTGTCTGAACAGTCCAAGCTTAAAACTAGTTATATCAGGCACTTTCAGTTTTTCCGTTAGTTTTAAACCACGTGAGACCCACACAGATGCGCACGCACACACACGCACACAAACACTAATAAAACAAAAAGAAACCCCCCCCCCCAAAANCCCCCCCCCAAAAAAAAAAAGAGAAGCAGTGTGTCACTTAACTAAACATAGTCTTCTGGGAATCAGGCAACTGATAAGCAATGCCGTTATCCACCAGTTCGGCTCCCATCCTGCGCTCGGATTCCAGCAGCAGAACCCGAGCGCAGGATCCAGGCGACAGGTTCCCTGTGTATCCACTCCCAAGACATGAAAAGGGACACAGCTTTTTTTTTTTTTTTGCTTTTTTTCCACAAAACAGAGGCATCCCTTAAGTTGCAAAGTAGGCATGTCAGCTATTGGCTTGGCAGTGAACCACTTCAAATTATAAAAAGGTATTTGCTTTTTTTTTTNTTATAAAAAGGGATTTTGTTTTTTTTTTTTTTAATTAATTAATAAATAAATACTAGATGATCTCAATTGTACCAAAACTGGATATAAGAAAAAAAGACCTGTGCAAAAATACATATTTAAATATGTACAATCAATTAACAAAATATGTCTTCTGAAATAGGGATACTTCAATATTTATAATAGAACAAGAAATTCCAAAATAAAGATACAAAAGTATGTCTTTTTTTTTTTTTCTTGTATAATTCTTTGTTCATCATTGCAGCAATTTTTTAGGTTAAGAAAACTGCAGGAGTCATAACGAGAAGTTGGAAAGACTATAAAAACTGTATCTCTTAAATTAATACCAAAATCTGTCTAGAAACAACCCAGCCACTGCAAATTCAATTTTGCGAGGAAAATTAATTTTAAGCTTCCTTAATATTTACAGTAAGAACTACACGACAAGAAAAGCTTCAGGAACGATGCTCTGCCTAGAACCAGGATCTAAGGAGTAGTAGTACTGAAGCAGGTCTACGCTCGAGGGCAGACAGAACTGAGGATGCTCTAACTCTTTACTCCCAGTGGCTTACAACCACGCGGCGCAGGACACCGCGGATGCCGGCTCTGTACGAGCAGCGGTTGGGAACTCACTGTTTAAGCCCGAAGGAGCACGGGTTTGCCATTTATGCTTTCAGATCAACAGAACCTCGTTCGATCCTGCCCGAATTTTATTTTCCTTTTAACCTTTGTGTCTACCAAGAGTCAAATTGCACTTGTGGCTGACGCTATCCTGGAGTGGAAGCTCTGCCCCGGGGGACTTCAGCGGAGCGCGGGTTTCACTCCCAAGGCGCAGGACCTCGTACGCTTTGATTGCTCTTTGTGGCATTTCACTTTGGTTCCTTTTACGTTAAAACCAATGGCAGTTCTAACAAACCTTTCAACAGGGCATCTTATTAAATACAAATCCTTTTGTTCCTGAAAAGTTGTCTTTTTTTTTTTTTCCTTTTTTCTTTTTAAAATTAGATTTAAAGTTTGCATAATAAGTGTCTCTAGTACGTTGCTTTCTCAATGTGATCTTACGTATCGACTCAAAGCTAAAGTGTCTGCATAGAGGCTTCTTGTTGTTTTGCTGTATAACAACGATTACGTAGCAAGTTCAGGTTAAACTGAAAGCATCGGTAGGTAAACAACTAAGCAACTGCTACTCAGAGTGGCTTTGGATTCCCTGATGTACTACTTGCCACCAGAACTGGGGAGAAGGCTGGGCTACGCAAACAGTTGGACAGGCTCAGATTGTCTCTTCTCAGCAATAGCTGGTGCCCCTTTAAGGCAGAAAATAAATCCTATCTTCTTGGTTAGGAATTGGTTTTCCTTTGCTTTGCCCCTTAATAAAAGTTTAGTCAGTTTTGAGACTTTACCTGATGTTTAAAAACTTAACAAAAACGTCCAGATGAATCAAACCCTAGTACAACGAGCCCTTTAGCAGAATTCACTTCTGATGTGTTTTCAAGCAGGACAAAATAGTTCATAAAAATTGACTGGACTAGATATAAAACTGTGTAAAGCTCCCGTTATTCATAAAGCCTGGGTGGGTGTGGGACAACTGCAATGCACATATCTGTGCTTCATGGTGAACTCTGCTGTCCAATTGGTGTTTATTCCACAATTTATGAAAAATAACTAATCTTACTGAGCTGTTGGAAGTATAACACATTAACTATTTAGTTATACAAACAAGGCATAAAGAAATTGAATTTTAGGGGGTTTTTTTTAGAAATAATTTAAATACTTTAAAAAGTATTTTTTAGTAGCTTTAAAAAGGCTATTTTTAAAATCCTTACCTGCTGGAAGGCAAATCCAGCCTAATTTAACCAATACAGTTATATTTTTTTAAAATAACAGAGGCCTATGGTACACAGCACAGGGCAATAAATACGTTCTTTGGGCATAGAGATTTAGAAGTTATTTGCCTTTGTTTGATGTTCTTCAATTTTTTTAAAAAAACAAAGTAACTTTGCTTCTGCAATCATATCTCTTTCAAAAGAATAGAAAACAGGCTTTGTATCATGCAAGTACAACATTTTTATACTTGTTTTCTGAGTGATGGCCTCAAACAAGTTTTTCTGGGGTTTTTTGTTGGGTTTGTTTTTGTTTGTTTTTTTTTTAAACTCCTGATAGCTTCTTATCCCAAATTACTTGCAAAAGGCTGGGCAAAATACAGACTGTTGTTTTTTTTTGAATTGTGCTATTTTTATATTCCATTAAAGGAACATTGCTATAAAAACACTAAAGCCATATTTCCCTTCTTGAGGGCTTCTTTCCATTGTGCCTCACACATTTTTTTCCCCCTCGTTTTGGGGTCCTCTCCATTGAGGGTGTCTGTCTGGTTAGCTATCACCTACAAAAGACACCATCAGTATAAAAATAAGTCCACAGTAACGTTTATTTCCCCCCCCAAGAAAACATTCATTTGCCCAGCCAATCTATGTCAGATAGTGGCAAGATGATGTACTCCTGTAAGGAAAATCTCACAGGTTCGTAGCGAACAGTCCAGACCACCGTTAACACTGATAAAGAGCAATTATGTGGCTGAACTTCATCCAGTGTCCATTTCTAGTATATTCACTGCTACAGACATGGCTTCAGGGAAATTCCTTGTTTAAGTGACAGTCCAGTAGATTTCCACACCTGAGGACCATGGGAAGTTGGGAAAAACTCAAGGCATCTTGGAGTCCAGAAATCCAGATGGAGGTTTTGCTTGTAGTGAAAATTGTCCAGTTCGTTTCTCACCGTGGTGCATTCAGCCATCAGGGACGTGCCTTTGGCTTTTGAGCAAGTGAAAGAAAGAGAAAGACAAGTAAGCCAGGCTGCTATAACAGAAACCCTTAAAAAGACATTTTCTGGATAACAAGAGCGTATTTTGGGGCATCAGCAAGCAGGATGTGACACCGCTAACATGAGGTTGGCTTCTCCAAGACTCAACAATTCTCAAGCTAAAGCTCTCTAAAGTTATAACAGCTTTAGACAATATTTTCTTCTTCTTAATTCACTCAGTTGTATTTCTCCTATACTTATATCACTTAGTTGAAATAACAACTAAGAAACTGAAAATTAAGAAGGCATTCTGGAAAAGCTCTTCCTGACCTCCCAGCTCTTCAGGTACACAGATTTCAGGTTATTAACACCAGAGGAAACAAAAAGTTTCTTGGATTTTCCATCTTGAAAAAAATCTAGTTCTAAAGCTGTTCTCTAAACTATACTCTCATTGAGCTGCAGTAAATTATTTTTACCCCTCCAAGTCAATTTGCACAGTATTATTAAGAAGTCTGAGCTACCGGTCTCTAAATTATCACTCTCATTAACTAACCAAGAACTTTTGATCCCGACACACTACTTTTCCAGTGCAATTTACTCAAAAAAACTAACCCCCCAAACTAATTTTTAAAATGCTATCTGCTTCCTTTATATTACATCTGCTTGCTTTACCAACTAAAAAAGGTTTATATCTTATTTATTTAATCTCGTTATTACTTATAAGTTAGTCAACGGCACCTTGGGATAATAGGCTTATTTTATCATGGTATCACAGGTCTGTTATCAGCATCGTATGTTCCACTTTGTAGAATGCTTATTACTGACACAGAAACAAGAAGTCAGGCTCAGACACAGCTGGCTGAAGAATTAGTTTAAATGTGAGGTCTGAATTTCATTTGAGAGCAATTCACTGGCAACATCTGAGGAGCTTGGAACATCATATTTAAAGCTACTTTTTTAAAAAAAAGAGTGTTTCTAAAAATGTTATGTAAATGTACTATAAAACCACTCAAAATAAGACAAATAAGAGAACTGTCTTTTACCTGAACTGGATCTGGAATTGGTTAGCAAATAATAAAGAGAACACAGGTAATGCAAGCACGTGAAGAGACACATTCCTGTTGGCTTAGTTTGAGACAAAATTTCATACCTGATGAAACAGCGAGTTGTTCATCAGCCCTTGTGTCCCTGGGATTGCACCAGTGTGTTTTGCATGAACATTGTTCACCGATGTCAATTTGGCAACTTTGTTTGATTTGCTGCTGCTGCTGCTGCTGTTGATGCTGCTTGAACCAGGTGAGCACTTTCTTTTCTTTCCTATTAATTTGTCAAGGGAAGTATGCGAATGGGAAAACCCGCTGTGGGAATTCACAGTCAGCTCGCTGGACTGATGAACAAACGGCCCTAAGGAGAGCGTGGAGTCGCTGCTGTTCATCATCACACTCATTCTCTTTATCGATTCTGCAGGGCTTCCAGTCGGAGGACCCCTCCCTGATTGGTCATGTTTGAGGCTAACCGAGTTAGCTTTGCTAGTCATACAGTTGAGGCCAACGCTGTGGGACGAAGCTGTCACCGATGGATGATAGGAGGTCCCAGAGTTTCCAGAGTTAACCACACAGTTTTTTCTAAAGGACTCTGTGGAATGAGAAGGTGCTAGCAGTGCGGAACTGTTTTTACGCTTCTTTCCTGAGCCGCCGCTGCTACTGACGCCGCCGGTGCTGTTACAGGTGCCACTGCCAGCAGAAGATTCCTTAGGTTTAAAAGATTTGCTGGATTTCATTTTCTGAGGTTTGCTGGGCATAGGTGAAGGTACAGAGGAAAGCACTGTAGGTGTTGAAGGGGATGAAGACACTTGTCTCGATTGCATACTGCAGACAGGATCCACTGCACCCAGAGTAGCAGGATTGGCATTTAGTGTCGTTCCATGTGATGGTACCGATCTGTTATTCAGAGACACGCAGGAAGGAGATACCAACGCTGGCGATGACATAACCATGGTGGTTAAGGGGAAACCTGCTTCACTGACACCATACTGCGAAGCAGGCATTGAGTTTGTCCGGTGCGGTGCACGAACTGATGCTGTGCTACTAGATGCTGGAGGAATTTTCCTGCAGGTGAACAGAAAAACAAAACAAAACCCTACATAGCTCCCATTCTTCGGAATAATACCCGCTCTAGTAACGCTACATTGAAGCGATTGTATCTTGAGGGTGATTAATGCCACTACAATGTTTTAGTCAATTAACAGTTAATTGTTGTAAAAAGGCTTAAAAGCACAGACTCCTGACTTTGGATCCAACTCCTCTGAACACCAGATTCCCATTCTCTGACTAGAATCACACGTTTCATGTATTTCTACCAACACCACGAATAAGAACTTTTGCTTCTACTCACTTCCACATCTGTGAGTTAAGATGCTTCTCCAACATGAAGTCAAGTGCACATCGAATATGGTTCCATCGCTTGTCAAACACGTAATAACCTCTTCCAATTTGCCGACTACCAAATGTGCAAAACTGAAAAGACAGATTTTACTGGTGTTTTCTACTTTCAGTAACAGCTCTCTGAATAGCAACGCACTTGTTTATAAAGAAATACTGCAAAATTAATACATCTTTAGATTCTAAATCAATGTTTAAAAAAATAGAATATTTATTTCTATGGTGTAACAACTACTTTAAATTTTGGGCCTTGGTAGATTGGGATTATTGTCTTCCCATCTGATACTCCTCCCCTACTTATTGCCAAAAGCAGCGGCCAAATTTAAAACTCTCCAATTAAACAGGGAAGGACATTACTGCATCTGTGAGTATAAAAAAACTATACCTATATGTGTCTGTCTGAGTGTGTGTGTGTATATGTAACATACTTCTGAGGAGCTAGGAGCCATCCACTGTTTTAAAAAAAAAGGAGAAATTTCATATACAGGCTAGGCAATAAGGCTTGTGCTTTTTGTTAGCCTAAATATGTAAATCTTGACAAAAGCAAGACAATACATTGCTGCTACTTTTGCTGTGATGATTTGCACTCGAGTGAAAAAAAAAGACTGCATGTGTGTAAGAGAAAGTGCAATGACAACATTTCATCCAAAAGGCACTGTTTACATGTCCTTATTCTGAAACCACAGCCCTTCAGAGCAGGTACTGATTTAATCTTCCGTATTTTGGCATTTTGACTAGGGAAGGGAGCTCCAAAACCAATTACTTTAGCACCTTTACTCTGCAACTACAATTAAACCTTCACTGCCTACTAGGCAACAAAACAATTTTCTTAAAATCTAGGAAAAAAACAACCCAAAGTCACATACCCAGTAGGAAATCACCCTTAAACCTCACTCCCCCCCAAAAAAACCTAATTTGTTTCCCAGTTCAGAGCCAGTGAGAGACCAAGGTTAACCTTTACTTAAAACGTACAGCGGCTGGTTGAGGATGATGACCTGAATAATGACAATCCAGTTTTTCAACAGGCTCTTCTTTTTCATCACATTCTCCCTCATCGCTGGATAACCGAGATGCTGGCTCAGCTGCAGGCAAGGGAGGGTGCGGAGACTCATGGACAGAAGGAGTCTCGCTAGGGGCATTTCCACTGTGCTGGGCTGGACAGCCTGGAGGCCTGGGTAAGGCAAGGGGTAAGGCTGTTATTCAACTACATCTGCTTACAAAGCTTAACTTACTGACAGAAGGAAATCCACATTAGCAGATTTCTGGTATTTTCCATAGTCTGGTAACGCATCTACTGAGAGGAAGGACAGGAGGTCTGGTTACCCTGGAAAAGGAGCATTGCCTAATCATTGTCAAACTGCTTTCATTGCTGCAAGTCAGCTTTTAGTACTTCAAACACCAAAGCCTCCTCGCTAGGAATTACAGCTCGGCACGTAACTGCTAATTGCAGACAGTCAGTCACCAGGCCTAGAGCAAAACTACTGCCCCATCCAACAGATCCATATCGCTCTTAAAATCCACCCAACGAAGCCACCAGTAATAATTCCATACCACTGGATCCGTCGATTTTCCTTACCTTGGAAGACTGGGGGGATGAGGTTTGGGTTTATTAGGTAATAAAGGCTTTGATTCTGTAAGAGTAACTCCATGAGAATTTTGGTGCAGCTCCTGGGAAGTTTTAGTAGGTAAGGGATGTGGTTCCCTGAGAGGGGGCATCTGCTGATGATGATCCGAATGTCGAAGAAGTTCCTTTTCCCTGGTTTTGCTTTTGTGCTCGGCTAGTAACACATCAAATCGTTTTCTTCGACCCTGTACAGCCCTCCGCTGGGTTAAGGAATGTGTCTGCAAAACCAGCAACAGATCATTAATCCCAGGCTATTAGATTTGGGGAAATCAAACACTCAAAACACATGTCTAGAACTCTAAAGCAGGGAAAATCATCACCACATTCGTGGTGAGTAAACAAATGGATGACTGAGGAAAAACTTTTAGATCTATTGGTGGATGATTATATCCCTGTCTGACACAAAATAACAAAACACAGCAATTGAGCAAAAGGCTTAATTGAAAAAGAAACTGCCAAAGTTCTTACAAGGTTAATACAAGAATTAAAACAATCTTCTTTACATTAATATTTGAGTTGCCAACAACTAGTGCACAACCAAGAATACTAAATATTTTATTTCAATTAGGGAAATATTTATCACAAGTATGTTTAAAATCAGACTTTTAATGGGAGACACAAAAATATTTATAAATACTGTTTTGCTTCTTTCTATAAATTAGTATCTTCCTTGAAAACTTGTGTAATCAAAGAGGTATTAAGGAATGCAAAAAACCCAGCAGAATCCAGAGACAAATCAGTTCTTTGAGCATCCTGAATGCTACACATAGCAAGATGTACACATGTACGTATGGCACAAATTCTAGGTACAGTGAAACAGATGGAAATTATTTTTCTGAATTGTTAAAGTCACATATCATACCTTTTTTCATGTGGCATAGAAAGTTTGATTGGGTTAATTTTAGTAGGTAAAAGTTTTTATCACATAATTCAGATACAAACAGCAACTAAAAAAGTATTTTGTAAGTAGGTATGATATAAGGACTTGCTGAGAAACATTTCTTTCTCTTTTACACTTTTGATTTGCCTAGTTTCCTTGTAAAATCTTGAAGCTTTTCCCTCCTCTATTAGCAAAACAATTGCCTCCCCCCTTTAATTCCAAAAGGGCAATATGTTCAAGTTCAGTTCCCTTGAGTCATTAGTATCAGCATCATTTACCTTTGTTCTGTAGGTGGTTTATTTACCAGATGCTTCCCCTACTGACAGTTCAGCTCTTTGCAAGGAAGTAGCTAAATATTACACAATTGCAGGGGATCTGGATTTTTGGTTACTTGGAACTAAGCAATACCCCTGTGTCCCCCAATACATTTGAGCCAGATAATACATTTCATCTGACTGAAAGTTTTTAAAGATTGTTTAATTTAGAGTTTGACATATGGTTTTTTTTTTTCAGAAGACTCATTTGTGAGTTGGCCATAGCTGGGCATCAAGCAGCATTTACACAAAAACCTCCCAGGTACCTGCTGCAGGCTGCTGTGGGGAGAGGAAGGGGTGTGAGAGGGGAGCAGCTTGATTTACTGAAATTCTGCATCAACAAATAATACTTTTAATGCTTATTAGGAATTTTAAAATTCATGACCCATGACCCAAATGAAGAACACACTGCCCCCCTGCTACCTACATATGGAGTAATGTAATCTGTTCCATCATGTTTAAAGGGCTTATATAAAAACACCAATCTCCAGGTTACTTTAAGGAATATGGTTTTGAATAAATAATTGACTGAACTTTGAAAACAATTTCTTTCTTGGTCTAGGCAACATGTTTTGAGAGGCAACGTTTACAGCAATACTTACAGGCAGATAAAATTTCTAGTTTTGTTTTCTATCATATCCCTCAGTAAACTGAATTAAAACTTACAGAATCTTATTCTGATTAAGATACCTTACCTTGCATGTCAAAGACCTAGTACAAGGTTTCCTGGTTTCCACATCAATGACACCACAGTATATATCAGGATCAAATTCTCTCTCTGTCAAAAGGTACACACAGTATTGACAAGTTATCAAGAGATATCTTGAAATACAAATGTTTATTTTAATTATAAAAGTTAACCATATTAGAGACTGTTTTCAACTGCTACTCTGGCAAATGAACAGATAGAAACACACAAGAACATTGTAAGAATAAAAATTTTCTATACTCTCAGCAAGTTTATGGGTGTGCTGAAATACAGATCTCAAGTCTACAACCAGAATGGAGACACTTGAGCTGTAAGGGACCCCAAAGAAGGAGCAGATCCTGCACATCAGGATTATAAGTCACCATCAACGGGAACCATGACAAACAAATGATGCCTTTTACTGTTGGTTTTGATGTTAAGAACTTTTATACCATTATACAGAGTAACTTTGTCAGGAGAAAAAGCGTAAAGAGCAGACTAGATTTACATTTTTGAGTTTATGAGGTGCTGGTTGTTCCATTTTCTATGTCTATTTGGACATTCTATACAGAAGGAAGGAAAATAAAATCTTTAAAGGCAGCAGAAGTGCATAACTTTAAATCAGTTGAGAACTGACAGCCTTTGATGTCTGGGTGGCTTCTGTAAGCAACAGCCATGTTCCAAGGTGTTTGCATCCTTTAAGACTATGCCAAGCTATAGATTTAAATTCTAGTACATAATACCTATCTAACTATGAGTTACAGTGTTTAAAAAGTGTTTAATTTACTTCTGAAATTTATTTTTATATATTCTATATATATAAAAACTATTATTATAGTTACTATATACTATTACACTATTATTATAGTTACTAATACTATATACTACTATTTTTATATATTCTATATATATTCTAAATATATTCTATATATATTTCTATTATATATATTTCTATTATATATTATGTATTTCTATAGATACACTAAGAGTAATACAGCAAATAGTAATGAAAAACAATTACCTGACAATCTTTTATGTAAAAATTTCCTATTATTTGTATTTTCTTCAGATTTCTTTTCCAAAAATGGAGGCACAGAGAGACCTTTACCATTCAGTATCTGTCCAGGGGAAGGCAAGGGTGGCTTTGGTATTGAGGGACAATTAAGGCCAGTCTTTATTGAGGAACTCACAGTAGTAGAACAAGTTGGACCAACAGCAGCTTTCAGTTGGGCACCATCTATCTTTGGATGAATCTTTTCCACTTTGACAGATGGAGTCATACTATTATTTATGAAAAACAAAGGGGGGAGGAATTGAAAATTATAGTCATAAATTGTAAGTTGTACTTAAAAATGTTATTATTCAGCAACAATCTCCTCTATTCACAATGCAAATGTAGACCTTCCTCTTTATTCACAGTTTTCTTATTTATTTTTTTCACAATTTGTATGATGCCCATAACCTCTCCTGTCCTCTCTTCCCCATTTCCTTGACAGTATTTCAGAGAATCATCAGGGACTGCAGAAACTGTTATTTGGATTCACAGGCACAGCCTATCACCAAAACAACTGGAATGGGCCTGTTACATCCAGTGAGAAATTCCCAGTTCTGTGACAGTAAATTGCATTATTTAAGGTGCAGCTTTACAAGAGTTCTTGCTCAACACTGTCATGAGGAGTATCTGTAATCTCAGACGAGGCTGCTGGAAAAGATCTGGAGGAGTTGAAACTGATTATCTCTTAAACCAAAACCCCTCTGAAACAAAGGAAAATTCTACTGATACAGTGGTGTCAATGTAAGTAAATAACATGAATTCTTTGTCAGCACAATACTCACATTTTATCATGGGGAACTTTGCTATGCTGTACCGAATGCATTAACCTGTTGTTTCCGCTGATCTGCAGCTTGTCTTTGGGTGATTTCAACAACTTGGAATTTGATGATGATGCACTAGTACCTCCACTGGATGAACGATTGCTCCCACTTCCACTGCTACCTTTGTTTTTTGAAGGGAAAGATGAAATGAGGGAAAATACTGAAGAGGAAGGTGGAGTCAAAGGCGGCTTGCTGGAGGAGCTGTGTCTTCTTTCTGAAAAGGTGGGAAGAAAAAGAGGTTTTAAGCTCCCATATAGAAAGAATTCTTAAATACTACATGTTGCCATCTACTTGGTTAAACATTTTTCCTTTATTGGAATGGGAGGTCTCCTGCCACACTCAGAGCAGAAGGGATACAAGCTTCACTGTAAACCACGAGACTCCACTCATTGCTGGTCCCCGGTTCATTACTGGAGTCTCAAATACAAGCTTAGGTTTTAGAAACACTCCCCACTCTCTCCACCTCCAAGAACAAGAAAGTGAGATTCAGACCCAGACCTCAGACACACCAAGCAGAGACCCCTAAGCTCAGGCCAAGCAAGCTTAAACATCCTATTTCCACCAAGGATAACAATTACCTGTATGTATGGCTCCTAATGGTCAAAATTATATTGGAGTCAACATTTTAACTTCCTCTTCTGGTATGGTCTACCAGAAGTCTACTACCTCAACATGGAATGCCTCTGAGTACAGCAGCTCGAGTATTGACCCACACTGGTTTTTGGGGCGTTGTGGGATTTTTTTTGTTGTTTAGTTTTCCTCTTATTAACTCTACAGAAATCGTATTTAGGAAGAACATCAAAAGGAACAACAGCTATACTTAAATAACAAAACAACCCCCAAAACAAACCACAAAGAAACCCCGACCCTGAATATTTTGAGTGTTCAAGTTCTGTCCATGAATGTGTTTGAAAAAATTATTTAACACTAAACCATTAATGGGAATACACTGTTAGAACCATTTCAGTTCAAATAGCATATATTATAAAGGATAGTTTTTTTGAACAATGAATTCTCCATCACAAAACACCCACCAGCATCAGGGTGTACCCAGCTCTGCCTACACATGGACACCTTATTTGATGGTTGCTGGACTGATACTTGGACACCTGTGATCGGTGTAATCAACACCTGCTTAAGAGACATGTCTGGCAATCAAGTGCACACAAACCACAGATTTAAGAGGACCAAGAATGAGCAGGTCTATCAGGGAGTGTAAAGGCACCTTTCTCCTCCACGGCGGTAACGCCTCTTTCTCAGCCAAGTATTGCTAAAGGTGTCCAAATCCACTGCTGACCAACCCCAGGATCAGCTTACAGATTTTGACTTAGGTACTTAACCTGTGAAAGATGCAGGCTACTCATGAAGTTAACAAATCTACAGCCAAGAGTGAAAGTCAAGTCCAGCGTGCAACCTGTAACGCTCTGCAAAGTGTAAATTAATATATCCGTGCTCTCCTTATATGACCTGTTCTCACCTCAACCCTAAATACAGCAGTCATATGCCACTCAGATGATGACCAACCAGGGCTCCATTCATAGCTGGAAGCTGTCAAACAAGACACCACCAAACCTGCACAGATGTCAGGCACATCACTTGCTGCATGACTCCTGCAAGCAAGCCTGTAAAGCCTGCAGCAGCAATAACCCAGGTAAAAACCTCGCACTGCTCCAGCAGTGCAAGAGAAAGGCACAGGAGTCTAACACCTGGCAAGCTGAATTCTTACAGGGGTGGGGAAGCTGCATTTTAAATACATTAATTAGCTCAGGAGGAAAAAAAAAAGAACTACCACCAAAACACAAACAACCCAAAAGATAATGAAAAGGCATAGAGATTAGACTAGGAAGCTCCAGGCAAGAATTTATCTCTGACACTGAACCAAGTGATGTGTGTTTCTCTGCTTAACAAAATGGGTGCAAAGTACCTAATGAACCTCCTGCAAGAGTCAACACTTATTTTTACCAAAAAGCTCTGAATTCTGGTGAAATGCCCAACAGGAGCACATGAAGAACGCAGTAATTAATGACCCATCTCAAGAAACAACTGCTTTAAACATGGAGTATTTAGAACAACTAGTTACCTGTGATGTTCAAATCCACCCACTTCACTTTCTAGAACCAGATGCCATTGAAGAGTTTGTAAGTGAAGTATGTTAGTGTATTTATGTTCTAGTAAGCGGCTGTGCTTCTAAGATGACATACCGCTTATTGCCAAATGTCTTTTTATAGCAATGGCAAGAATCCCTGAGCAGCTCTGATAAGTCACTATTTGAGGGCCATTAGTTCAGCAATGCTACACCCTGTGAGATTACTCTGCGAGATAGTAAGAAAAATTGCTCAATACTCTTCCACCTTCTGTATATTTAGAAAATACAAAGTCCAAGTTCTTATCACAGTTGCATATAATCTCTAATAAACCAGCAGGTGACTAATGCAGCCTTTGGGAGTTTGTTTTGATTTATTCTTTTTGAAGGAAGAGTGGGTGTTACTTCCTTGGAGAAACCCTGGCAGACGAGAAGAGAAAGGGACTAGAAGAAGGCTGAGTACTTCCTGGCGTCACATGATGAGGAATAAACTAAACAAACTCTGAATCTGAGCTATTAATCCAAATGATATGAACACTCCTTTTCTGGTAACTTAAACTGGTATTGTACTGGTGCTGAACAGAGATGTCGCTGACTATTATTTGCACGACTGTTTCATAGCAGCAGTCTCAATACCAGTGATTTAATAGAAAAATAATGTGTGTTAAACAGTTGATAATAATGAAAGAATGAACGAAGGTTAATGGTTGATCACACACACCAATATCACTGTGTACCTATCAGAGAGAATTCCTGTCCTACAGCTAGACATACCATTTAGAAATCACAAAAAAAGCACCAAATGAGCTTTTTCTAGAATTTTGGGACAATTTCTGAAAGAGAGATTGTAACACTGGAAGTCTGTGAAACCTTTACTCACTCCATCTGTAAGTAAACATGACTTGCATAGTTTATTAACAAAATGAGATGACTTTCCAGCTAACTTTTTGTAACCTGCCTGGACCTGTTTCATGGTGACTTAAGTACAGGCAGAGGTAGGGCTGCTACTAGGACTTGCTCCTAGGATTTTGCTTAACACCTTGGACTTTTTGTAAATTCACAGTTTTAAGTGAAATCTGCTTAAGGTCTGTTCTGCAAAGAACATGAAGACTACTGATGGTCTCAACTTCTTGGAGAAAGCTAATATAATTTTTGAAACAAGATGTGCTCAGCATGGTATACTTTAACAAACATATTTACTGACAGACTGCATAGCCTTCTAATGGAAAAATTACTACACAAACTATCACCAAATAATCAGGACAGCCATGCTTGCTATGCATATTATAATGACAAATTCTACTAATCACCTCCTAATCTAACAAGGTTCCCATTTTGCCATTAACTCTGACTTGGCTTGAAAACATTTTAAAATATAATTACCTCCAGGTGTTCAGTTTTCAAATGATAAAGTTCATATTCACATCCCTTCCCATAACTCTCGGAACAATTGTTTTGCATCGTGATAACACATCAGTGTAGTACTGCAAACACTGCCCCTGTGTAACACAATTCTAAACTCTAGAATTTTGGGGAGGATTTTGTTTGCCTGTTTGGGGTTCTTTGTGTTGTTTGACTCTTGGGGTTTTGGTTTGTTTGGTTGTTGTTGGTTGGTTGGTTGGGGTTTTTTATACACTGGAAAGATGTTAGGTTTGGCTTTGGCCAAGGAACCAGGAAGACCCTTGATCTCACAGCACTGGGTAGAATCTAACCTAAAATGAAAACTGCTTTCAGTGCTGAACCTGAACAGAAAAAAACTCCTTAAATATCTTTGTGTTTATGTAGCAGCTTTGTGACCCCGTAAGAGAAAAGCTGTACAGAGTTAGAAAGCAGCATCCCAGCAAAGGCTGTTTCTGCTCAGTGACCGGGGTATCTGTTAATTATCAATTTGGAAAAATACAGTGATAGTTTGTGTGCTACCAGACTTAAGTTGAGCAAGAATTACATCTGCATGCTGCCAAAGCACACAAGACTTCCTGATAAAATAGATATCGATAACTCAAATCTCTTCAAGAGCTTTAAAAAAAAAAAAAAGAAAAAGAAAGGATTAAACAGCATCACTTGGCCTTTAGTCTGACTGCCAATCTTCTTGGGGTTAAAAAAAAAATATTTAAAAATCTTGGTTTTGATTGTATAGTTCCTACTAAACAAACACTAATTTCTAACAAAATGCAGAAAAGTAATCTGGAAAGAAAAAAGAGGAAAGAAGAAAAGAGCTTCTTACCATGTCTGGCTTCTTATTCCTCAATCAATGGGTAAATGTGTTGACTTACTGTGATTTATAACCTCATTTCTGTATTAAAATATATGCTTTTATAGAGAAAAATACTCTGTTTTTCTTTAAATCCTACTTTCTTTGCTGTATGCTTAACAACAACAAAAAAAAGTTAGGAGCAACAATTCTTCAAAATGTTCCTCCCAGGTCTATACTTAGTTCTGAAAATTTAGGAAGTGGTTTATGCTGTTCACTCTCTGTGGGCATCAATTAATAGCTTTGGGCAGCAAACACAAGATGTACAGCTCAAATTTCACAAACCCTTTTTTTTAATCCTGACTTCTTACGTAAGAGCTGGGCAAAAAGTCAAACTGACCTGTGTCAGTGCTAGCAGAGCTGTCAGTAGAAGCGAAGCATGCCCACTGGAACACACTGAGTTTACGTTACCGCCTCAGTTACCATTAAAACCAGCAGTTTTAACAAAGGTCAGCCTAGGCATAAGCGTTATGATTGGACCTCAGAATGTGTATACTGAAGCAAAGCATGAAGACAAGTTTATGTGTAAGAAATTGTTATTTAATATATCTATCTCACTGAAAGTATAAGCACAATAAAAGTGCTACGTAAACCAAACTCACCTTTTCTTTTCAATCACACCACGCTACTGTTTGACTTGTCATTTGATAAAGGATTTAGTACAGCCATATTAAACCAAACATCTTTTACCTGAGGATAAAACTTATTTTCTCTCAGAATGAGTACTGCATTTCTGGTTTACTTGGTCTTCTAATTTTTCCATAAGGATCAGACCTGTGACAGGACACTGCTTTGGAAGGACACCTCACTGTAACTATAGGCTTTACTCAGCAACCAACTAAAATCCCTTTTGGAGCTCTCACCCAAATTCCTGTGTTGGTGTCTCATCCACCATCACTCTGACCTTCCCAGGACAAAGAAAAAAGTTAGATCCATGAGGATTTTGTAGGGGAAACTCAGCAGCTAAAAAAATCATGGGCATAGCAGGCAAATTACTCTTCCTGTGATGTCACCCTGGAGCCGTGCAGCTGCTTGGGAGGGATGTCTGTGCTGGATCCTGACATGCTGCTCACTCACTCATTGCTGCTTGATTATCCCACTCTAATCATGGGACCCAGATACCAAGGATCCTGCCTTAAGCTTCCACTGATGTCCCTTTAATCACCCCATCAGTTCTGCTCGCACTGTAAATCGGGCAGAGGTCACTCCACCTTCCATTGTGTGGTGTTTAAACTTACACTATGAGCTGAACAGACAGCAGCTAAACAACGTTGTATTTCTCACTCCAGCAAGAAAGTTACAGGAAAAAAGTATTTCTGGAGTCCAAGCTATCAGTATGACAGACAGCCAAGGCCTGACTGACCCTGGTACAATCTGTCATGTCTCTACAGAGATTTCTTCTTGCTATTTCATAATAAAAAAAAACCAAATTGCTTTGCAACCAGCAGATGATATTCTTGTTTATCACTCAGTGTTAGCAAAGCCATGAAGAGAATCTGACTGATATATGTGTGTGCTTATGGCACTCCACAGAAAAACACTACTTTGGGAGAAAGAAAGAAAGGAAAGGCATAATTAAGATTGCAGCATACCAAATGCAAGGCAGGGCAGCACACACCTAAGTGTTACATTGCTTTATGTATTTATATCACTTACTACAATGGTTTTCCTTATCTTGACCAGAGTTAAACAATATAAATAAATAGCCATAGGTACAAACTATTTATCTCACAGGTTTATGTAATATATTTTCTGGCCAGGGTAGCAATACTGATGTAACTGCACATCCTGCACTTCATCACTTCACAAATATTCAGCACATTTGCAGTACAGAGTGTTTCTGCTGCCTGTGTAGATCCCACCACTAAAGAGGCAGTTAACCTGCAATGATAAAACTTAAAATTAGCTTCTTCTCAAGAATCCACTAAAAAGCAACACCTAGCCCATTTTGAGGAGTGCATTTTAAAACCCAGAGAAGTTGAGATGTCTATCCCATTTGCTTTGCCTAGCAGGGAATTATAACGTGACGCTTCATATTTTTGCATTACACCTTTGCCACAGTTCAAAGACAGTCTTACACTTCCACTGAGATGGTTGATACCCAAGATAACAAAATTACCCTCTCAGGGACAAAATCCAAAATTTAAATCGAAGTCATGTATTACAGAGCAAAACACTACAGAGATCAATGACTTTTTAAAATCCCTTGAAAAACCATTCTTTCACATTAAAGCAATTTGCGGAGGCTTCAGCTTGGCAAGCACCATGGTTTCCCACAAGGAGAACTCAGAAAATGACCTTCCTCTCAGAAAATCCTTTGCTGAAGCCAACAGACAAATAAAGGAAACACATCAAGACCTTTCTATCTGCTGACTGGGTATGCCCCAAAATTGTATGTCAGTTCCGAGGACGTTTTTACTGCTCAGATGAGGGCCGTATGACCACTAAGTATTACATCTGCTTTCTGCATCTTTGTTTAGTGGCAGAGTTGATGTGTTAAACGTCCCACTCTGCTGCCCAGCAGTCCTTGTCATGGCAAAGGTCCCACTCACTCTTCCAGGTAGGAATTCCTGCACTGTTCCCTTGGCCATCACCTCCAATACACACACTACAAGTTTCCATAAAAAGCATAGAAAATCTGGCTGTGCTTTAACTAGGGTGCACTGATTTATTAAAAAGGCTCATCATTCTTCCTAAGATAGGCTTTGGTTACAAATGCTCAATTCAGAACCCAAAGTTCTCACATACACCAGGACTGGGTTTCAGTGTAACATTCCAGCTCCAAAACCCCTCCACAGTAATTCACACTGATCAAAGACATAAATAAAACACACCCAATGCTCATGACAGCTCAGCACACTTAGCTAAGCTTCCTCATGACACCCAACTTCCAATGCAACCAAAAGCCACTGATCGTCTGGGGCAATGTATTTGTAACAGCAACTTTAACTGAAGATTTCACCTAAGCTACATCCTGTGAGTGTGCCAGAGTGACAGATTTTAGCTGAACCTTTACTGTGGTTTTGTTGAAAAGCAGGTTTACCTGAGCAATTGACATAGAAAATGTGAACAAAGTTGGGAATCGGAAAAGCTTTGCTGAGAAGCATTCTGGGTTTTTTCTTCACTGCCCTGGTATTTCACTTCAACCCCCTGAAGCTTGCCAACATTTAAATTTGAATATATATGCTCAACTCCCAAGAGGTGTTACAGGGGTTAGGTTAACCACATCCGTTTGAACAGGAGCAGAACCCAATCATTAGCTATTGTTATTTACGCCAGCCAAAGAGAAGTGCTGGCTACTTTTAAAACTGCAAAGCAAATTATTCGACTTCTGATTTCTAAATACGTGTATTTATTATGTTCCTAGATAATTTACTTTAGAGAACTGAAATCCACTCACAAGCAATCACCGTGCAAAACACGTTACATAAAGAAGTGTGAAATTCTGGCTAAACAGGGTCACGGTTTTGCTGCTGCCACAGGAGGAAAGGGGGAGGAGTGGAAGGAGGTGATTTTCACTGTCAGGGTTCTGAGACTTCCAACTTCGATACTTTAAAATCGTGTTTCAGAAAGGACATGATCCTGTAACTATGATTTAGGGCATTTAAATGATGCTTTTCAAAAATGATACGACCACAGCACAGTCAGCACAGTGTTGTAATTCTCTAATAGCCTAACACTAATTGGGCAGGAATAGCCACTCTGGTAACTGCTGCAGACAGCCCCAAACGCAGCACACCTCCCTGATCTCCCAAGATCACCACCCTGGAAAGGGGAGCAAGGAGCAGACTGCAAACACAGTTAAGAAAGTAGCAAAAAACCCATAAAATAGCGACACTAATGTGTATTTAAATAATCTTCAAGTACCTCCCTTTCCCCACTGCTGCCTCTCTACAACTCTCTGGACATCACTAAAGCTAGTTTTTCCATTTTTCCATATTTGTTACTAATCCTTTCAAAACCCTTTGTATTCAGCATACATGGGTAGTTTCACAATCAATTTCCACAGGATTTAACATTCCTGTTTAAAACACACAGTGTTTGCCCCCAAGAGATGTAAAATAACCTTTCAAGCACCCAGCAATACACGCTGTCATCCCAAGCCTATAGACAGACCAGGATTTCGCTGTGCTGTGCAGTAGCAAACTGGAATTAGGGATGTTCCCATCAGGTTTGTTTCATCTATTGAGATCCCTGTGGAGACCAATAAAACTCTCAAGAGCAGCATGGGAAGAAATGTCAGAGGCAGGACATTGAATTACTGATGGAGCAGAACCGCAAGCAAAGAGGAGCCTGTGGGACCAAGTGTTGGGAGGTTCCCCTTGTTACACAGAGGAGGATGCTTCCTCCCACGTCTTTCTCCATCCCCTTCTTTTCCCCCCTGGTAAACACAAATGTGAGGGCTTTAACATCTCAGGAAGACTCCAGCATAATATCCAAGATCAGATACCTGGTACCTGCTTTCCCAACCCGCTTGCCAAGAGGTGAAGACTGTTTTTCTCACCGGGGAACTGGTCCTGGACCTTTCTGTCAGTAGCTGTCTTATAAATTGGTTAAGTGCTGGCATACAAATTGCCACGTTATTACAGAAGGACAGTAGAGTGTCTGAGATGGTAATCGGGCCATGGAGAGATTATAATGTCCACATTATGAGCACTAATCTCTGCGTAGCCTGTTGATGACATGTCAGTACCTGCGCTGTCTGATTAAAAAGCAGGTATTGTATAAATCATCTTTTGCTATTAAAAAAGTTATTATTTGGGGAAAAAAAATTGGAGAAACCGCAGTGTTGATAAACAAAAACATCAAACAAAGGTAATGGGTACAGATGAGCAGCGTGTCAAGATGCACTCTCTGTCAGCTCTCAAAAATACAACTGGAACACTGTCGACTCATACAGGCTTGCCCTGAAGGACAGCAAAGAAACTTTTCCATTTTTTAAAAGCATAAAGCAAATTAAAAATAAATTATTCCAAAGTTTAATAAAAAGTTGAGTAAACTTAACAATGAACTATGTGTCGAAAGCAAGGGAATAAAGAATTAAGGGAAGAATCATCACCTGATCTTCTCACTCTGCCCACTTTCCCCAGAAACTGGGTTTTACACGTTTAACACCATGTTCTTCCCCTTCAGTATCAAAAAACCTCCTCAAGTACAAGACCGTATCACATAACAACACTGTGTAATGTATTCAGATGAGGTCACATATCCAAGTGCCTGTCTAGCTTTCATCTTGCTAACATTTCTATTCACGCCATAATCAGGAATTTTAATGTCTTCCCCTGTAGCTATTTCTTTTACACATAACAAACTTTAATTGTTGTACCTTAACAGTCAGGCTCAGCTCTGCTACAAAAGACTCCAAATGCTGCTGATGAAAACTTGCTTAAAAGCTCTTATTGACCCAAAACACAGACGGGGTTATGGTCTAACTGGTGAAGTTCTGGAGATGGATATTAAAAAAAAAAACGCCTTGAAATGAAAAGCTCTCGGTATTGAAAGACACCAAGAAGAGTGAATTGACTTTGTTTTGAGCAGGAGAGTAAGAGGAAATACCACAGGATATACAAAAATAGCGGTGTCAGCTAAGTAAATCACAGTCTTTGATTTTGTCATTAAGAAACGACAGGATAAAAAGACGTTGAGAACATATCTTACGTGCTGCATGATTAACTAGTGACATCCACAGCCACACGATACGAAGGCTTTGTAAGATTAACAAGAGATAAACATGTACAGGGCTACTTAAAATTAGCCACAGCAGAGAAACGAGAGCGGTGTGAGGGATCCGGGCTGGGGTTCTGCCTGTGTGGCTAACACCCCATTTCCTGTCCAAGTCTCTCAACACTGAAATGTTCAACTTTTTTCAGGATGGAAAATGAAGACCAGAAGCAAACCTGTGGTAGGGCGAATTGAAGTATTTTTAGATGTTTCAAGAGTCAAGTAACTTCCCAAAATTTGAAATCTTTTGGAACATAAAACACTCAATCTGCAACATCAATGGAAAACAGAAAATACTCTGGTTTCTTGGTTTAAATCAGACCTTTACATTCTTTTACTCCAAGATTTAAGGATTTTAGGCATTAGTCATTTTTCAAGTTATAGAAGAAAACTCATTACAGCTTATTTTATTGAGACTGGTCAATAACAATTGGCATGAAACAACCATTTTCATGTTTAAAAACACTGACCACATTAACGATACACTAATTAAAATGTTACAGCAGTGTTAGCACAGCAAAGTCTCCCAGAAATCACTAATACAGTCAAACGAGGGCAGGAACCTACGCTGCTTGCACAGTAATGTCTTTCAAATGAAATAAACCAGCCTTTACACATTTCACTTTCAAAGAACCAAGCAATGCCACAGTTAGGATGTTCGAACTAAAATGTTTGTGCAAGTTTAACCTTTTAAATAAAAACACAACTGCACTTGACACATCCAGAACACATCCAGGCTGTCTTTGCATTTCCTATGTCCTCCAAAACAGACATAACGGCACAGAACATCCTGCCCACAGCCAGCCAGCCACAAAGCCATACCAAGGAATGTATTTGCCCTCTGATTTAGAAATTACATGGATGAGCACACTCAGGAAAACAGGCTAAAATGAACACGCTCTTAATAGTTTCTTTCTTTAATTAACAGTTTGATTAACAGCCACGAATTTATCCAGAAGCCTGAGAGCTATGCTTTTACTGCTGTAGCTTCTGAGCACTTTGGGGGGATTTTAATTTCTGCAAGGAAACAACTGGGGAGCAGAGGCTGCTCCTGCGGCCTCCCCATCAGGTACTGCCCCTGCTCCAGAGGGAGAGCCCTCAGCAGGGAATGCGCAGCACGGAGCAGAGCTCATGGCTTTGCCTCTGCTCCTGGTATACTCAGAACCCGCCTGCTTTTGGAGCTGGGCCAGCCTGCTCCGGTGACATTTCAGAAGGGCTCATGCTGGCTGCTTGCAGCGCGGAATCCCCGGCTGGGAGATTATCCGCCTCGCTTGTCAAACTCTGTCCAGGCCCCGCGACACCCATGGGCAATGTCGCCATCCACACCGGGCTGCCTTACCACTGGTGCTGTGGCTCCAGGCAGGCATCCTGTGGCAAACAGCTGCCCTGGGGCTTCTGGCCAGCCTCAGCTTTACCTACCAGCCTCCTGCTGACCAAGGGAGCCACCGAGGTGGCATTGGTGCAGATCGGATATGGCCATAGCAGCAGGCCATGTGGATGGAGGTTAATCCCCTCCATGATTCCCGTGGCAAGCTGCCAGGCCTGTGCTGGCAGCACGGGGATGGTTCCTCTGGTGAACATGCTTGTCACCCGCTGCCCCATGCTGGGATGGTTCCCCTGCAGCTGCATTGCCCAGCCTGGGGCACCCCACACCCCCAGAGCTGCAGCACCCTTAGCTGTTGGAGGCCCTGAGGGACACGGACCCTGCTGCCCCAGCAGAGTGCTGAGGACACTGGCGTGCTGCTCTTGCAGCGCAAATTCACTACAGTATTTACTATTTACCCTCCTGAACTTTCAGATAGGTCTCAGCATCCTAAATTTCCATATTCTAACATGTCGGGGTCTGATTTCCATCCAAAGTCAGCATGTGGACTCTAAAATCTGATTTTTATTAAATAGCTAATTTCTGGACCATTTCTTAAGTATTCACTCAAAAATTACAGTGTGTCTGTTGACAAAAAAAGAATAGTAAACAACACCTTGTGGGTTTTGCTCTTGCTCTGGATTACCATTATCAAAGCTGAAATTCCTGGCCTTTCCTCACTTATCAAATTCCTTTTAAGAAACAAGTCATGTTTTCACTATTATAAAAAGTTTGCCAAGAGGAGACAGTTGGCTTGTACAAGTATTGTGCATTACTATTAGTTAGCTTATTACTTTCTTTTCATTAAGAACCATTTCAGCAGATTGGGTTTTGTGTGGATTGGGGTTTTTTTTTCTTTCTGTTTTTAAAGGAACATACAGAAATCTGGAGACTACTGCTCCTGTTAACAAGCTCACAAATGAACACTAAATCCTCAACCACAAACGCTAAATATAAACTTTCCTGTGTCTGTGCTCTCAGAACGCAAGACAGCAACCAGTTCCTCTTTTGCTCTCTTGTTGAATTTCATGAGAAGTTGACAGCTCTTGTCACCTACTCATTAATTGTTAAGGACTTGGGAATACAAAGACATTTCCTTGGATTATGCTGTTTTTAAAACACATCTCCTTCCATCGCTAAAATTAGTACCAGGGGCACGCATGCTTTTGGAAGACTTGTTTCTATTGTACACTCTTCTACTTGACACCCATAATTAAAACTGGGTAAGTCTCCAACAGATTTTAGTGGTTCAGAAAATTCTTTACTTTAAACTACTACGTGGGGAACCAGCACTGATGTATTTGTCTTCTTAAAAACTAGAATTTATCCTTCTTTAGTCTTTGATTTGGCCTCCTCTCATTTTAGGACCAAGAGGGCAAGTAATTTCTATTTTGCTGCTTGCTCCACAAATAAACTAACCAAGACCAGGCAATTTAATGCCCATATGGAACAATACAGAGAGCTGTCTTCCTTCTGAGTAGGAGAGAGGACAAAGAACCCAACTGCTCAGAAACCTCGGCAGCTGGGCATCAAGGCAGGAGCTGGAATGGAAGGGAGAGGCATGACGGTACATTCACCCGGGGAGAAAACGGCAACCGCCCATGGGAAGGCACACAACGGCCAAGAGAGAATGCCACAGGATTTTATGCTTGCTTATGTTCTAGTAACAACATGTGTATCAACTGTTTCAATCTGTGCCTTTGTTTTTATTTACTATTTTCTAATGACTAAAGGCTTCCAAGTAACTTTATACAGTAAATATTCACCTTGAAATGTGCCTGATGCATGTGCCACAGTTAAATCACATGATGCCAGTATACTGACAAATGCAGAAACAATTTTACTTGAAATAGTAAGAACAACCTCTCACATAAGGCAAAGAAATTCTGAAGTTCTTTTCCTGGTACTAAATATCGCAAGAAGTTTTATTTCCTATCAACATTACTTAAAAGTAATTTTTACACCCCCCTCCCCCCCAAATTTCCAACAGTACTAGATTGACTAAAACCACCTGTATCCTCAGTAAATACCTGAGTTGAGATGCCAAAACTAGCTCTGCAAGCACGGGTAGAGCAGATGGGTGAGCAGCAGTTCAATACACATCCCTGTAGAAAAAACCCTAACTTCCAGGCCACCGGTGTTCAAGACCATCCAAAAAGGACAACTTGAATTGCGTTGAAACCACTGTAATGGAAGCAAGTCTGCTTCCCACTACTCAAGATAATGTAAAGAACAGTATCAGTCCCTTCCTTTGTTCGTTTCCTGACTGAACGCCTGCAACATGAAAAGATATTTATATCGCGTGCGATGCTATCGGTACGCACAGACACACAGTAGCTCCACAGCATGAATGAGTACTGCAGAACATTACAAAACACCAAAAAAACCCCTCAGCAAACCAAAAATCCCCACACCATTCTCCAAGATTAGCTAGAGAATTTTTAGTCTTTGATTTACATTATGTTTTCTTGTCTGGTTTTGTTAAGAGAGATGAATGCAGCTCTACCATGTCTCCTTCCACCTGTCTACCTTTTAGTGTTGCGTATTTTGAAACAGTAGGTTAATTTTAAGTAAGCATGAGAGCTGGATTTGAGGTGGAGGGCCCTCCTGCCCCCCAACAGAGGTCCTGAAGATACCAGGGTTTATCTTTAGCATTAAAATCAGCATTCAGACAGCAAAGGTAGGACCTCTCAGCACTCTTACAGAAAGCAGGCAGGAAGATCTTCACAGGCCAGTCAACATACGTAACACTCCAGCCTAGCTGTGGCACGTGGTTGTCTTATTAAACTTGCAGGGAGAAAAAAGGGCAAAAAACAATCTGAAACCTGAAGCTATATATGCACAGAGCGGAAGGCGCTGCAACAGGAGGGTGGTGGCAAAGTGTTACAGAGTGAAGCCACAGACAACCACAGTACAGTATCTCCACGGTACATGAAACAACTCATTTATCCTTTCTCGAAATCCAACAATCTCAGGCACCTATTTCACAATCCCTTTAAGCTGGCTGGTGTGAGCTAACATTGCCACAGCAAAGAGCATTCCTGCCCTCTCCCCCAATCCTGACCGCTCCACTCGAGCCCTCTTGCCATCTGCTCTCTGTAACAAAGAGCAAAACCGTCCCTTCAAAGGTCTGACGGTCTCACAAACCACAAGCCTCCTCCTGCCAAAGCCAGCCATTAACAAAGCGAGGCCTAGGAAGAATTACAGTGTGACTCGATCCTGGGGAACGGGCTGGAGGCCTAAGCAACTGGGGATGACAAAGAACTGGGTTGTGAGCTGCAGTAATGCTTTGTTTGCCAGTTCTTAGATGTTCTGAGGGGGTACATAGAAAAAAATAATTTAGGCTTCCAAGGAATTTAATCTGATTGGTATCAACACTACATAAACTGGGCTTGCTTACACTGCAGCCTGCTTATGTTTACATTTAGTACCGTCTAAGATGATTTTGTTGTAAATATTTTGCTTTAAAGAGATTGTTTGGTTACTGGCTACTATTATTATTCTTCCTGGAAGGAAGAGAATGATGGGCCATGAGCCAACACCAAACTTCTTAAAGTTGATCAATCACAAACTCCAGCGTGGTCACTTGGAAAGCTGACTTTGCTGCTTTGGGGGTGCACAGACAGAACTCTGCCATGTGCTATGTGACTCCACAAAATCAGCATCAGTGAAGGGAGCAGCAAAATCATATAAAAAGTAGCACTATTGACTTGTGTTTAAAGCCTTGTGTGTCTTTTTCTGCCCCCCCCCAAACTGGAAACCAGTGCCCCAAAGTACCATCCTGAATGAAATTCCTAAACCCTCCAGAACCACAGGGCAGTGAACACTGAATCGGTGAATTTTCCTCTCTAGCAGCTGGCACTCTGGAGAGTGTCTGATGTGCTACAGAAAGCACAAATATATCAGGCAGGATTTCTGGGTTTGGTGTTTTCTTTTCCAAGCTGGCACACTTAGAAGCTCCTCAGGTTTCAGAAAAGTAGAGTGAGTCCAAAACAAAATGGATGGCTGAGTACAGAGGAACAACTTGACAGGCTTGCTGGTGCACAATCAAGTGACAGCACTGAATGCCATAGTATCTACTCCACTTATACAATGTGCTTGTTTATACTAGCACTTATAAGACTAGCTTGTTTATACAATTATATACAAAATATAACTGCTACCTATATACACCCAGAGAGCCAAGGCTGTATAGACTCCTGCCACTTTCAGGGACTACAATCAGAAAAAGACATTTAGCACATTAGATTTCAAGCATACCACCACAGCTATTGTGGACCACTGCCACCTGGACAACTGAGACATGCAGAGGAAATAGCAAGCTGGCCAGGAGCTCGTCATGGCTTTCAGCACATCCTAGCTACCTAGCAAGCTTCCAGCCTCCCTGGGTATATTCTTGTGATCACAGGAAAAGGTGATGGATACGGCCCTGGAGATTAGTACCCATCCTTACTCTGAACACCCATCAGTGAGAGGGCTGGACTGAAAAAGGAACCGGTTGCAATCAGAATTAAATGACACTAGCTGTCATTCTGAATCTGTGACAAGATGTGAGCACCAAGCCTTGCAATACTATGCACGTATATAAGTTTATATCATTTCTAAGGCTATCGAAGGAGTCACAGGTATTTTTAGAAGCTGGCTGGTGGATAGCTTTGGGACCCACGTGGTGACCTTTGGTCAAAAAGTACATGGTACTATGACGGGGAGGGGACTGGACTGTGGCAGTTTAAAAACCTTTCCTTTGACCTTAGAGGCCAGGAGAGGAACAACATGGCATGCTTCCAGGCACATACATGGTTGCATGTGGCTTGTCGGAGGCTGTAAGCCAAAATGAAACTGAAGAAAATGAGTGCTAGCTAGCCCCATGCCAATGACGAGAAGGGCCAGAGTCTTACAGAGTACTGTAAGGCTTCTCACTGTGAGCTAGAAGGGTGAAAGAAAGGAAAACAGTGACTTCGCTAAGTTCCCCCTAAAACAGCAGAACATCAAAATGCTCAGCCTACGGACTCAAATAAGGCTTCGGCCACGTAGTAACAAAGGACGCAGCCAATTTTCCTCTTAGCAAGAAGAGGAGCCATGAATTCCATGTGAATATGGACAATAATGAACAGCTATTAAAACTACCAAAGTATATCACACAGAACTTCTGATCAGCTCAAATCCAGCTCTACAAATAATCCACAAACACCTGAAAATTTCAGGCTCAAAGGTTGAAGGGCGCATGGAAAAAGGGGTACACTTTTAACCCAGGGAATTAGCTGCAATGCACCACAAGAAGCCAGGGCTTTCCCACCGCCAGACATGACAAACAGGTTCTCTACAACCCGCTGGGTCACACACAGAGGACACGGCACAATATGGCCTCTGCACAGCCGAGGAAGAAAATCCTATGGGGTAAAAACATAAGAAGGCTAAAAGTGAAGGCTTCCTTTTGAAAAGCTACTCCATATAGAATTGTGAGTTAAAGATTTTCTTACAATCTTGCCAAACAACAAGGAAAAACTCGGTTCTGTAGGAACTGCTTCAACTCTCCAGGAGCCTAGTCTAATTGCATCCTCTACAAACCAGTGTAAAGGCTGTGAGTTTCATACCAACACGGGTAACTCATTATTTGGGGAACAGAGAACAGAAAAGAGAACAAGATTCTCTTGATGATGGCTCTTCTTTCCCTAATACAACCCGAGGGAACAAGCTCAAATGTAATTGCAACCTTTGTGGGCAGCAGCGCTCTTGGGTTGTACGAGGCAGCAGAATAGGCAAAGATTATTAGGAGTTTACATATCAGACACACTGATGGCTTCTTCTCCTACATCATTTTGCTATTGTTCAAGGATTAACCTGTTGCCCTACTGCACAACAACTGGAGGAACATCTACTACATTGCTAAAAATACTGATTTTCTATACAAGCACTAAATTATGGTTTTGTTTCAGCAATAGCAAGTAATAGGGTTTGGAAGTTTTTTGGCCATTATTTCCTGAGACATAGCTAATGGCAGCCTATTTAGTCAATATCACAGACTTATGCAAACTTTTGTATCCTATTTATCTAATTGTTTGCCATTTTCCACATTTTTAAAAGATATTTGTAATTGCTTTCAAGTTTCACACTGTTATGGGTACTGCAGGAGCTAATCCAGGACTGCTATTGAAAAGCTGTTTGAATCTTTGTTAAGGTCAATGCAACATTTAAGAATCTGAATTGACTTCAAGGCCATTTACATTACTTGGATGTAATTATTTAGTGTTCAACTGAATTAAGCCTAATGAGCTTAAAAAACTGGCATTAATTGTGCTTTTCAACTTTTCTTTTCAACTTATTGAAGTGTATCATGCAGTTACTGATTGCTATTCATCAATAAACTTAAACGTTTGGTTGCATACAAAGTGCTATACACTCCCTCTTCTGGCAATATCTTAAAAACACAGTTTCTAGACTTTATCTGTAGCAAATGTTAAATTTGAAATGTATTGCCTGGGAGAAAAAAAAATAAGAACAGAAAAACAACAAAACATTTTCGTGTCAATATCTGGAAGTTTGTTTTTAAAAAGGCAGCAAACAGACCATAAAAAATGACTAATTAACAGGTGAAAATTACTTGACATGATGCCTAAGTACAGTAGGGAAGCAGCCTACCTACTTTGTAGCTGTGCTGAAAAACAAACTTAATTTTTATGAGAACAGTATCAGGTTTTCCCAAAAGCATGGCCTGAGGTCACCACTGGGTGCACTATTGCTGCCAGTGAGAATGCAACGTTCAGAGCACTGCCTACTTTTCCTGAGGCACCAGATGCTGAAGTTCCTATAAAACATGATTTCTATGTTAGGTCCAGCGTGGGTAACTTTTCTCCATCTAGTACACTGCCTCCTTTCCTCTCCACTTGCAGAGAACTGGTGGGCATTCATCTTCCTGCTCTGCTGCAAAAGCTGTGTGCACATCCTATGCATGTCCTAGCCTCTAAAAAAAGAACAACCCCAAAACTATTTAGAGCACTGAAAATGAGAAATTTTAAACTAAAGATGCCCAGAAAGAAACAGTAGAAGGGATGTACAGGAAAACAAAAGATGACCTATTGGTATGTGCACTCCCACGCACGTACTGATCTCTTTCCCTATCAATGCCTGATAAAGCTGGCAGAGGTGTCTCTAGGACAAACCACTGTTCCCCCCACCCCCCATCAAAACATGCAAGATCTAGGAACGCCACAGCCTTACACGAACCACACGAACAGCATTGCTGGGAAAACATTAAGCGAGGAAGAACTAGGGAAAAAGCTTTTGTTTGCTTTGCCCTATTAAACCTCTCCTCCTTTCTTTCACTTTTCCTCCTCAACACAGAGCAATAAAACCAGACCCATACCTACTTCATTCTCCCTCCTGCAAGGTCGTTTTCTCCTACCTTCCTTGTTAAGTAAGCTTCCTCCTCAGCATCTTCATCTATTTCTTTTAAAAATGTATTTTACTTTCATTCTTTCTTTTCCATTTCCCTTTTTAGCTATTCCCCCCTCCCACCCATGCCCTCTCTTTCCCCTCCTCGGACACATACCTGCCCAGACTGCCAACCACTCAACTCTCGCTGTGCTGAGCCAGCCCTGCCAAGGCTGCCATCCTCCTGTCTGCACTGGCTGGCTGGGTGCTGCACAGCTCTGCAACAGGTATCTTGGCAAAAAACCCCCATGGAATTGATGGTTACCGATGAGATTTCCTATCTTCCCTCTGTGGTCGTCCTCACAGAGAGAGACGATGTGCATAGCCTCTCTCTTCCGAATGTGTCAGTTTTTCATGGAGTTGGTTGACAGGATGAGAGCAACTTGAAACTATGGGCTTCCATTAAAAAATACCCCAAAACACCAAATCCACAAAATCTGAAACACCAACAGAAAAATACCCGAACTCCTTTCTTCATAACAGTTCATTAGTTAACACTATTTTACAAGCTTCCCAGAAGACTTCTCCCTGGAATCACAAAGTGCTGTGATACTTGAGGTTTGCATTTCTTGGAACAATTTGCAGAGTTCATGAGAACACATATTTCTCCCCCCAAAATAAATGAGGAAGTCCTTATAAATAATTGATCTGCATATGGTTAGCTTTTGAAATGAAACTATTTCTAACCCCACCCTCCGATGCTTATTGACACATTCCCAGCTCTCCTCTGTGACAGCAAAAATCCTGCCCTTTTTTTTTTTTCTCCACTCTGATTCAGGCTTGTCCCACCTCCCCAGCTCTTAAACAGGTTGCAGCTTCATTCTTCCGCACTCAGCTCAGGGCTGTGTGCCAAGGCTGGCGTGCCCATGGCCTGCCCTCCCAACGCCTGCCACCTCCTCTGGCCCAGCTCCAGCCAGGAGGAGTGGCTTAGTCATTAGAAAGAGCCCTTTTAGCAGGGAAGGAAAACTTCCAAGGATGTGGAGCATGCAGAACAGCCTTCCCTGAACCTGCAGAAAACCTGAAACGATGGTTACGAGAGCTGTGATCTGCTCCACGTGCCATTTCATCACTCAAGATGGATTCTGAACAGTGAAACCTATCAGTGACTTCAGACTGGTTAGCTCTCACTTGTCAGTCATTTTTAATCACAGACCTGATGCGACTCCTCCAGCTGGCTTCTTCGGAAGTGAAGCTGTAGTCAAATATACTCAACAGCCACTTTTTATCAGAACTACTACTTCTTTTTAGGTCTTACTTATATCTGTTGATCAACACACTAACTTTCTCCCTCTCACTGAACAGCTATTTCTGTAAGTGACAGTGAACGCAGTACTGCTTCCTCTTTTCCCACAAAGATAAAAATCTTTGTTTTCTTTCTTTCCACTTGTTCTTCCCCCATCAATGCTGAATTCAAAAAGGGAGCTGTAAAACCCAGTCTCCAAATACCTAGCAAGGAGATCACTATATAAAAGAAGAGAGGTTTTATGAACCTTTGTATCATTTTTTGTTAGCTGGGTTTCAAAGTACTTCAGCATTTTAGTAAGAATGGAATTAAAAAAAAAAACCCACAACATATTCTCTATCCAGCTAGTAATAAATCACTAGCAGGTAGGTCTTCTGCTGTGGCAGAACAACACAAAATTCGATTCACACTAACCAAAGGTTAAAAGCATGTTAGTTTATATTACTTTAGCACACACACATGCTGTAGGTAGAATAACATGAGTTACAGGATAAGCGGTAAACTGAACAGTTAATTTCTGTTTTAAATCTGAAGCCAAATGTTGGTTAGGTTGACAAATCCATGTACCCACAAAAAAGGAGGAAGCTTTACTGGAGAACTGCCATCAGCTTCTCAGACTCCCTACACTTTCATGTAACAAAGACCACAGCCATGACGTTTACAAAAATAACCTCCTGCACGTGAAGCATTTGTGATGTGTGGTGGTTTGGCCCTGGCTGGAGGCCAGATGCCCACCAAAGTCACTCTAACACTCCCCTTTTCAGCTGGACAGGGAAGAAAATATATATTGAGAGGGGTAGGAGTCGAGATAAGGACAGGGAGAGATCATTCCTTAATTACTGTTACAGGCAAAACAGACTCAACACAGAATAAAGGAAAGAAAACTCTGATTTATTACACGACACACACAGTGACACCAGAATCGGGTAATGAGAAGCGCAACCAGATCTTAAAGCACCTTCCCCCATCCCTACCTTCTTAGCAGACTTGACTTTAGTTATGATTTCGCTCCCTTCTTCCCCCCTATTGTGGCACAGGGAGGGGCAGGGAATGGGGGTTTGGGTCAGTTCCTCACAAGTTGTCTTCCTTCTTGGCCCGGGGGGGGCATTCCTCACACCCATCCCCTGCTGCACCGTGGGGTCCCATCCACGGGAGACAGTCCTTCACAAATTTCTCCAACCTCAGTCCTTTCCCATGGGGCTGCAGCTCTTCCCCAGCTGCCCCGGTGTGGGTCACTTCTATGTGGTACAGTCATAAATCATAGAATGTCTCTCAAGCCCAGACTGCTCCAGCCTGGTCCTCCACGGAGTCACAAGCCCCCCAGCAAACCTGCTCCAGTGTGTGTGTCTCTCTCTTCGTCTCTCTCCACGGGCTGTAGGTTTTGCCAGGAGCTTCCTCCGACACAGGTCCCAGGATCTTCCATGTGTCTCCACCTGCTCCAGCGTGCGGTCTCTCCACAGACTGTAGATGGGATCTCTGCTGCCTGTCATCTTCCGTGGGCTGCGAGAGGACAACTCACTCCACCATGGTCTTCTCCACCGGCTGCAGGAGAATCCTTCTCTCTGGTGCCTGGAGCACCTCCTCCCCACCCCTTCTTCACAGACCTCCGTGTCTGTGGAGTTTCTTACATCTCCTCACTCCCTTCTCTGGTGGCAAAAAGCAACCACTTGCTTTTTTTTCCCCCTCCAAAATGCAATTCCCAGAGGCCCTGTGACCATCGCTGATGGGCTCAGCCTTGGTCAGCGATGGGTCCAGCCTTAAGCCCAGCTGGCGTTCACTCTGTCGGGCCTGGGGGAAGCTTCTAGCTGCTTCTTGCAGAAGCCACCTCTGCAGCTCCCCTCCTCCACCAGAACCTCGCCACAGAAAACCACAACACAGCGTTACCGATAAGCACAGCGCCCAACTTCATCGCTCCTTAAAGCCTGCATGGCAGAACTTGTGACTTTAAATCCCAACGAGCACACTCAGGGTTCAGCCAGTGGCTTTGGGGTGCACATTTCAAAGTATAAAATACATTTAGAGCTGCATTCCAGGGGGTAATACTTTCCTGTTTAATGATGCACCACTTAAAAACAACTAAATAATCTGATTATTTTTTTTTTCCCCCTGAAGTGAATCCTGTGCCGACCTCTGAGCCCATTCCCTTCTGGGAATAAGCCAAGATGATTCTTGCAAAAGCTACAGAATTTCTCAACTTTCTGCCAAGAAGAAATTAAACTAGCTGTTGTTGGACCAGACACTAAGATTCAACTGCTGGAATCTGGACTGTGCGAACTACAGCGAGAGGACTGTGTATTTAAACAGAAGCTGCTGAAGCTGCCAATGATAATTTGTTAAATCATATACATTAACTCGAGCCATAACATGCCAAATGCCACCTGTGCACATTTGGCAATAGGCTTGGCAGATTACTCTAGCACATCTGTGACACAACATAAAATACCCAAGTTTTATTTGTGTTATTAGACTACTACAGAAGATTACTGATACCCAGGAAAATTCCTGCAATTTATAGAAAAGGTTTTCATGCTACTTTAGTGAATAGTGGACACTTAATTACTGAAACAAATTGCTTGCTGTGAGAAGTGTGCAGGCCATAATGAAGGCTTATTCCTCCAAAACACAGATGAGCTCAAGTAATCTCCTACAAGGAAAAAAAAACCCTACAAAACTCCACCAAATAAAAAAACCCCATCAAATAACACCCCCCTCCCCCTCTATCCTCAGGTCCAACGGCTTTGGAACAAGATTCAGTACATTCCTTTCTCTTCCTATCTGCTTCAAAAGCTGTCTTGTACAGACACTTTGCAATCCATGCTAAACATTTTATTCTGTTCTAAGCAATATCTGCAGAACTTTTTTTTTAAAAAAAAACCCAACAAACAAACACTTAAAAACTTAAGAACACTAACTACTGATGTCAGGTTTTTCAGAACAATTAGTTGCTGTCAAATTTGAGGTAACAGAAAGACCGTAGGACAAATTTATAGTCAATTCATAGTATGTCAGAAGAAACCAAATACACAACGCTGCAGGAGCTTAATACTTGAATTACAGATGATATCCAAAACACAACAGCATATTGTCAGGGATAGTTAACAGATCGTTTATCCCAATTAAAATCACAACAAGGATCACGTGTTCTCTCCCAATCCAAGCACTTAACACCAACATCAAAACCCCCTTACGACCAGCCAAAGCAGTAAAGCTGCTAACTAGAGGTGGGCGTGAGAACTGGCTGAGGGAGGAAGGAGTAGGGTTTTACAATTAGGTGAAGGAGATTCACGAGAGACCTCCCACTGACTTGCAGGATGGACCCAAGTTAAGTACCACAAGTGAACACATCTCTCTACTGCCAGGCCCTGCCCTCAGAGTGTCTCCAGGCTGAGGATAGGGTGGTGTGATGACTTTCTCTAATCCAATCTGAAGCCTCGAAAAGCTGGAATCAAAACTCTTATGTTAAAGCTATATTAATTAATTGTCTCTTAAGCTACTTTGATATCAATCTACTCAGCATTATTACATATCACTGAATCAAATCTCACAACCTCTGAGAAATCACAAAAGGTGAGTGAGTCCATAGCATCACCCTGGTTCTGCAGCTTACGCCCCTGGTTTAAACGCGCACCCATCGGAAACCAAAACCTTTAAGCGATGCCCCACCTGCACTCAGAGCAGCAAGCAAAGCTGACAGTACTGCTCACCTTTGCCACCGCATGCCAAACCGGTGGAAGTTAATCAAAACACTGGGCATAGCTTTTCAATGACTCAACAGTCTGACACACCATTATCATCTCTTTCCAATACGTGCTGTATTAATGGTTTTCACAATTACTCTGTGACTCACAAGCGCCTCTCAGGTTATGTTTCACAGGTAACCTTCCTTATTCCTGCTGAGAGTTTAACCCTACTCAGTATTTACAGAAACTAAAGCACAGAGGAAACAACTCTGCAATAACCCTAGGAAAAATTGGAAGGAAGAAACCCCAACACCTCTACGCTGCTGCTGCTACTTCCATTCTGCTGAGCTACCACCTCTCCTCTGAGCCACAGAGCAGCCTGGATGGTGCAGAGAAGCAGCTCTCCTCAAACAGGAGGCTGATAACCACACGGAGATGTGATAAACCCGTGGAAGGGCTGACACACCAGCAAAAGGTCAAAGGGCCTGAAAACCACATCACTTCAGGGTTTCCACGAACAACCTGAAATAACTGTCACAATGGCTTCCTCAAAACACTACCTTTCGGTGCAGCACAGAACCGTACCTGGCACCTTGGGATGAGACAGCAGGAACACAAGGGACACAGGCACATCCCGCTGTCTGCAGAGGGGGCATTCTTGAGGAGCAGGATGATCAGCAATTTAACAGACAGAAAAGTACTTTTTACTGTAAGAACTGACATACTAAAGGGAGAAACTGTGCAGACGCTTAAAAACTGTACCTGGTTTAAATACAGAGGGAGGGTCTGCATGGAAGTTAGAGATGCTGGCACATAATCACCAAATACTGTGTATTCTCAGAAGAGAATACACCTGCCCCTTGTTGGCAGGACAAGGGGGAATGAATTAAAACTAAAGGAAGGAAGGCTTAGATTAGATATTAGGGGGAAGTTTTTTTACAGAAAGAGTGGTGAGGTGCTGGAACAGGCTGCCCAGAGAAGAAGTGGATGGCCCGTCCCTGGAAGTGTTCAAGGCCAGGGTGGATGGGGCCCTGGGCAACCTTGAGTAGATCCAGGCCTGGAGGTTGGTGGCCCTGCCTGTGGCAGGGGGGTTGGAGCTCTATGATCCTTGGGGTTCCTTCCAACCCAGACCATTCTATGATTCTATGATTCTGTGAAGAGGTCATCACAGTAAGCCATCTCAGGTGCTTCACCCACGAGGCTGAATGCCTGAATGTTACACCTTATTCCTGTTTTGACCTCTGAATTCATCTTGAGCCATCCAAGAAAGATGCTGATACCATGCAAGTGTAACAATTCATAAACCAGCAACAATAATAATAGCAATAAAGGACTCAAATCCCTTGTCCAGCCCCTCAAATGAAGCAGCTGAGATCTGACAGAGCAGAGGGGTTATCCTGAAACAACTCCTATGCTGGTCAGCCTGCTCCTGTGCCTCCAGATCCCCAGCATCACAGCTGCCCTACGCCAAGGGGTAAAACCCTTCCAGTGTACCAACAGTCAGCTGCTGTACGCAGGCCAAAGACCACAAGCAGACTTCAGATACCTCATTCTATCAGATTTTAAAATCTAACCCACACGTGGTCTTGTGCATCACAAGTATGTCACCAACTTTTACAAATCGGTGATCGTAGATATACCAGCAACACAGAATAAATGATTAAAATGCTAATTCATACTCCAAAGGATTCTTAGATTGCCTCAGAAAGTAGGATTTAGTTTTGAGTGTCTCTTCTAGTCAAACCCATGAAATATATCCATTACATACATCAGGAATATGTGATTTGTATCAATATTTTACTAAAAAGGCAAAATACTCTGAGGAAAAAGGTTACATTTAAATTATTTCTGACTACTTGCAGTCCAGGGGAAAACAAAGCCAGGATATATTCTGCAATGCACTTTCAGCCTACCAAGTTTATCACAAACATGCTTTGGAAGAAATTAATTAGCTCATTAGGTTTAGTTAATAGTTTGTTTGGCCTTCCTTTGACCAAAGTGACATTTTTAAAGAGCGCATTCTACTTCAGAAAACAAAATCCCACATGCCAAATTTCAAAGAACACCAAGTACAAGGAACACATACCACCAGGAGTTGTACTGTATTTTAAGAGATCATTATTTCTCTGGCAGCAATTAAAAATAATTTTAAAAGACCCTAAACACATCACAAAGGTACAGCTTCATAGATGAACTAGAATTTCTCAGAACTTGAAGTAACCTCTCCTTTATCATCCCTGAAATAATACTGCCAATACAAGACCTAATTCAAGGAAAACTGTGTTGAATCCAGAGTGGTTTATTTTCTTGTTATCGTGATGGCATACTTTTTGTTTTAAAAGAACTGGATGTTTGAGGCAATTTCTTTCTCCCCAAGTACACTGTGTTAAAAATAAAAACACACCATTGCCTGGTAATCAATCTCCTGCTATATTTATCAGCTTTCAGATTCAATTTGCTAAAATGAGGGAGAACGACATAAGGATTTCAAGAATGTGAAGGCTGATAAGAAGCAAGGAGAGCACTAGCTCTACACAAAATCACCCAGCCAGCCTTCTTACCTTTCTGAGGCTTGAGAAACTAAGGTCCTTTAATGATGTTCACCCCACCCAAGCCTGTTTTTCTCATCAGAATGTCCCCGCCTGTTTCCTCTGCACGCCACAGCCTTTGCTGAGCGTCTTCATTGTTCAGAATGGGCTTAAGAAATACTAACAACCTCATCATTTCCATCCCCTCCTACATTTCTCTCAAAGTATCAATCTGCCATTGATATAAGGTTGAATTAAGAGAAAGCTTCATGTTTAGAGATCACACTCCTGCAGTGTGATGCAGAATAGGAACACTACACTAGTGCTTATTTTTAAAAAATGTTTTCCATACCTTCATTCTGTGGTTCTCTCTTCATTCCATCCCTTTAAGTTGCAAGTAGTGCTTACAGAAGAGTATGAATTAACTCCTCATAACAAGTTTAAGACTGGTACAAGCAGCATTACAACACCCCAGGTTTTCATACCCATGGCCAAGAAGCAGCACCGTAACTTTTCTCAAATCACCCACCAGGCTGTCATGCCCACAGCTATGACACTGGTTCCTACAGGATGGATGCCCAGTTGTCAGACAGTATGTGAAGATCACGACCTCCTTTTACAAAGGCAACCCAAGGTATCTGCAGATACCCACGGCTCTCCATCACCACCAACAACCTCAGCCAGTTCCCTATTACTGACCTCGGACAGAAGATTCAACATGCCAACACCCAGAACTGGGAACCATCCAGTCCTCCCACATAAATTTATTTTTAACTGTCAGAATCAATTTAATATGATATTTTAGAAGGACTTACTGGACATCCCAACCTGATACTCAGCAACAGGTGAGAAATCATGCTGGCAAGGGATGGACTTGCTCTCAGTTGATATAAAGGCAACCAGAGTGAGAAAATCCGATGCCCTTCAGTTCTCCTGCTTCCCTATAGCTCTGGAGATTTACATCCACAAAACTGTGGAGTTTTAGAAGTAATTATTACTACTGCCATCCACAGAATAACCACCAAAACAGTAAGAACTATGTCACAAAACCTATGGGATTATTCCCCAAGACATTCCGTGTGACATGACTGCAGCAATCTAGCAGCACGGACAGGGATATAATTCACAAGGCACTGTAACACCAAAAAAACCCAAACCCAAGTGAGAGGTGGAAAGCATAAGAAGTTCACCCTCTGCATGGTGCAGAAGACCCTTTCCTATTCTCAAGGCAGCAGCAGAAGCAAGCATGCCATTTCTTGCCAAGGGGCTGGAATATTTAAGATGCAAGAAAAGTAATCCTTTGCTAGAAGAGCCTCCCCATCCATGCCCTGCATTTTCTATCCTAAACACAGAGGCAATCGGTAGGTGCACTGGGAAAAAAGGGAACACAGACAAACACGCACACACAGAGGGAGGAAGGAGTAGTACAGAAGATGCTTTGTCCATCTTTTATTGGCATTTGGTTAGAAAACACCTCCTGAATTTCTCAAGAAACAAGAAGTGGAACACCCGAAACCTCCTATCCAAATATTGGCATGAAATTGTTTGAGATTAGTTTCTAGACCTGAGAGGAGTATGAAAAAGAAGAACTGCCAACCTCCTCCAGTTTGCTTTGTAGTAACTAACTGAGGACTTGAACTTGTGTAGCACTTTACATATTCTCAGTCATTCTATCAACACTGGCTAACACCAACCAACACAACAAGAGCTTCCTAGCAGAGTTTATATACAAAACCATCGGACCAGTAAAACAAATACAAATTGATACTTCTGAAAATAAATAAGCAAGCTTGCTGGCCAGTGGAAGCGAACTGTGTTTTACAACAGAATCTCTAAATTCAGCTTTTAGCTCAATGTTACCCTGTAACAGAATCTGTGTAAGAATAATCTGTGTAAATACACAAGGAGAAATGACACACACAAACACACTTCCCACACTGTCTGTGAAAGACACTATAGAAATGTCATTTCAGAATTCAACTGTACGTATGCAGCATTATGAGAAGGCATTAAAATTTAAAAGGAACAAGATCTTTACACAACTGCATTATAATGTATATAAAATGATTAAACATTGGTTATATTCTTTGACATTATTTATAGTGTAATGTTCTATGTACCATCAATTTAGAAAAAAAAAATAAAAATTGCCAGGCTTAATCCTGATTTAACCTCACCCTTAATTATTAAAAATAGTTAAGCACTTACCATAATGTGATTGAAATGCCTGTGGTTTTACGACCTGATTACAGTGGTTACACATCACCAAATAGAAATCATCATGTGCCGGGCAAAGACCAAATATTGGCATATCTAAAAACAAAAAGACAAAATGGCATCTCTCAGCTGCTGACAATTATTGAAAAACAGTTTAATTACAGAGCCATGACACTAGTGCTGAATCATAATTTTAATACATTTGTATCAAATTTGAAAATGAGGAAAAAAAAAAAGAGCATATAATGCAATAGATAATTTTGTGCTGGAGTATTACAAAAGCAAAAAAAAAAATAAATCTTCCTACAAAGATAAATGTAAAATGAGTGATTATGTTTAGAAAACATCTATTAGAAAACTGATTTAGGGCTGATTATCTTATACCAGATGCAAGAATGTAATAAAAAAAGACTGACTTCAAATGACAAACACAACATAAGAGGGGACAGTTTATGTATTCTGGAAGGAGTTTGGATTTTATTCCAATTTCATTAAATGAATTTTTAAAATGAACGTTATTTCCTATTTAATTTTTTTAAACCATTTTAAACACACAGTCTTTTACCAGGCAGTATTACATGCCTAATGGTTTTATTTGTTTAACAGTGCATTATAGTCCAGCCATCTGCTGCCAGAGATCTGTGTAACAGCTATATAAGAGAGAGAAACAGAGATAACGGTATGTCAGAGCATGTGTGGATTTCAGAGATAACACACATACTTGCAGACTTTTACTAATAAAATTAGTTTCTACAATTTTGCTTCTAAGAATACAGTTTAACAACATATTTTAACAGTTAAAACTGCATTCAGAGACTACTAGAGCATCAAATACAACATCTACTGTACAACTCAAAGATATATTGCATTTATATAGCTAAAAATGTTATTCAGTCATTAGAAGACATAAACCAGCAAACTGCAAGCATAATAGTATAGATTCATTACTGCCCAACATGTGGCTAAGGGATGTAGAACGCTATTTAAAAGTTTAAAACTGATATAAGAAAACTTATTTTAAAAAACTCAAACTCAAGTAATAGGTTTATCTTAATGGTAACTTAGAAATTAAGTTAAACTTATTTACCTCTGTGCTAGAGCTGACCCCAGAGATTTGTTTTAAAGCTACTAATTTGCCTACATATATTTTTAACAACATCCATTATTTGTTCATTAGTGGAACACCAATTATGAAGCAAATTGAGTGGGCTGCATTTTAAGAGTGAACGTGCCATGACCCAAAGTATGGGGTGAAACTGTCAGCCCCATAGAGCACCACGGACTCCACTTTGTTTCTTGCAGACAAAAGAACATACCCACACCAAACAGCTTCCAGAGTGAAGGATCCTTCTGTAGTATCTTTAGCATAAAAAATTAATTAACTTTCTTCTCAAAATAAGGTCTATGACATGTCTTCCAAAAACCTCATCAGTGCCATGTCAGGCACAATACCTGCAGGAACAGCTGCAACTGGATTTTGCAGTTGGATGCAAATACCACGACCACGGACATCTGACATGGCTGTGACATCAGGGCTACACTTGTCTAAATCACAGGCACCTTTTCACAACTGAGGTTACATGAAATAAATAAATAAATAATAACCTGATTTGCACTTCATTAAGTAACGACTCTAGCTTATTTATTTATTTATAGGCTATTTATTTAAAAAGAAGAAAAAAGTATTAAGAGCTCAGGCCCACCTAACACTGCCAACTAGGCAAAACCGAGTTTTTTGGGGGGAATCAGCTAGGAATAGTAAACTCCTATTTCTCAGTATCTACCTTCTGTGATGTAATATTAAGCTAGTTAAGGAGAAAAGTACAAACTTAAATGTCTCTGCTAATATTTCATGCAGGAGCTCTTTGGGTATGCCTGCATAAAGAAAGTTTCCACACGGCAAGCAAATACTCCAGGGTCACTTCCATTTGACTACTAATACACCATGATGAATGGGACAATAACAGCGCCCGCTGCCTGCTATTTACATTGTTAATAGCACACAGACAGGCTACTACTGTATAATGCCTAACGAACTGTAAATCCACACCCTGGAACCTGTTCTCATAACCGTACCTTTCAGAGAACATTGGATTCACAGACTTTACACCAGCTTGTACAGAAAGCAGCGGGGGGGGGGGGGGGGGG
>VZTU01017979.1:1008217-1029117 GCA_013400835.1 Zapornia atra
GTGTCATTAGCAGGAGGAAAGGATAGCCTATTCCTATGTCTCGTGCAAGACACCGGCCTGAGACATCACTATTGCTCAATTTAAGTACCCTTTTATGAATATTTGCTGGCAATGCAGAGCTGCAATTTTAAACTACAAGTGAAACAGATTGGCAGAAATCAATGTAAACAAAAAATATGTTCCTATTCTAGTTTGGGAATCCCAAAAAAATCTGAATAATTTACGAGCATCCTTTACACTGTGAAGCACATCTCGGTTTTAAAACCGAAACTCCGAGTGACAGGAGGCAATGCCAAAACACCAGGAAACAAACTCACTCATATCATTCTAAGAGCAAAACCAGCTGACACAGGAAAGAAAGAAAGAAAGAGAAAGATTCAACAGACACCCAAAATCACAACCGTGATTCCAAAGGAAGTCACGCACAGGACTCCAGCCAGACCACACTGATGAGTGTGAGAGATCTAACAGAGCAGCACCTAAGTGCAACTAGCGAAGGTTAGAGTCCTAAATGTGATTCCTTTTGTTGCCTCATATGAAATAAAAGCTATAGCTTCGTATTATCAAAGTCTTTATTTAAAATAGAAACAATCAAACCCTTTGTTAAAAGTAACCCACAGGGTCCCCAGGAAGATTGGAACCCAACTGTGCTGAGCACCACATGAGCACAGAGACCAGCCCAGAAGTGCCACAGAGTAGATACCAGCAGGCAAAAGGTAGTATCAATACTTTACAGAGTCCTGAACATGAGTTTTAACGACAGTTTAAAGCTGTAGGGAGTGTGACCCAACCAAATCAGTTAAGACAACCGGCAGAGACCTGAATCCACACTTCCCAACCTGGGAAGACTCAATCTTGTTTCTGTGTTCCAGTGGGGCAAACCCCTATGTGGCACTGCTGTGAGAATGACAGATCAGACCATGCAGGTGTTAGGGAATAACATACAGGACAGTTTAATAAAACTTACATAAGTAGTACATACCAAAAGTAGGAGATGGATGTAAATTTTTCTCTTCCCCCCTCCCCCCCCAAGTGCTTATGACAGTTCAGAAGTCTTGCAGCCGATATTCTAACGCCTAAACCTTTATACCTATTTCATTTAATGACATGCAAATGCTCTATTTAAAAGTCTAATGAAGTTTATAGTATTCCACCAGTGTCATTTCCAACGCACTGTTCCTCTGAGTTTAAAGATTACTTTTTGAAATACTTCACTGCAAATGTAAAGCCCGTGCCTCTCAAGGAAGAGCCTAGCAACCGTGATTCATATGTTCCTCTTTCAAAGCTGTGCTCACTTAACTCTCTCCATCTGGGAATGTTTTTCAAGGTCAAACTCAAAATTTAAACCAAGACCTCAAACTTGCCATTTATTTTTTCCACAAATGCAGTATTTACAAAGTATCAGGATACAAATGCTGTTGCAGGAGCTGCTAGTTACATTAATTCCATTAGCACCAGAAATAAAACTAACTCCATTTTCCTCCATAGTATGAAACTTGGGACCATTGGGACCTCCAGAGTTCTCCTCCTCTCTCTCAAATGTATCTCAGTTGCAGCATTTTTAAAAAGGTAACTTTAACTGGTGTATTGCTGTACTATTCACCGAGACTAGAGCAAGCCTGGGATGTCTTAGCTGCATTATCTGTTGAACATGTAATAAGAAATATGTTTCTTATTCTGAGAAGACCTATATAACATATTTTCTAATAAAAAAGGAAAAGCAACAACGGGCAATCTGGCATGCTGCACATCAAGAAACACGGAGCTCAGCACGTCTACTCTGAAAAACTTTCTTAAGCTGAGCTGCCATCTCCTCTGGAGGGATGCAGCAGCACATAAATCATCTAGTAATTTCTTAGTATTCCCAGCATTCTCCTTCAGGAGAATTCTCCTCATTCTCCTTCGTGTTTGCGGTCATCAAAAGTAACTGTGGCTGGGTCCTCTCAATTCTGTTATTTAACATCTCAGACAACAGAACAAATAAAAGTGGCTAAAAATCACGCAGATAGAGCACAGGGCAGCAGTTTGCATTTACTGAGCCACTAGACTGAGTGACTGACACAGCTCCACTGCTTATTTTTATTGGATTTGGTGGGGTTTTTTTGACCCAGTCCCCCAAATTTATCAAATTTCCTACAATTTCTTCTTGTCCCTTTTCAGCCTGAGACCCCTGCACAGGCTGTCTATGGTAGCATCTAAGACAACCTCCCTTCTAGAAACTAAGTATTACCAAAAAAAGTGAGGTCAGGATCTTCTCCGGGACAGCAAACTCTAGAGGAAGAGGGTAAAAGGAGACACAATCCTGACTGCTTGCAGAGACCAGAACACAAGTTTCCTATTTTTGCAGAAGTCTGCTCACCGCAACTGAAAAAACAAGGAGAGTGAAAACTGAAACAGAGGAAGAGAAAGCAAAACTAGCAATGGCAGAAGCGAAAGGGCAAAGAACAAACTCTATTAGAGGTAGGGGAAAAGAATAAAAAAACGTCATTAAATCAAGTGACAAGAATATGTGAAGTACCACAGAAACGTTTTAAGCCAGAACACTGTAAATGCTCGCTTCTTCCCTATCTCTTCTCAGCATAAGCATCTGCTTATTAAGGTTATTTTTAAAAGACTGATTTATCACAAAAAACGTATGTATTGCTTGCCATTTACTGTACTTTGACAATGAGCATTTCATGCTGATGCCCAACATGAACAGTAAAATGTTTTGAGACCCCACGGCATGGCATAACAGAACATGCCTTCAGCACACTACCAACCCGATATATTCCATAATATTTTTAATCACTACAGTTAGTATTAGAGGCATTAAAACACAATGCTCTGGACTACTAATTTTACACTTGGAACAGATAAAACTTGCTGTTATCTTTACAACTCCACACACAGAGAATTTATTTTTTTCCTGGGGCCTGATCCAAATCCACCCTAAGTAAATGTACCAACTTTTATCAATTCACTAGGCTTTCCATTAAAACATCAGGGAACTGTTTTGGAGGCACTATATAAGGAAATTGTAAATACATCACATAATTTTGAAATAATGCCAACTCTGGATTATTTGAACTATTTACTTCTTGCAACAACTATGTTCAAATAGCGTCCACATGAGCTGTCTCGAAAACATTTGCTTCATACTAGCAATGTTTTCTCTTCTCTTTAGAAAAGAATTAGTCTTGATCATACTAAGGTAAAAAATATGTGAGTACACCTTGTTTTAACTCGCAGTAACTGGTAAATCTTTCTTTAAAGGCATGCTTTTATGAGAACTTTGCTTTAAGGTAACAGAACTCTTCGCTAACATCTGAAAAAAAAAATTTGAAAAAGGGAAGAAAAAACACAGCTGCTGTAACTTCAAACCAGTTGACATCTTAAAGGAAAACATTTTGTGCCATCTCCAGTAATCTGCTTATAACACTTGTCCCAGCTTCTGTCAGATCCTGTTAATATTTCTATTTTTTTTACCCTTATGGTTGTGGAAAACATGAATGTCATTTTGCTATCTGAAAGGAGACAAAACCTCCAAAATTACTAATCTTAAAAGCCTGTGATTTGGGGAGAGGAGGAAGGAGGTACGAGGAGGAAGGAGGTACGAGGAGGAAGGAGACTAACCAGCATTTAGGACCACATGAAACAGCCTGCACCAAACCCGGGCAGGTTGCAGGCAGAAAGCTGAGCTTGGTTATAACCGGACTAACGGCTCACAGGCAGCCCCCAAAGCTAAATTCTGCCAAGAAAGCTGCACACTGAGCAGGACCTGCTGATCTATTGCTGACCTTAAGTGTCAACAACAAGAAATTTTCAGGAGCAAGGATGATCTTAGATGTAAGCATGAGGCAGCAAGCTTTGCATGCAACCTGTATTACAAGTTATCTTAGTTACCCTAAGCATAGCTCCCACCAAGAGTCATACAGACCCTTATTTTAATTGATGTGAGGTTGGGTGGCTTGAGGTTTTTTTAAGTGTTTGGTCTAAGTTATCATTTCAAAACTTACCTTTCATACACAAATACTTCACCTTCTGAAACCAAATTATTATTTTCTACACAATATTTTTCCAAAATATTTTCCAGAAAAACTCGAGCGCTTATCACTCATGAACACATGTGTATTTTTGTATACTTATCAATGTTGAAATTAAACCACTGGCAAATTGTACTGCCAAACTGTACTGTGCAAGATGATAATAATAATAGTAATAATAATAAGAAGAAAGAGTATTCCTAAACAGATATTGTGAAGAAAATAACTAAACCCACACAATATTCAGAATGTTCTGGTTTACACAAGTTTTAAATCAAAATAAGAGAACCCAGTAAAATACACATAGTTGGTAGTTTCCTGCAAAATCTCAAGTAACAAACACTTATTAATAGAACACAAGTATTTTATGAACCATGTGTGCAGGCGTAACGAATCTGTGCCTGCAAAGAACATATGCATAACCCAACAAGCTGAACATGAAACGATCACATTTACATAGAGAAACACTTTAAAAAAAATAATAATCTGTCCCACAAGGTTTGTGTTCACGTTGCCTCAGACACAAAAGAACTTTTCAACACAAAATAAAGCAAAACAAATGGACATTCCTATCCCTGAGCCATTTCATTTAGGCTCAGAGGGAAGCACTGCTCAAATATTTTCTGCAAGGCTACCTGTTCTTTAAATTCCTTGCCAACTCTGCTCTGTACATTAAGTAACTTACTTCTTTATTTGCACAGGCAGCTTTGAAAACCCAGCTATTTGATGATATGTTCGAGAGGTGCAGCTCTCCTTGGGCTCTGAACACAAGTAAGTGCATGAACCTTGTTTCACCAGGCAGATACTGACTGATGAGATGAAGGAAGGAACAGCTGAAGACTTGATTAAATGTTTATACTGCATTTTCCACTTTGGCAAATACAGCAATTACACAGCATTTTAATAAAGTCCTAAGAATACCTCAAAGTTTTGGCTCAGAGAAATTACTTTCACTTCAAGGCCAAACATCCCCCCCCCCCAATCTAGTTTATCTAGGCACAGGCGCTGCATTACAAGATTTGATCGCTGTCCTAAATCTTTACTAGTGCTAGAACACTCTATCTCTACAAGCAGAGTCCTCTCTGTCCAGTCTGTTCTTCCAAAGAGACAATTCTGTAGTTTTCATTTCCTTTACCCAAATTCAAGGCAGAATCTTGCCCAGTGAAACCTGAAAGGGTGAAGGAGGACCTACCTCTCCCAGCTCATGTTTTCTGTGGATTCTTCCAAAGAGACAATTCTGTAGTTTTCATTTCCTTTACCCAAATTCAAGGCAGAATCTTGCCCAGTGAAACCTGAAAGGGTGAAGGAGGACCTACCTCTCCCAGCTCATGTTTTCTGTGGATTCTTCCAAAGAGACAATTCTGTAGTTTTCATTTCCTTTACCCAAATTCAAGGCAGAATCTTGCCCAGTGAAACCTGAAAGGGTGAAGGAGGACCTACCTCTCCCAGCTCATGTTTTCTGTGGGTTCAGCCATGCTGCATTTCCAAAAATCCCATTCCCTGCATTGCCACCTCCAGCAAAAAGGTTTGCCCCGTGCTGTGGGCAGTAACACTCCTCCACACATACCCAATCAGTGAACCCAAACACCAGTCCTTCTGCGAGGCTACGAGCGTATGATCCCTCCAAGTCTCCCATAGTCCCTCCGCTCCGCGAGGATGCGGAACGCAACACTGGCAGTTGCTACATCTCCTGTTCTCTGAAATTTAACAGTCTTGGGAAACGTCTGTGCCGTGCCCACCGCTAAAAACTGAGCAGCAGACACCAAAGGGAAGCGTGTCGTGCACACGTGCACCTGCAGCCTAGCGTGCAGCTGGGCGAGCTAATTTTAGGCTCCCAAGATTTGAATGTTCCTGTAATTATATATCAAACACATATGAAAGCAGACATCGAAGTATTTAGTTAAATTCTTTGTATACCAATTTCAGCTACACACAATTAATCTTTCAGAAAATGTAACACAAAACGTATGTCAAATCGTTCATTCAAAGCTATTGAACAGGGTTGGGTTTTTTTTTAAAGTTTATTATAGAGAATAATACAAAATGTCAGTGAGCAAGTTGGTTGTTAGAAAGACTGATTAATGAATTTCTCAATGAAACACAAGTAGTCTATTTCAAGCTTTACGCCAGATGAAAAAGACTCCCCACACACATTGTATTCCGTTACATCAGGTTTTCATCAACAATTTGAATGAAGTCAGTCATCTGCAAAAACTATTCCCATTTACTCATTCATTAGTTTTCAGAGTTGAAAATATTCTCAATTTCTCCAGCCAATTTGTATATTGCTACATAAATGCTGAACATACAATATGTCATATAAGAAATCTTTGAAGTCATGAGTTATTTTTAGGTGATATGATCTCATTGTGCCACTGCTGTATTTTAGCCAACAAATTATTATTTCTGGTTTTCTGGCCAAAACCAACCCTATTTGTTACATACCTAATCCTAAAATACCTTAAGGAACCCCCAACATTGAGTTTAATTTTGCTATTATGACACAAAAAAAGAATTCAGGAAATAAACTCAGGGTTTACACAGCAGTATAAAAATCTAGGGTAATTTAATATGAAAGGGTAAACAGAAACACTGCAATTATTATGCAGAAAGACAGTCTACTGTGGGGAGGGGGTGTGTGAGGGGAAGTTTGGGCCAAGCAAGTAGTCACAATCCCACCCTCAATTAAAATTAACTATATCATCCGGAGATTATTTTGAATTGTATCTCAAGTCATACACCCCAAAGCATGGGAGTGTTATGAATTGTTTTAACAGGTTTGGTACTTTTCTCCTCTTTCACACACAGCACCCTGCACTTTGCAGCAGCTGTACTTCTGTAGTAGCAAAAAGGATGTTTGTTTTATTTAAACCTAAACTCAGGGTTTACACAAAACTGCTCACTGCAGAAGTATTTTGCTGCATCGTGGCTGCACAGGGTGAACATGTCCCAGACTCATCACCCTTTCCCATCACTCGTCTAGGGTTCTGAGGGGAAACTGGCACGTGTAGTTCTTGCCACCTTTCCCTACGTAATCATCCCAATCACAGCAACACACTTGGGTGCTGGCTGTAACCAATGAAGTAGAGCAGTAGCAACTATCTGCTTTTAGATTTACACATTTTCTTGCTACCTGAGAGCTGGAGGAATACAATGTACCAATGACTATGTATCTTTTGCAATGGGAGAATAAACAAGAGAACATTAAAGAAGAATCAAGAAAAAAGTGACATCAGAACCACCACAGTCAATAGTCTTAAAAATAAGAACTGTTTCAAGGAGAAAGAAGAACTAGAGACAGGCCTTTCTTGCAGGACAGCATTACTGCAATCCTATTAAAAGCATCACAGGTTAGCACAAAATTTTCCTTGCTACACAGGACCCACGTAACACTCATCACTGAAGCTCTCTTGCCCTCTTCCCTGCTGACCACAGCCCCAACTCCTGTGCAACAGCAGTGCAACAGTGTTCTGTAGCTGTGCAAAGACAAAGCATCTTTGCACCAAGAGCACCCTGCATACACTGTACATTATGCCCCTGGTACCCAAGGCAGGGAAGCAGCATCTGCAAAAAAAATTAAGGAAAAATCCTAAGGGCAATCTGTCAACTGAATTCTATTTCAGTATTTTCTTTTATTAGGCAACCCAACTACCTAAAACCACCCCACCCCTGCCACTCCCATTCTCCATGCACTGGAACATCCATTTCAAAAATAAGACTGTTTCAGCCATGTCTAACATAGCTGTAGGGAAACATGCCTGTCAATTTTCACATACCAGTTTACATTCTGCACCCCTCTCAATTTGGCAGGCACTATTAGTTTTTCCATTAAAATTTACTTCCTTTGCTTTGCAGACTTACTAGCAGTTGATTTGATACAATAAAAAAACCCCAAACCCAAACGTTAAGTCATGCAGCAAGTGGCATATAGATGTACTATAGCAAAAAACCCTTCCAAGAGTACTGTGATATGTAATGAGATGAAAAGATAAAGGGGAAAATAAAGCAATGTTTTTGTTGTTCTGGTGCAGTAAAAGAACTAACCCACTTCTCATGTATTTGAACACACATGTAGTGTCACCAAGCATTCTAAATTTGGTCACTGCATACCTTCAGACAAATAAATATTACTGAGTATTGAAATTATATAGCTGAGGAACCAGCAAACCCAAAGCCTTTAACTTCACAGAAATGACATAGCCCAGCACATACAGAGCTACTGTTGTCAGAGCTTCCCTTCCAAGAGGGAATTTATCTATCTATTCATACCAGTACTAGCTGTCCTCTGAGATGGTTATATTAACTAAACAGATAAGCACTGAAGAGAATCACGCTACGTGCTCACAGTATTCTGTCACTAATTCCACTGCTGGCTGTTTGTGATACAACACAAACCTGAAAACTCTACAGAAGTGCAATTTTTTTTTTTCTTGTTATGGAATTTCAAATTTTCCTACAGAAGAAATTCCAGTTCTGCCTTTGCATGTCATCTCCCTTTTAGAACAAGTCCATCACTATCCTTACTTCAAAACGTGTTTCTTCACTGTTACGAGCTGTTTGCCTTATTTTAGGAGCCCACCTTCACAAAAACATTTCCACAACTCCATCTCTAAACATTATACATGAATCACATGGTATCTGTTACAGAATTAAAAACTACTCTGAAAACACTGGGTGAACAAATCTGTACCCAGTACTATCCTTCCATATCCAGCACTTGTTCTCTGCTACTGAAAGAGTCCATTTCGCTCTTAGAGCAGAAAAAGGTTGGGAAGGACTGCAGCTTTTAATATTTTTAAATTTAAATATATTATATTAAAAAAAAAATTAAGATCACTGAAGATCATATTATAATGCTTAAGATTCAAAAGGGCTGACATGCTTTAAAGTAATTTTTCTGCTCTTTCACAGTCTGGGCCTCACTAACATAACCAGAAGACCAGCCCACTTGTGATGCACATGGGAGGTAATATCTGTAACAAAACAAAAGGGAAGGAGAAAAGAATTTGCTCTGGCTACTTAATGTTGCTATGGTCTAACTCACATTTCTGACAGACACTTCTAAGACTAATACTCTTCCACAGCACTTGTCACGCTGGCAAGATGATGCATGAATACACAGGGAGAAGGGGGGAAAAAGGAACTTTCCTCCCTTTTGTAGGCCTGCTAGGAAGCCAAATGCTCTGCTCTGCTCGTTGGGGTTGGAGGGGTGGGGGAAGTACTGAACAGGGCATAAATTTGAGGTTTTGGACATCTCATGTCAGAAAGAACATAAGAATAAAACTAATTGCACAAGTGGCAAGACAGGAAATCATCTTTACACTGACAGAAGATGAGACATACTCTGTGTATGACTGTGCAATGACACATGGGCAAGTGGCGTCCTGCACCCCTGAGAACCCCACAGACCTCAAACAGTGGTCCCAGCACATTGTGTTACAGGACGAGGACTGTTCACAAAGGTCTGCAGAGGAGTTGTCACAGAAGACATATGGAGTCAGTAGTAGGCAAGAGGCACTGCAAAGAACATACGGAGTTGGTGTTTAAAAAAACACATGGGAGAGAACATTTCAGAGCACCAGTTAACTGTCCCTGGATGACTCAGGGTGACAACAGTAAGTACGATTAACTAGGTAACAGAAAATTGAAAGGTAAAGAGAATCTTCTGATATTATGACAAATTTGTAGTTTACCACCCTCCAGCACATTGGAAACAAAGAACACATCCACCTTCCTAAGGCAGACAAAAGATAACTACTGCAAACACGTCCAGGATAACAAAACTGTGGTTTACAACAGAAGCAGATCCTTTGCCAGCCGCAGCACTTGCACGATGAATTTCAGGACCTATGCTGAGGTCTTGGGCGCAAACCCGCCCCAAGACTAAGGCAATCTCTACTGGTGCCTATCCAGGGTAGGCAGGAAGCCAAAGCCACTGCTGCCAAACTTGTTGAGCCAGTCTTCCCAGTGCTGGCCCACAATGCACTGCTTTGTGTTTGGAAATTGCTCAAAAGCTTTTGCTTCCAGCAACAGTGCGGAGCACTTGGGGAAAGATGCCAGAGGAGTCCATGAAAGGGTATCACAGGGCCACCAGAACAGTACAGACAGCCCAAATGCTCCTGTCAGTTGGTGACATCAGCCTGAATCACTGTGATGACGAATGACACAGTGCTTCCTGTGAAGCCTTCATCTGACACCACCACTCACAGGAGTGCAGGGAAACTCTCAGCGTGATTAAACTATAAATAAACCCGCTGATGCTGCACCTTCCCATTTTACAATGCAGAGCACCACCTATCCAGACCGTGGGTTTGGTCCTGGGGCCTTCCTTCACACGGCCGAGGTTATCCACGGTGGCTCTTCATGGTGTCAGCAGGATGACAGAGAATTGCAGAGCTGCAGAGAACCCCTTTCTCATCCCAAGCAGTTGTAAACAAGCCTCAGATGAGACACACTGACAGCACATTGAAGATTTTACTCCTGTGCTCTACCTACTCCGCAGTTAAAAATAGCATTCTTATCTCCAAGACTATCGAGCCAACACTTCAGATCATTAAATTCAGGCCACAAAAACAACAGAAGAGCCTTGCAAGTTTTATTCTAGCAATGACAGAGTGGTCTGTGCCCCTACATTTCAGGGCACAGGCTTGACAGACAGGCAGAATGAGAAGGAAATTTCCTAAACAAGGGCTGATGCATTTTGGACTTCTTCTCCAAACACCCCATGGAAATAGCGGTGTTGTAACAGCCAGGCAAAGCAAACCAAGTCATCTGGCTATTAAAGCAAGTCCTACAGAAGGAATGACAGATAAGGAGAGGGCTCTGCCCAGCCTACAAACAAGAGACAATCAAAGTGTATCAGGTATGGTTCAGGCACCGGTATTTCTCCCCAAGCCCCAGAACACAACTGGTAGTAGAAGTTTTCCTTCAATCAACTTAGCCACAAAAAAAGAGAATTTAGGACAGAGTTTTGCAATCCATTACACAAGGATGTATCACACTAGCTTTGGTAGGCAACACAGACACATTGAATTTGGCTCAAAACTTTTCCTCTGTAAATTACAAACGACAACATGGAACAGAAGCTCCTTAACAAGTATGATTTATAGACAGTTACTTTGTGTAACACAACTTTCACACAAATGAAAAATAAAATTCCTTACCAGAATTAATCTTTAAGTACTTTTATGAACTAAATGCTGCCAATCAGGATATTCATTTAAGTTTTTCCTCTCAAACACTTCCATTTAGTACCAGTGAGAACAGGATGGCTGCCATCTCTTCCGAGCAGAAGAGATGCAAACAGAGATTATACATTTTTAACAAACAGATGAAGGAAACACCCTAAAACCCCAAGGTATATTCCTCACAAACCAAAACCTTCCAGTTGTCAGAGGCAAGTTAAACTCCATTAATACATTTCTAGAGTCGTCCTATTCAAACTGGAATGAAACAGACAATTTCAACGTTTCCTGGGAAAGGTGTGAAAATTTATTATTTTGAAAGCTGCTTGCCAAATTATTTCACAGGGCTGTCTCAATAATCCAACACCCCCAGCATCTGACTATTGGGAACAATTCTGCTCCTTTGAAACATCCAGCAAACACACAGCGAGGTAACCCAAATATTTTTTGCAGAGTTTGAGGCCTCTGAATATCCCACACTACTACAGATTTTTTTTGTGAAGGGGTAAGAATAATATTTGGTATGGTTCACATTTACATATGCTGTATAGATGATGCCTCTTACTCCTTTTGGCACCACCTGCAACAGCCCCCAATAAGAGATAAAAATAAATTATGCCATAGTTCTTCCTCAGCAGCATAACCCAGATACAAACGCTGTTCTCTCCAGTTCACAGAGATACTGGGAACCACCTGAGGAATTTCAGTCAAACAAACTTTTCATTTTTATTACCTTGTTTTCTAATACAGCTAATTACTGAAAATAATTTTTAAAACTAACCAGTATGTTAAATAATATAAAACTAATTCTTACTTGCTGTTACTTTTCAATACACACTTACATATCATAACTGATTCCGACTTAAAATACAGTTGCTCACAGAGATGACATCTCTGATGCTCTGAGTTAACCAAGATAGATACAGGAGCTACTGTACCATGCAATCACACTGGTAGCCAAGTAAAAGTCAGATCAGATTCACTCTCAAAAGATACATAAGCAAGCGTGGCCCAATGGATCAAAGGATTACCAGACCAAATTCGTTATCTTCTTTAAATCACCCTCACCTTGTTTTGAAAACAACTTTAAAGTTAGAACGTGACCATTATTTCACAAATGTTTCCCTCAGCAGAGATGGAGGAGTTGCTTAATCCAGCATTACTGGGAGGAAGCAGAAAAGATCAGAGAACCTCACCCTAGGTGTAAACCAATACAGATTTTCTTCTGCATTTTAGCCTGAAACAATAGCCAGAGGGTGTCATTTAGGCTACACACACCTTGACAGAGCAATGGCTACAATATCTAGGGACCAACAAAATGCTTGTGTAGCACAATACTTTCCTGCAGGCTGTTTGATCATGGGGTTGGAGTGAGCATGGCTGTCTCACACATGCAGACCCTCTCACCCCACCCCCACGACCTGGTCCTTCTTCCCTCGAGTTACAGGCAAAACCCTTGTTGACTTGAGGCTCACAACAAGACTTCACATCCCCAGACACCACTTAATAAACTGGCAGAGCTCCAGTTTTCCCACTGACATCCACTACGTCATTTATGTGGTCAGTGAAAAAAAGCTGTAGGCAGAAAACTGAATTTATGAAGGGTAAAATACCACCGAATTTTACGTTACAGGAAAACAAACACCCAATTTACTGTGCATTCAGTGTATTATTTCCTGTTCAAATTTAACTCATTAAAACTTCTACACTTCATTTAAATGCAAGCTGCTCTAGGACTTTCAGGCAACTGTATCAGCATGAAATTGTCCAATAAACTTTCTTGCAAATAAAACTGTGAGAGCTCTATATTTCAGAACAACCTCAAGGCTGGTCCCTATTGGATTCTAGCCCTTCAGCTGCTTTGTATACATTTTTTCAGTGCCAGTTGAGAACACTGCATTTTCTGTTACACTACAAACAGCTGATGAAAGATGCAAGTCCTGCTTAGCCCCAGAAAAGCACATCAAGAATGCTGCGTAAGTTTTCTAGCTCTTATGATCCCACCTGAAGAGGGGAAAGGCATAGCCAGCTATCCCTTTTCACCTTTAATTTATTATCAGTGAAATCTGTCTATGGGCTCCGTTGAAGCTACTGAAAGCTGAAATGAGGACAAGGGTGAGCTTGTAAATAAGCAACCGTTCTCATGGGAAAACAGGTTACCACAAAGTAGCTCATTCTACAAGGGCTGACAAGCAGTGTGTATACACAGATAACTGTGCATTTGAGGATTTATCATCTACTTGAGCCAATAACCTAAAATATTTATCCTCATGGTGACCACTTCCCAAGCTAGCAATCATGACTCCCAGTGACGTGGGAGCAGCTGCATGTGCAGTTTACTTTGATGAAGTCATACCCTGTAGCATCTGGGGTTACCACAAGTATCTGACTTGCAACGAGGATCAGTCTGAGAGCCACTGCACCACCGGTCCTGGCTCACAGCTGCACACAGATTGCACAAGCTGGGAGACCTTCTGACTGTGCAAAGCCTTCTAACAACAGCAACACCGATTACAGCAAATTCGTTGCCCTCTGTGACAACTGCTTTTACAGGCATGCTGCTCCGCTCTGTTACACTTTCAATTCCCTTTGCCAGAGTTTAACACTTGCTGCTGAAAACTTAAGGTGTAAGTACAAAGCTGTACTCATCTCTGTGTCGCCTACACTGCAAGAATGCCTAGGAAATAACATAGAGCATCATATATACAGGCAAATTACAGAGCAGTGGTAATTTTCTTCATTAAAAGGGGAAAAAAAGAGCAATTTTAAAGCATCTTCTAGACTATTTAGAATACTTAATTACAAATGAAGTATTCTAATGATTTGTGAAAGAAATCTTTTCTGTCTTGTAAGTGATAAGAGATCACATGTATCCCAGCCAGCCTTTGGCAGGTACAGCCACAGGCTAGGCATAGCCAACCGAGGTGCAAGAACTGTGTGCTGCTTCTTTTATAGATCCACTGCAATGGAAGAAATAGCTTTTAAAACAGTTACCTCAGAGAAAGTAATCTGCATCCTCTTAACCCAATTTATTTGAAAGTACCCTTCACTAAGCCTTCTTCTCTTTCCTGCTCTACTTAGATGATAGTGTTATCAACTCATGTGAAAGGCATATTTCTACATCATTTTTATCATGTTGTTATTCTCCTACTGAGCATTTGTTCTTAAATGTAGAACAGAAACTACACAAAAAGCAATATTTAATCAAGTATTATCAAGACATCACCTCTTCGGCACAAGGATAACCTAGCTAATCATACATACCACTTAAGCAGCATTAGGTAACAGTGAATTCCTGACTGTTATGTATGTGTATAGACAAATATTTAAAAGGTTCTTGTAAAAAAAAAAAAAACAAAAAACCCCAAACAACCCACAAATCCTATTTCCTCACCTATTATAGACAGATTGAATTTTGGGGCTGCAGTTCCAGTGAAGTCCCAAAGATCCTTGCAATATCCCACTAATAATACGGTAACATCCAAAACGTGTAAAGTATCTTTAAAGCATAAAAGATGACACAGTTCTAACTCACAGTCTAACATCACAATATTCTATTTATAACATGTGACTCATCTCGCCAGAAATAATTAAATATTGTAAACAGAACTTGGATTTAAAGGGGAAAAAAAATAACAAGAAGAAAATGAGGGCTACTCATTGCAGATAATCTCAAAAGTAGCTTGAAAAACACACACTTTGAAAGGATGCTCTCCCATATCATCTCCACAATTTTCCTAAACAGTTCAACACACTTAAAAGTCTCCTTGTAATTGTTTTACGATAACCAGTCCACAAATCCTTAAAACACTCTGTGTAAATAGCCAATTAAAATGCAATGAAATGAAGAGGAGATTCATCTGATAAGACTGAGAATAGCTATGCAGAATGTCAAAAAAGAAGCATGGCACTTTGTGCTGCTACCTTAAATATTTATTTCATTCTATTAAAAATTCTCACAGTGTACTTGCAGGCAGTCTAGGACTACAGAACCCTCTGAGCATCTTTGACATGATTTAACACAATGAAAATCAACCCAATTGAGCACCTCCCAAGGCTGAATAAAAACAAATTTAAATTTGAAATAAGATGCTGTCTCTTACTTGTATTTACAACTTAATATTGGAACAAATGTTTCAGCAATGCTTTAATTATTTATCGAACCTGCTGCTGGAAAAATTCTAGACCTTAGGTCTATGGACTTGGCTGCTCAACCCTGCCCAGCACAGGATCAAGGAGGTTTCATGGCATAGCTCTCAGTATGCCCAGAGCTCTGATAACTTCTATTAATAACAACTAATATAATTAAATCTCAAAGATTCTGCTGAATGCCCCAAGAGCTGCATGGAGTCTCTTTTTTCCACACATCCCCCCCACCCCAAGGACAAGCTAACTCTCCAAGACCAGAAGTTCAGCTGCTATCAGGTGACACGGTGCTGAATGGAATTTGCTCCCACCCGCTCTCCTGATAGATTCCTACGGTCATAAAGTCACTGGCAGACTGTAGGGATGCTGTAAAAGCAGCAAAGGCCTCTTTTTAGCCAAGATTCAATAATCTTGATCAACAACAATTGATCAAATTGAGCTGGGGGCTTGGGTTACGAATGTTCTGTCCTCCGTCTATATTTTGTTGCCAGTTAGCGATACAACACGGTGACAGAACTAGTGAAGTGCTTGAAACAGGCAGTACCAGGGGATTCACCTCTCAGAGGATGTAACACACACCAAAAAAAAAAAAAGCTGCACGTGTGACTAAAAAGATGAGACACTCAAGCTCCTGCAAAGACACCCCATGGTTTCAGCATGCTCTCAACAAGCAGTCAAAACCAAATATTCAAGCAATTTTAAGCTGTCGGGCTAAATCTCTCTATTCCCCACACTTTTATTTGTCATTCTGAGATGCTAAAGATTCCTTTGCATATTATTACACATATTTGAAAATTATTATTTCCTGAGTCAATATAAGAATCTAACAGACTTTCACCCCAACCACATCAAAAGGCTTGCACACGTTAACAAGCATTACTGCATGTAAGGATGATCTTTGTGAAGAGCAGATAGGCTCTTTCTCACCAGTACAGCCCTGGGAGTCGTGGTGGCTTGGGTTTTTTTGGTTTTGTTTTATTTATAACAACACACAAGGTATCCAGTGTGTTATCTGGTGTGTTGTTATAAATAAAACTAGCAATTTACTATGGTGAGAATCAGAGTTTCTAGGAGGTGATGGAGGGTCAAACCCCAAGTTCCAGTGAAGAGTTTAGGGCCTCATCATTTCTACTCAGAGTTTTCCTACTCAAGAACTTCTCTGCTCTTGCAGAGAGAGAAACAAGCTGACCTGTTGTCTAATTTTGCAAGAAGCAAAAGTTCACTTTGTTGAAGCCTGGCAAAGTTACTATGAATGAACTCTACGCTTACAAGCACAGTTCTGTTTAGAGATCATCACAACAGTAATGGGCTAGAAAAGTTTTTAAAAGCAAACCAAATTCAACACAGGTTAGCTAGAATTGCCTAAAAAATGTACTTATTTGCCAAAATGTTTCCAGGAACTGATTACAAAGTTTGACACTAAGAATCATTTTCTTCAAATGAAAAACGATACTACAGACACATCAACCTCCTTTTCAGACCTACTGCGTGAACTGAGTGTAGGTGAGAACACTGGCTCTGTCTGCTGAAACACCGTCCCACTATCACACAAACAAGTTTAAAAGATGCATTTCAGCAAAGTTTCATTTTAAAATATAAGAAAAACTGCATTAGGAAGACTAGATTTTCTCCCTTGCTGTTTTAGAAGGCATTTACAGATTATAATGCAATATGCTACACTTGCTTCATCACAGCAAAAACCATGTGGCAGGGGAATCGCTCCTTTTGCTGGTTCACAAGCAGTACATAATTAAGTGGCTCTGTGAGCTAAAAGATTCTGTCATGTGAACTACATATGAAGAGAATCACCTCAACTGCTTGTAACATGCTCTGATATCGATAGTATTGATCGTCACAAGAAGACTTCCATGTACACAGTCAATTTTAAAGGGTACTTTAATTTAGAGTCTTCCCATGGTGAAGGATGCGCCTTTCTCATTTCCATCTGTCAGGGATTTTCCGTACCAAAAGCGAGCCAAGTCCACTGGGCTTGTACCTTATTCCTGCAGCTCGAATTTCTACATCAAAGCTCAGCACGGACTGTTACTGCCTCAAAAAGCCACATGCAGGAAAGCATCCAGCGAGTCTCTCACTGCAGTGAAGGTCTGCAAGGACCCCCAGCAGGAATAACTGCACATTATGGATTAACAGAATAGAAAGCATATAAGAACAGTAAAAAAGAAACAGGTAAGTATGAGACACAAACACTGGGGGTTTGGGAAGCCCAAATTCAATTTCTACTTCGTACTTTGATGTCAGCTTGCTCATGTCAAGAAGGGTTAGATACAGAGAAAAGTGTTTGAGACTATGGACTAATTTTAGTTTCCTGATCCCTAGGTGGAACTAGCATCACTGACAGGTATTAAGGACTCATCAGGCTTCACAACCACCAGTGTGCTCAGAGAGGAGCTGCCTGATCAGCAAATAGGAAGTGCCAGTGACAAAGGTGTGTCTGAAATCCTGCCTCTCTCCCCAGCTTCCAAATATTGTCCTGAATCATACATTTATGTCCTTTATTTCTTTAAGAGAGCAACAGGCATCATCCTTTTCCTTTAAAGCATAACAAAAGGCAAAGTTGGTAATATTAAGACCCTTTTTAATACAGTGTTACGGCAATGGGAAATGCTCACTCTTTATTCAGGAGACGCAGACTCTAGTGCCTGTAAGCCTCTCAACACCAGGCAGGCTAATGATGAAGAAGCTATTCCCACTAGAAGTTACAGAGAAACAGCATCTGGGAAAGGAAAGAACTACAACCCAGAACCCAGTGGGTACACGGGCTGGGGGAGCCTAACCTCAGAACTGTCAAATAAAGAAAACAGTTCTTGATTTTGAACCCAGTTCTATTAAGTGGGCTGTAAAGTCATGTTCCCTCCTTCACTCCCTCTCCAGGCCATGAATATTTAATTCTTTTATGCAAACTGGAAGAGTTGCAATGCAAGGTTAAATTAGCCGAAATAACCTTGAAATCCTTTTGTGAAGTTCAGCCTCTCAGTCAACTCCCAGTCTGTAGAGAAAGAACTGTCTTACATGACCAGTTTGGTTGTAAGCTGTGTTTGAAGTACTGTGTGGTACCGTAACAAAAATCTTGAGGTTCAAGTTGATTTGACACAATTTCTATCTATGGTTCACCTTTCTGCGATAAGTTACATGGTTTAGACAGTCCAATTATCTAATAAACATTTGGTTCTCAGTTTCGAATGCAAAGTTCTTCCTGGGAAAAGGAATTGGTTACAATGTTCTCAAAATCTTACTTGATAACACAGAAATACATCCTGGCATGTTTTGCTACTCTCCTAGCTCTTTACACACAAATTTAATTAACACCACTTTTTCTTTTGGTCCCTTTTGCAGCAGGCTGAGCTCCCTACAGACCAGCTACAGGTACATGTGAAACCACCATCTCATCCATATGTCATAAAGCAACTAAAGTAAATAAACCTCTGGAAGCCTGACAGAGCTACTAAGTTTCACTTTTAATTTGCAGTGTTTTATGAACTTCCTTCAACTCATAACCCTATAAATCATTCACATAGATGGGACTTGGTGCAGAGAAGCTGTGTTTCAGTGGTCAGCCCATGCAAAAAAAGAGTTTCATGATCTCTCTCCGGAGGAAAAAGAAAAAAAGAGATTATTCTTCACCCTGCCAGCTAATCTTTAAAATCTGGAAACTTTAGATGCTTGCCTTTTAAGAGGTAGACATAAGAAAGCATGTTTGAAAATCCTTATTAGTAAAATCTTTACTAGAATAACATGTATGCTTATTGTTATACTGTTTTAGCACATGAATAATTTGCCTATTCAGAAATAAATCAAATACACAACTATTAGATTGGAACTTGACAATGAAGTGATTTTTCAAATGCCTAAATTAATACATATGCTCTGAAGATGCCAAAATGGCACAAGTGACTCTAAGCACCCCAGCATCACCACCTATCACGTCTTTCTGACAGGTCAGTGACCACGAACTCTCGTCCTAGGAATTAATTTTTTCCCCAACTTTTGCCAGCACTGGGAATCCTACAATAAATATACATTTTGGTTCCACCTCAACATGGATCACTGCCTTCCAATCTTACTCCCCATGCCACCCCTGCTTTAGGTTTCATTTGCTGTTCACAGGTGAGTGAGTAGGTAAGTGCTGAATCAGATCATCTTATAAGGTCCTGGCAAGTCCTGCCTGATGTGATCGTGAACTAAGTTTACAAATTCACTCTTGTCAAATAAATTACTCGGGTCTAACTGATGCAGTATTTAAAACAAGGCCTGTTCTACAGCATGCTTCTCAGGAAGTCCGACAGAACCAAGCCAGCACCAACAACATTAAAGTTTTAGAATGTTTGTCTGCTGTAAAACAACTGTTAAAGTGGAAAAACAAACAAACTGAACATCAGGAATGAGACTCATCACTGTTTTTTCCCACTTCCTGTTAAAAAGTTACCAATAATCTATAATGTTCATTCATCATTCTGGTACAACTTCAAGTAGCATTGTCACTCTTGAAAGGAACTGGGCCATTAACTGGCTTTTGCTAATCACAGATGAAAGGTCACTCTCGTTCAACACGGCACGAAGAAATACACATAACACTGACATGACAGAGAAAGGGATCAGCGTTCAAACGCTGACATGGATGATATTCAGAATCAAAATATTTTAGCTCAAGAAAATACATTACAGTGCTGGTCACACAGCTTTCTTACGACTATCTGTAGTCTTAAAAAAAAAAAAAGGGCCAAGAAATACAATAAAGACAGTAAGTAACCTATGCCCTACCTTGTAGTTTTGAGATTATATATTAATGCAATAATAAGGCACGTAACAGCACTCACTGACAGACAGCAAGTCCCAAATCCAAAGCCACCTTTCTCTCTCTCATGCAGATCCTCTCGTAACTTAGTTAGAAGTAGGAAAACTTCTCTGTGTACTTTTCTTCTAGTATGAATTGCACTCACCTTCTCGGCAAAGTCGCATCGCTTCTCGGTTCCTTCCATATTCCTTGAAACTTTCTTCTAATGCTGTTCCTAAAACCCAAAAGCCACAAGATTTCAATCAACGCCGAAGGAGGGTAACGCTGATCCCCTGCTACTGACCTGTGACCCGTTCCCCTACGAGAACAAACCAGCACATCGGGGATAGGCGCTCCCATCGTTGCGGCAGTAAATACAGCTCAGAGGAGCGCGATCCGCCGCCCCGTCCCCCGGAGCGGGTGCGGGGCCGGGGCTGCCCGAGCCACTGACAGCGCCGGGGGCCGCCTCACCTGAAGCGGGAGCTTCCCCCCGCGGCGGAATCGAGGGCAGGAGGTGCCGGCCTCCGGGGACTGGCTCAGACCTCCTCGCACCGTGTCCCGGATTACAGGAACTGGGGCAAGCGCTGCCCACTCCGCGCCGCTCCGAGTCCCCGGCCGGGGAGCGCCGCCACCTCGGGAACCGCGAACCGGACAACGAACTCGGCCGCGACGCCGGAGGAGGGGGAACGGACCCTATGTTCTCAACGGGCCCGGGACCCGCGGCGCCCTCCTGCCGGGCACCCTGCCGTGTCG
>VZTU01017981.1:0-41880 GCA_013400835.1 Zapornia atra
GATAAAATTCTTGGGCAGTTTGAATTTGACATGTTCATTGGAATCAAATTGCTGTTATGTCATCTGTAGGTTTGATGGACCTCGAGGAAGAGGATATGACAAATTCGAAGGCTCGAGGCAGAGAGGGCCTCGCTTTGACTCCCAGCGCTCAGAAGGCTACAGGTCACGTTTTGACCGACAGAATACAGACGGACAGTCTTCAGGGAGGTGGGGGACTATTCCACGAGGCCCAGCAGCACAGTTTTATACTTCCACAAACACATCGCATGGACACGGTTCCCGACCTAGTGGCCCACGATGGAGGGGGCCCAGACCTCATTTGGGACAGCAGCAACAGCAGCAGTCACAGACAGACTCACAGTCAGAAAGCAAAGAAACTTTTACAGATGTAGCTGGCAATCAGCAAACTGGAAGTAGAACACAGTCTGCTCCTGATGCGCAGAGCGCAGGTCCCATTGAGACAAATGAGGACCTGACAAACACTCAGCAGGAACCATCCAAACCTGAAGTCAAAGAAACTGTTTCAGACCCTCCTAAAAAGTGGACGTGGAGTTCACATGATCCTAACCAGCAAGTAGAAGAGTCCAAAGCACCTACCCCACCTATTCAGAACCAGAAATCACCATCCCTTTCTAGTAACCCTGTGGCTTTGCAGTCAGGCGTTGCAAGAACAGGCGGTGCAGTAACTCCTGTAACAGGAAATCAGGAGTTGGATTCACCAGATGGCCAGTTGGTCGCTTCAGATAGCGCAGAGGGCCTTCCTGGACCAGAAAGCAGAGGGAAAGGGCCATTTATGCATGAAGATAGAGGCAAGGGACCAGGAAGCAGAGGAAGGGGCCAAGGCAGGCTGGATGATGGCCGTGGCAGAGGGCAGGGGGATGGCCGTGGCTGGGGAATGGGCCGTGGCCGGGGGATGGGAAGGATGGATGGTGGCCGAGGGATGGGAAGGATGGATGGTGGCCGGGGAATGGGAAGGATGGAGGGTGGGTGGGGAATGGGCAGGATGGATGATGGCCATGGTCGGGGAATGGGCAGGATGGATGAGGGCCGTGGCAGGGGATATGTGTACAGAGGCAGAGGATACGCTAGGCAGGCATCCATCCGTGGCAGGGGCATGTTCAGGAGAGCAGGCAGCAGGGAGAGGATGCCAGATAGGCGCTCAGGCAGCAGGGAGAGGATGCCAGATGCACGGTCTGGCAGCCGAGAGAGGGGACTGAGTGGGCATCCAGATAGCCATGAGAGGGTATTCTCTAGCCGAGACAGAGAGCTAGCTGGGCGGCCAGGCAGCCAGGACAGGGGTCGGGCAGGTAGCCGGGAGAGAGGCCCAGTCAGACGGGCGGGTAGCCGGGAGAGGGAGCCCATGCGGCGGGCAGGTAGCCGGGAGAGGGAGCCCATGCGGCGGGCGGGTAGCCGGGAGAGGGTCCCTGTCAGGCGGGCGGGTAGCCGGGAGAGGCTACCTGTCAGACGAGCAGGTAGCCGTGAGCGGGGTCCCATGAGGAGGGCAGGTAGCCGGGAGAGGGAGGCAGGAAGATCTGAAACAGGCAATATGGATAAACCCCTTCACCTAGGAGATGACCCTGACAATTTGCCTCCATACCATCGAGATGAGACACTCAGGGGGTCTTGGGGTCATGAAGATGATAGAATGCAGGAGGAATTTCCTTTAGATAGTCAAGATGACCCTTCTTTAGAGCATGAGCGATTGGATGACTGGGAAAGGGAACGATACTGGAGAGATCACAACTCTGATTATCAAGATGATTCTGTAGATGCATATGACAGAGATGACAGGTTGCAATCCCAACATTCATTGCCTCCGTTATCTCCCCTACCACCACTACCTCCTTTATCATCTGATCATGACAGACGAGATTCATGGTGGGATGACTGGAAAAGGCCCAGAGAGAGGGAACTAGAGAGAGATCTAGATAGGACTGGAAGATCTTCAGATATCTATGATCAAAATTTAGACCGAGAGTGGGATAGAGACTGGGACATGAGACCTATGGATGACCGAGAAATGGGAAATCATGACCTGGATATCCCCCCTCTACCACCATTACCACCTCTTCCACCTCTGGACAGATACCGTGAAGATAGGTGGAGGGATGATAGGAACAGAGATCATTATGACAGAGACCTCCGAGACAGGGGGGAGCTGAGGATCCGAGAGTATCCAGAGAGATACGACACGTGGCGGGAGAAGCAAGACTACCTTCCTGAAAGGACTGACTGGGAGAGGGAACGGTTGTCAGACAGGTGGTATCCAGATGATGGAGACAGACTGAGGTCTTTGGATGATCATTCAGAGTCGTCCCTTCCTCCACCTTCACATTCCTCTGATATGCTGGGAGCAGATTCAAACCTGGACTCTGACCAGTCCTTGGGAGGAGTGATGGTCCTTAGCCAAAGACAGCATGAGATAATTCTGAAGGCTGCCCAGGAGCTGAAGATGCTTCGGTGAGTTGTCTGGTCCTGTCACTTGGGGTGGGAATCCCGTTCTGCAGAGATGGTGCTCCTTTCCTAACACATTCCTTGATTTACACAGCAGCAGCTTTGTTTCTTTTCACCACAGTATGATAGCAGCAGCTCATGGCATTCCCTGTTTGGTACTCTCCAGGAACAGATCTGTCCACCTCACGTGACCGATCTTTGTTATCCTCAATCGAGCTTGTTGATAATTGCTTTTCAGTCTCTTACTACTGTCAGATGTGCTCATTGATAATTGGTTTTTTTAATACCTGTCAAAATTGACATGAATGTGGTTCTTTAATTCACACAGTGGGACCTATTTAGGTTTTAGATACTGCTTACTTTCTAGTTAAAGAGTTAGAGTGGGTTTTTTTTTCTTTTTTCCTTTTACGACGCTCCCTCAGTTGAAATTCAGTGTCATTAGTCAATGATTCTGTCAAGTTTGGTTGATCCTAGTTCTGCTGATCAACATAACAGCTCATAACAGTGAGGAGGATATGAATGCAGGAGTTCACCAAGACCACATTTTAGAAAGCAGATGCTAGATTGTCTAAGGCTTTAAAAATTGTTTATTTAAAAGTAACAGGGTATCTCCTCTAGAGAAAAGAAGACTTAGGGGGGACCTAATTAATGTTCATAAATATCTTAGGCAGGGGATGCAGGGGGAAATGCCCAGCCCCTTTTCAGTGTCTGTGGGGACAGGACAAGGGGCAATGGCTGCAAGTTGGAGCACCGGAAGATCTGCACCAACATGGGGCAGAACTTTTCCCCAGTGAGGGTGAGGGAGCCCTGGGACAGGCTGCCCCGGGGGTGTGGAGGCTCCTTCTCTGGAGAGATTCCAGCCCCGTCTGGACGCCGCCCTGTGCAATATGAGCTGGGGAGCTGCTTTGGCAGGGGGGTTGGACCCCAGGAGCTCTCCAGGGCCCTTCCAACCCCTGTGATTCTATGATCCTCTTAAAAATAGAAACATCCTAGGGCTCAGTAAATTTACTACTACTAGAATGAGTGGAGCACATACCATCTATCCAAATGCTAGCTTTGTGATTTGATGCAGAGGTTTAGGTGTATTGAGTGCATTTGCAAAGAAAAAAGGACAAATTAGTTTCTTTGACTGTTACCATTGCATGAGATCTTTCAGAGGAGATTGGAGAGCAAAGAGGAAGCATCTCAGAGGCGGAGGTTCATGTGGCTCATCCTATTCCTGAGAGAGATGGATAAAGATTGGTGTCCAGTAAAGGACACCGGTTTGTTTAATTTCATAAACAACATATGCTAAAATAATGGACAAGTAAAACAAATGTTTGGTTATAATTATTACATTTACATTAAAACATGTTGAAAGATACAGAGATGTTTTGCACTTTCCTTGAAGCTGTTTTGTTTTCAGACTCATGAGATTGCTAAGCATCTGTCCCATATGGGAGGCCTTAGTTGCATGCCAAAATGCAAGAAAAATATTTTTTAAAAAGAAGGGATAATTCACAATAATCTATCAATGCAATTAGATTAATCCAGCAGGTGTTAGTAACTGTGAAATCCATTTTATAAGGTAATATTTGCCAAAAGTTTGGAGCAACATATAATTTTCACCTTCCTGACTTTGCCATTGCCTCAGGTTGCCAGGTATATGTTTGCTGTTTAATGTCACTGGCTGCAGGCCAGTGGACTCAATATAGAGGCCATAGTCCTTTGGGAATCACTGCCTAAGTGAATAATTTATTAGGGCTGAAATATTTAAACACAGAAACTAAAGCATTTAATGTAAGAAGGTAGATACATATACCTCTTTCTAAGCCAGTAAAAAGGGGAAATATAAATGAGGCTCATGATACTGTTTTTTTTTTATTCAATGTGAGTGTAGTCTTAAAAATTAGTTGCACTGATACTTCTCATCAGGTTCTTATAAGCAGATGACCCCAGTCTGAACAGTAAGAGCAACTTTTGAGGAGACTGCTTATGATGATTTTTTTTTTTGAGCCAAGAGTTATACCAGCAGCCTGGTGCAGAACTGCTTTTATCTCCAAAGGTAAAGCCTTCACCTGGCTTTGCTTTTATTGTGGATAAAACAGCATGCTCTGAGCTGCATGCTGTTCTGTTCTTGTCATCTGGTCTGTTTTTCCAGCAATTGCTCTGTTCACTGTTTGTACTAACACAGTGCTTTGGGTCCCTTTCTGTAAGCAGAGTTCCCCTTCTGTCAGACATGGAGCAGATGGGTTGATAGTCAGGATGGCTTCTGTTATGCCTAGTAAGGAGGGACCCCATACTTAGTAGGTCTTTGGGGAGAACTTTAATATGCATAATTAATATGAACAAAGAGTTATTTGAAATTTTTTTTAAAACCTAGATAAAAAGATGCAAACAAAACATGAAAGAAAATAGTATTGAATAGATAACTCTCTGTAATCCAAGGGTGGTAGTATTCATGACTGGTCCTGCTCTTTGATACATAAAACAAGGAAACAAAAGCTAACACCACTTTATTTTTAAATGCTGAAGTCTCTGTTTTGATTTGTGTTGACCTCAATCTTGTTAGTGAAGAGCAAGTCACTGAGAGTTCCTAGGCTTGCATCTCCACAGGGCTTCTGGTCTGCAGAAGGTGTTGTCATGAGCTAAAATCTAGTTTTGCTCTTTACTGTCAAAGTGGAGTAGTTCTGGCCAGGCACAATAGCATAACTGAATGTTGCAGAGGGAATTTGTGATCAAAAAAGGAGGCAGCTAGTATATTGAGTACCTCCATGATTATGTGAATGTGAAATGGGGATTTATGAATCATAGCATTGACTGTGTAAAGCCTGCTGTGTTCTTTTCATCTTTGGACTTGGCCCCTATTACTAGTGTAATATGTGGATTTCATTGTGGGAGTTAATTTCTTTAATTTTTCATTTAGGCTGCAGACTGATAACACTTTCTTGTGATTCATCTACAGAGAGCAAAAAGAACAGCTACAGAAGTTGAAAGAGTTTAAACCTGACATTTCTACACAGGACTCTCCTAGATCACAGAGCACAAGGCCAGGTGCCTTTCAGGTAAATTCATTAACTTAATGATGTGCTGATAGCAACTAATGTTAATGTGTATGTTGGATCAGTTCTGCACTCAAATTTCTCTGTGAATTGCCTCGCCAGCAGCTCTAATAACATCATCAATCTTCTGTTGAGGCAAAGCAACCTCATAGTTTTCTTTAGATTTTCCAAAGCCTTTCTTACTCATTCAGTCCACTGTGTCTTGTGAGTATGACAGTTAGTGCATGAGGCTCAACAGTCTAGACTGCTGGGGGATGATGTGCAATAAACAGTGAGCTCTTCCAAAACAGGGACGTAAGACTCGTGAGAAGACCCTCCTGTTCCTTGCCAACTAGGTTCTGATACTGGCTTTAATTCTGATCTTGCTCCACTTTTTCTAATTTAAGAGCCCTCTGCTCTTTGAAGAAGTTGGAGAAAGTTGAGGATTGATCCATCAAAGGCTGAGATACTGCAACACAGAGTGGACTTCAGCTTTCTGTTTGCTGTCTTTATTGGGAATTCTTATTACCCCCTGGACTATCATAAAGTGCGTGGAGCTCATATTTGTGTCCTTCCATGACTTCTGTCTCCTGTTGTGATGCAAGTTATTCCTCTGGTGCTTAATCTCCTGGTTGGTTCTGGGAAGTCTTCTCAACTGCTTCTGTTTGGATTTTTGATAATCCATACCCTGTCAGAAACCAACCCAACTTTTGCAGCCATGTTAACTCAGGTTCACAAATCCCTCCTAAAACCAATAAACTGTTTTGTTAAATGTATGTTGGAGGAGATACCTGAGTTGATGCACAGTCTTTATTATTCATCACATCTTAACCCCCAAATTACTGGTACCAATAAATTTAGCCATATTGACCTCAGGGACTGACATTTAACTTTGTCCCTCCCTCTGGAGAAGTGCTGTGCAGTGGATGAGGCACTGCAAGTTTTCTTTTTGCCTACTTGACCTCTTCCTTGTTTACAGTGACTATAAAGTAAAATAACAGATTTTCTACCAAGATCTGCAGATATATGGATGCCTTTAGGAAGTGACTTTACTCAACTTCAGTATTTTGTATTCAGAGTTCTTCACCTACCTGCCTAGAGGTATTCAAATGACTTGTCTTTTTTGGGATTCCTGCCTTCAGGCTTCTGCTGGGACTTTTGAACTGTTATTACAAAGTTCAGCTTTGTATCTACAACCATTCTGCAAGTTCTGTTGCATGTTGCTAATAAGGCTACCTGTAGCTTGGCATCTGCTGTGATCACTCTTGTGACACAGCGTGTGGGGTTCCATGGGGATGTTTGGTTCATGAAGGGGTTTTGTTTTGTTGTTGGCTTTTTCCACTGGGGAAGACCTCCCCATTTCTTGGACTGATCTGATGTTGATTTTGTTAAGAGGTTTCCAGGTGATTCTGCTCTCTGGGAATTTTTCCAGTGACTTCCACAAAGAAGCTGGCCCTATCAATCCTTTAATGTGTCACCAAGCTGCCCTACTTCCAGGTTTTTTCGGCCTCCTTACAGACAGCAGGAATCTTTGCAGAAAGCAGGAGTCTTTGGGAGTGAAACCCTAGATGCTTTTGAACTGAGATAGGCCTACTGGAGCTTTAAATTGGTAAGGTTGTTTTGAAGAAGAAAGCATTTAATCCTTCACATAGTGAACAAACACCAAATTAATTCAGCCCACCAGTTAGTGAAGTATTGTCCTCCTGCCTGTAGCACCTTGATGGAGGAATTAGAAAATACTTAAGATTTGATTGCCAATTGCCGTTGTGCTGATTGACTTAGAGAGGATGAGAGAAGGTTAGTTTACAGTTCTACATTAAAAGTGCTTTCTGCATCTAGGTCTCTTCTCAGCTATCGTCAGAGGCACCAGTAGAAGCCCAAGCTATTAAACCTTCTCCTGCTGTTATTATAAAGCCTCCCGTGTTGTTCAGACAGCCCACCCCTGTGACAAGACCAAGTGCCCCACTGTCAAGGCCTGCTACACCTATGACAAGGCCACACGCTCCAGTTTCTACTCCAACTACAACCCCAAGTCATGGTCAGTCTTTAAAACCATCACCTTCTGCTGTGGAACAGGAACGCTGGGATGAGGATTCTTTCCACGGGCTCTGGGACACGAATGAGGAGAAAGGAGCAAACACGGAGTACGAGATGTGTAAGCAGGAGTCAATGATGCCTCCACCTGTCTCCTCACCTGTGAAAGTACCTGCCGGTCACACCTCTGTTCAGTCAGCTGTACCAGGATCCCTTCCTCCAGTTATTCCACCGGTTCCTAAAGCACCTGTAATTCAGCAAACTGTGGATTATGGCCACGGGCGAGGTGGGTGTTGCTGTGTATTTGTTTGGTCTCTAACAGAGAGCTATTTAGTCCTCCAACTTCTTGCTAACTGAGCAGGCCACTCAAAGCGTGCCATAGGTGTTCTGCAGCTGACCTGTAGGCTGTGTCCCTTGTGATCTAATGCTAAGCACTGCAGTCTTAAGGAGTCTGTAACCACCAGCCTGGAGTTGAATATTTTTATTCAGTGCCATTGTAATGAGCTGTTTGTTTCATGTGAACTGAATGGTATATAGTCACATCTACTTCTAATAAATACCAGCTGGTGTGATGGCATTTGGATTGCTATTACTGCTTTCCATTAATCCCTTTGTACCTGAGAATGGAAACAACTGAGCTGGAAAGTACTTTGGATTGTTAACAGTTCTTAGGTGTGACTTACTAATTTAAAGCAGAATGGGACTGGTGTTTGCATTATTTACATAGTGCTAATGGGTCTGAGGTACCCCCTAGACAAGGAGGGAGACAAAGTTCTGAAGGGCATGTGCCCTAAATGGGTATTTAACACAAACAGGGAAGGGCTCTGATTTTTAGTATTGAGCTTATCAAAGCTAAAATTCAACACTAGGGTTTTTTACTAGAATTCATTTCCCTCATTCTTAGTTTCTAACAGCAGTGAAACCATGTTGTAAGTAAGTTCTTAAACTGTGCATTGTGGTGTAAAAATAATTTCTTTGTGTCAAGGGTGCCATAACATGAATTGAAGCCATATCTGTTCTGTTAAGTAGATGTTTTACTAAAAGCTGTTAGAAAACTTGTCACTGTTAGAAATCTGAAGTGAGCCTTTCCCTTAGTATTCCTGACATTACTGTAGCTCTATGAGTTATCACAACTTTCAGAGCATTGTAATATTTATAATCTGAACTCATCTGAAAATGCACAAGGCCCATTCTTAAGATAAAGTGGTGCACATACTTACACACACAAACCTGCTTCAGGCTTTCAAAACAATGGTGCTGTGTATTTATGTATAGCTCCTTTTGCATTATACATTAAAAGACATTTTGGTAAGTTATTCCAGTCACTTTTAATGCCAATAACAAATTGCTTTCCATGACAGAGGAAAGGAAATGGGAGAGGGCTACTTTAAGAGCTTGATTTTTTAAAAATTATTATTTTTAACCAGATATAACCACCAGTAAAGTGGAACAGATTCCATATGGGGAGAGGGTAACCCTGCGTCCAGAACCTCTACCGGAGAGGCAAACCTTTCAAAAAGGTAGGGACCACTTGTCTAACTCAAGACAGTTGGTTAGCTCTTAAAAAAAGCTGTAAGGCACTAAAAGTATATTTTAAACTAAGTAATTCCTGTTTAAACTAGAGCTGCTTTATTTTCTTCCGGGGCCCATGAGAATAACAGTTTATATTGTCAAGAGAAGTAATGCAATCAATGACTTGGCCACTTTAAAAATTCAGTTTTGTAGATTTATGTAGGATTTCATGGTATGGTTGTCTGTCACAGTTTGGAAGAGAAATTGACTGATTAAGTCAAGATAAATTCACAGAATCACAGAATCGTAGGGTTGGAAGGGACCTGGAGAGCTCCTGGGGTCCAACCCCCCTGCCAAAGCAGCTCCCCAGCTCCTATTGCATCGGGCGGCGTCCAGACGGGGCTGGAATCTCTGCAGAGAAGGAGACTCCACACCCCCTGGGCAGCCTGTCCCAGGGCTCCCTCACCCTCACTGGGGAAAAGTTCTGCCCCAGGTTGGTGCAGAACTTCCTGTGCTCCAACTTGCAGCCATTGCTCCTTGTCCTGTCCCCACAGACACTGAAAAGGGGCTGGCCAATTGCCCCTGCATCCCATGTCTAAGATATTTATAAACACTAATGAGGTCCCACCTAAGTCTTCTTTTCTCCAGACTAATCAGTCCCACAGTTCCCTCAGCCTGTCCTCATACGGGAGATGTGAATTGGCTGATTAAGTCAAGATAAATTGGCTGATTAAGTCTGTTCTAGCCCTCGCATCGTATGCTTGTGTATACTTCCCTTCCACAGTGCTTTGTTGCTTTTCCACCCAAAATAACAGAGAATTCAGAGTATGTTTTAGCAGTTTGGGTGTTTCATGGCTTTCTCATTTCAGAGCACCCTGGTCGTTACAACAGGGATAGAGATCGTGAGCCGTATTTCGACCGTCAGGGTAATTCCAACACGGACCATCGGGATTTCAAGAGGGAGCGGGACTTGCACAGAGACCGTGGTGCTGTGGACTACGAACGGGACAGGTTTGAGAAAGAGCGGCACCCCCGAGATGACAGGTAGGTGGTTTCAGAACACTCTTAGAATCAGTACAGTTTGGGCTGCGTTGGGGTATCCGGCTGTCCCTTTTGACTGTGAGGCCCGTGTTTGTTTCCCTCTGGATTAGTAGTAATTCTAGAAGCATGCAAAATGCTCTTTTGGCAGGGTTCTTCCTACTACACCTTCAAGGACTCAGTCTTACCGTGACAAGAAGGACCACCCTTCCTCCAGGAGGGGTGGTTTTGAAAGACCACCGTACGAGCGAAAGACAGATCGCCCAGCATACGATCATGGGCCTTCCATGTTTGGAGGTACAGTTTCTCAATGTTGGAGCCATGCTAGAATATTTTGAAAAATAGGGACTTTTTTCAGTCCCTATTTCAATCCCTATTCAGTCAAAATAGGGGCTATTTTGAAAAATAGGTGAAGACTAAGAGGTGGATTTGCAGGATTTCTTTATTCAGAATATATCATTTAGGAAAGTTGACTTGGGTGATGTCATGTAGTTTTGTTTCTTGGTGGTGATGAAGTCAGGAGCAAAGCATTGCTGTACTCTGCTAAAAGTGTCTTTGAATGCAATAGGTTCAAGATTAGAAATTTAAATAATTTTGGGGACAAAGCTATGAATTTATCCTAAATAATGAAGGTCTGTTTAAATCAGCTCAGCAGGGTTTGAACATCTTAATTTTTTTATTTTACTGAACTAAGAAAATTCTTCTGTCCAAACAATGGAATTTGAAGGTGATCGTAGAAATTACCCTGAGGAAAGGATTCCTATTTCTGCTCCATCAATGCCCCGTCAGCCACCACCAGCTCCACGTGTAGAAAGAAAGCCAGAATCTAAAAATGTAGATGATATTTTGAAGCCACCAGGACGGGATAGTAGGCCAGAGAGGGTGAGTATGCATTCTGGCAGCAACAATCGGTTTCTATGAGATCTGTAATCAAGTAAAATGCTCGTGAGCATAACATGTTGAGAACAAGCCTACATTTGAGGAAGCTCTGGAAAATTTTTTGGTACTTATCCAAATGCCTGGATGTTGTAGCATAGCTCTTAGGAGTCCACAGGAGATGCAGACTTCCTGGAAATACTAAGATTGAATTCCTGTTAACGGGTAATGTCATGTATTTTAGGCTCTTCTGAGATCTTCACTTGTGTTTTTGATCTACCAGAGGAAAGACTTAGCTTTACAGAGTCAGAGATTTAGCAGTGAGCTATATAAAAGAAGAATGAACAAGATTCAGGCTAGAAAAGATTGAGACAAGTTTCATTCATTTACTTTTATCTGAACCAGATCTGTAACATCATCTGCAGTATGAGCTGTTGAGATGTTTAACATCATGACTGCTACCATTCCTCACAACCTGGCTTGTTAAGTAGGCCATAAGGTGCAGTACAGGCTTTGATTGCTGATGTGCAAAAGTCTGAGCCCAGAGCACATAATTTGCTAGAAGAAAATGTTTGCAGAAGAGTTTCTGTTAACCATAGTACAGTATCCTGTCTTCTTACATCATCTTCATTTCAGATTGTAATCATAATGAGAGGGTTGCCTGGCAGTGGGAAGACACACGTAGCAAAACTCATCAGGGTATGTGAACAACTCCTCACTGTTGTAGTGCTCCTTGTCTTTTATGTGCATTTCTTCTGCTGTTTTTATTTATTTATCTAAAATTTCAATCTGTTGTTATTTCCTGTTTCATGGCTTCATATGGCTTGTGTATTAGCAAGCATCAGGGATACTGCTCTCTTGTTATTTTGAATATAGAGCAGGGAACTGTTGTTTGCCAAAAGTGTTTTCTATTCTGCTATAGAAGATCTTTAAATCTTACAGCAAGAGTATGTGTTTTCATTTTGCTTTCCTCCCAGGATAAAGAAGTAGAGTGTGGAGGACCTGCACCAAGAGTGCTCAGCCTGGATGACTATTTTATCACTGAAGTGGAAAAAGAAGAGAGAGACCCAGATACAGGGAAAAAAGTGAAAAAGAAGGTACTTTTAATTCAGTTGCTTATCTTGACAAAGAAACAAGGCATTCTGGAAGAACACAGTGGCAATCAGTGCCTTTGGAAGAGTGCAGAGATCTGTGGGCTGTTTTTCAAAAAAAGTCAATATAACTTAAGGGCAGAATGGGCAAATTCTTGAAAGTTGACATGGAAGATGTTTTTCTCATACCAGTGTTGCTTTGTGGTCATGACATTCAGCAGCTGAACGTTAGGAATTTAATAGGTGTCCACTTTCTTAAATGCTTTTGTCCTTGGTAAAGGTGATGGAGTATGAATATGAAGCCGAGATGGAAGAGACCTATCGTACCAGCATGTTTAAAACTTTCAAAAAGACCTTGGATGATGGCTTCTTCCCCTTCATTATCCTTGATGCTATCAATGATAGAGTGCGACATTTTGAACAGTTTTGGAGTGCTGCAAAAACCAAGGGTTTTGAGGTAATGGAGCCTGAAACACATTTGAGCTCACTAGCTGGTATTTCAGAATGCTAAGTCCCTCCTGTGTTCAGGAAAAATGCTGTGGCCTACAGTTAAAGAGATTTGCCTTTATTAGAATGTACAACTGCAGAGTGTATCACCAGGTAGAACAAGAGCTCTAGAAATTAGGTTTACAGTATTTAATATTGTCCTTCTCCTTCTAGGTGTACTTAGCTGAAATGAGTGCAGATAACCAGACGTGTTCCAAGAGGAATATCCATGGACGCAAGCTGAAGGAAATCAGCAGGGTAACCATATACATCTGGAGTCATAGGATTAATCATGTTCCATTGTGCTTTCAGGCTGCTGTTGTTGCAGAATGATTGACCTCCTTTAGGCTACATAATGCTTATGCTTTTCCTCTAAGAAGAGCTGGTAGTTATTTCACAGGGTTGACTGAAACTACTTAAGCACAGAGACATCTTGTTCATGATCACAAACACAGTTTTCTGTTCAGCCTGGTACGTTTTGAGAGGTGCTTCACTTCTGTTTGTTTTTGTTAGATGTCTGATCACTGGGAGGCAGCACCACGTCACATGATGCGCCTGGACATTCGTTCTCTATTGCAGGATGCTGCTATTGAAGAGGTGAGAATCTCTTTGCTTGTTAAAACTAAAAATTATGTAGATGTGACTACACTGAACATACAAAGTCAGGAAAGGAATGATCACAACCAGGAGGTTATACTCAGGACTGTAGAAAGGTGTTGCACTTGGGTCGGAAGAATCCCAGCCATAGACACAGACTGGGAGAAGAGCTCCTGGAGAGCAGCCCTGCTGAGAAGGACTTGGGGATTGTGGTGGGTGAGCGACTGAACATGAGCCAGCAGTGGCTCTTGCAGCTCGCAAGGCCAATGGGATCCTGGGCTCCATCAGCAGAGGGGTGGCAGCAGGGACAGGGAGGGGATTGTCCCTCTCTGCTCTGCCCTCGAGAGGCCCCATCTGGAGTCCTGTGTCCAGAGCTGGGGCCCCCAATACAAGAGAGATGTGGGACTGTTGGAGAGGGTTCAGAGGAGCCACGAGGATGATGAGAGGGCTGGAGCACCTGCCCTACAAAGAGAGGCTGAGGGAGCTGGGCTTGTTCAGCCTGGAGAAGAGAAGGCTGCGGGGGGACCTCATTGCAGCCTGCCAGTCCCTGAAGGGAGCTGATAAGCAGGAGGGGATTCAACTTTTTAAAAGGGCAGATAATGGCAGGACAAGGGGGAATGGATTAAAGCTAAAGGAAGGAAGGGTTAGATTAGATCTTAGGGGGAAGTTTTTTACAGCGAGAGTGGTGAGGGGCTGGAACAGGCTGCCCAGAGAAGTAGTGGATGCCCCGTCCCTGGCAGTGTTCAAGGCCAGGTTGGATGGGGCCCTGGGCAACCTTGTGTAGATCCAGGCCTGGAGGTTGGTGGCCCTGCCTGTGGCAGGGGGGTTGGAGCTCTCTGATCCTTGGGGTCCCTTCCAACCCAGACCATTCTATGATTCTATGAAAGCCATAATTGTTGTGTCAGACAAGTGTATTCTGTTGTTCTTACCAATTACCCAAACAGTAAGGTAGGTGTTACTTTTTATCACCTGACTTACACATCTTTGTGAAGGAGTGGAAGCCACGTTGGTCTTTAGCAACTGTTGAGTACCGGTTAAAGAGGATCTTTGCTCTCTCAGGTGGTGCTCAGCACTTTTTCAGGTTACTGCATTAAGTGGATTGTAATTTGAGGAAGTAGTTTGATAAAATAAGTAAATAAATTTGAAACAGAGCCCTCAATCCCTGCTTTGAGAAATACAGATCTATAGTAGCAAACAAACAAATAAATAAATCAATGGCATAGCAGATTACATTTGCTGTAGAAGTACACTACCTTTTTATTCCATTTGCAGTGTGTTGTGACATGCATCTTTGGTGTGTCAGCTTTCTGTATTGTTACATTCTTCTTTGTCAGATGTTTCAGGAGCCCTGGGAATAAATTAAGGTGTTGATTGTATGGTCATCATACCATAGCTGCATGTTGCTGTTGGAACAGCTCTTGCTGTGGCCATAGAAACTGGTGAACTCACGTTGGAAGAGAGTTAACTCTTTGCAGTTTGCCATGTGGTCAGCATGTGGCTTTTTGAATCTCAAATCCTTTGTATGATAAAATAGTAATCTTTAAGGGGACAGCAAAAGTCTCAGATCTCAAGTAGGCTCAGTGGAGGGCAGATTTGGGATTTATTCTGTGTGCATCAAGGTTTTACAAATGGTTTGAAGAACTGTACATACTTTGAGAGTTTTAGGTATTCCTCAGTATGCAGTTAGAGATGTGGACCCCATTCAGTAGCCCATTAGATGGGCAGCATTGGGAATTTGTCTTAAAGCATCCATTGTCTTTTATTATGTTGACCTCTGTGGTTATTACTCTTCACTGTGATACTTAAATATACAAAATTTGATAAAGGCCCAAGAGGGATGTTCTGTGCAGAGCACCCCATTCCAGTCATGTGTAAATGGCAAGTTTAAGATATTTTTTTTTCTGAGATTTCAAATTTTGATATCTGATTGTGTGGGAAGTGAGAGCATCTTACTGTTACAAGTACTGGTAGCACACAGAATGCATGTGAAGGAAGAGAATGGATGACTGCTACTTTTCCAGTTTGTCACTCTGTAGCTAGAAGAGAGGCTACTTTTCAGGGTTGTAAAAATGGAGCCAGTATTTGTATATATATTCCATCATCATACTCACAGAATTGCAGAATCATAGAATATCCTGAGTTGGAAGTGACCCATAAGGATCATTGAGTCCAACCCCTGGCTCCACACAGGGCCAGCCAGGTCAGAGCAGGTGACTGAGTGCATCGTCCAGACACTTCTTGAACTCAGTCAAGCTTGGTGCTGTGACTCCTTTCCTGGAGAGCCTGTTCCAGTGCCCAACCACCCTGTCAGTGAAGAAACTCTTCCTGATATCCAACCTCAACCTCCCCTGTGGCAGCTTCTTACCATTCCCTCAGGTTCTATCACTGGTCACCAAAGGGAGGAGGTTGGCACCTGTCCCTTTGCTCCCCCTCGTCAGGAAGCCATAGACCAGTAGCCACAGACTGCTTTCCAAGATGAAAATCCTTTCTTTCCTCTTCTATTTGAACTTGGGTTCTTCTACTTACTCTGCTATAAAGATAATACTTAGAAGTCAAAAAGTGCCTTCTAAGTCTTTGCTTGTGCTTTGGAACAGGTGGAGATGGAGGATTTTGATGCAAATATTGAAGACCAGAAGGAAGAAGCCAAGAAAGATACAGCAGAGGAGGAAGAAAGTGAACTGGTAGGAGACATATCAGCCATCTCTAACAAAATGTTTGTTAATGTATCTGAGGAAGAATCTCAGTCTTACAAAAGGCAACCCATTGCCATTCTTAGCAGTGTGATCTTAATACACACGGTTCTAGTCATTTGTTCCTTAAACATTTCTAGGAGAACTTTAATGTTAAAGCACATTATTCCTAACATTTTTTTTAAGAATCCGTGAGTATATGCCACAAAGAAAATTATCAGTGGAGCATGGCAACGTGCCTCTTGCCTATATAAATTCCAGTGTGCTATAGCACTGTCTTCTAGATTATCTAAGAATTGCACTAAGTGGAGGGAAGTGAAGAATGGGCAAAGATTGATTTGGCTTATTTCATGTGTCTAAAGAGCTTTTCTTGCCTGCCACAGTCCATGACAACAGTTATGAAGAAGAATGCTTTCTCTGCCCAGGCTTTGTTTGGCAGTAGGTATTTTCAAGATGAGGGGTTAGTTTTGGATAAATGAAAGTTAGAGAATTGCCCTGAGGGGTGGTGGTTTTAGGTATGTATTTAAAAGGCTATGGAAGGCTTCCTAATGTAACTTCTTGGTATGTGTTGGAGCTGCAGCTGGTCAGTGCTTGCTGAGTTGAATGTGTCAAACCCTGCTTCCCACAACCAAGCAGTTAAACTCCAGTAAACAGGAAGTCACCAATGTCTGGGATGAACAGAGTCCTTTTTCTTGATGGAAATTTACTATTCCTCAGGAGTGCCAGCTTAGAAAACAGTTGAAATAAAGAAATAAAAAATCAAGTTTAGGAAGAGTGGATTTTAATAAACATCTGGTTTTTTTACAACATGACTCATTCTCTTTACTAAATTATTCTTTGGCACAGTGTATAAAGTGTGGTTAGAACATTTCCAAGACGCATCCGTGTTGACAAAGAATATTGCTGCTAGTCTCATTTCTTGGGAATGAGCTGTACCTAGAGGAGAAAGTTGTCTTTAGTTTGAGACATCTGTGGTTAAATGTGTGTGTGTGTGTGTGTATTTATGGGTTCTGGGGAGTATCTTAATGTACAGTGCACGTAACAATAGCCTTTTCTTTGAGGCAAAGAGAAAGCTTGGTGGTAAAAACTATGCAAATTATTAATAACTAAAAGTAATCTATATGTAAGAATGTTTTATACTCAGATTCACAAGAAATTAAAAATAGCAAAGAATTACCTGCTCTATGTAATCTCTGCTGTTCGGTCACATGGCTGATCTCAGAGAGATGTGTCAGACAAAGAACAGCACGCTACACTGTATTTGGTATCCATTGCTTTCTTGAGAGCAATTGGTAAGGATTCTTCAATTCATTTTGCTGCATTTAATCCTGTGGAAAAAGAGAGGTCTGAAGCTCTCACCATCTGGCAGATGTCCTTCAAGTATCCAACTGTCTTGTACCAAAGGATGAAGTCTGAATCTTTTCTTATCCTATCTGAGGACGGGGATACTGTACAGATTCAGCACACAATAGGCCATTTCACACCATCAAAGTCACTCTTTCGTTGCTATTATCAACTCCTGTAGGGTTGTTTCTAGCACTCACTCAGTTCCTGCTTTTCTGTGCTTGATGGTATGAATTACCGATGCATTTAACCTAGTGTTCTGACCAGTGTATCACACATCACTCCGTTCAATACAGGCTTCCAGCTGTGATATAAACTTGCTGAGCAAATTTTAATGTGCAACTTCGGTTTTAAAGTATAAATATACATGAAGTTTGTATTAAAAAAAATACATGTTCCAAGGGAGTATTGCAGCGCACACTTAGATTGTGTTAATTAGAGGCTTGATTAAAAGCAATAAAATAATCTCAAGTCACTGATACATGGTTGATAGAAAAAAGGTCTTTGAAGGATCTTGGAAGAGCAGTGCTGAACATAATTCAACACAGTGTAGCTCTCTGTAATAGTACACTCTGATTTAGTAACCCTTAGCATTAACAAATACATGTATATGTTTACCACAGCGGAGTCAACCTATAAATAGAACAGGAAAGAAGTTAGTGTAATAAAACTGGTCTATGGATTGTTTGTTTTCTTGTTGAAATCTTCTAGAGTAGACTAAATTATTAAAAATCACTCTTAATAATGACATTCTCACTGGGGTTACGTTTCACTACGCTGAGCTTTTTGTGTGATTGTAGAGAAACGTGAATAAGGTTTGTACCAAATCTGAACAGCTGAAATGAGTTCTAAGGGGTTGTTTAGTAAGGACTTACTTGTCCAAAGAAAAGATAAACATAAAAGATAACAAGAAGATATCTAAAATAAATACCTTTTTGCCAAATTTAATATAATTATGCTTATTTACAAGGAGTAAAACTGGCTAAAGATCGTTACATGTTAAACAGATGTGATTATGTGTAGGGGAAAAGTGTCTTAAAAGAACTAAGAGATGTTATTTTAATATGAAACATTCATATGAAAAATAATACTTAAATCTTAGTGATTCAGCATATACTCTCATTTAAAGTAAAAGAAAAGGAGAAAAAATATTTTGTTCAGTTACGGAATAACCACTCTACAATAATTCAGCATGTCCCTTCCAAAGGATTATTAAGTGAAACTTGTGTGTAGCAAATCTGGGAATATATTCTTAAGAGTTTATGACTCTGGTAACTTTTTCATTTGTATTTGTAAAGCTTTGAGTGCTCGTTATGCCTGATAAGTTGTGTTGCAATAACTTTGTCTCCTGGGATAATACAATGTAGTGACTGTGCACACACAGCAGCATTGCTGCCTGTTAGGCTCATTCTGGAGTTCTGTGTTCGCAGAGGGCAGCGCTCTTGTCATGACTGGCAAGGGCTGCTAAAATCACTGTGTGGGAAGTGGATGCAAAAGTTCTGAAATACTGAATAATTTGTTTCCTTCCTCTGATAACAAGAATTGTGCCTTGCAAAGAGAAATACTTTAAAATCCCGTTATAATGCTGTTTCCAGTTCAAAAGTGATATGCATGTGTGTCTCTCTCTAATCCTCCGAGCTTCTCTCTGTGTATGATTTAGGGTTACATTCCGAAAAGCAAATGGGAGATGGACACTTCTGAGGCAAAGCTAGGTGGGTATTTATTTTTTTTCCTGTTTCTTATAGTTGGTATCTGAACAATGTTTGCCAGACATGACTTTTTTGTTCTTACTATGCCTCCTTACCAAAGGCAAATAAATGTATTGGTGTCATACACGTGTCTGAAAGTGCAAAAACATCTATGCAGAACAGCAATTTGTCTTCTGCCAGCAAGCAGCAGGGGAGTTCTGACTTTCTAACCACCTCTGTTTTATATACTCATTAACTGTTCTTCCATCTGTTCAGAGAAAATGTCTTAATTTTAAGAAAACCAAACCAGTATTTCTATTCTTTATTCATCTCGTATTATAAAAAGCAATGGGTCAACCTAACATTACACTGCATTCTTGTTCATGCCACATACCTTTTTCAAGCCTCAGTATCCTCAGTAACTTCTTCCTTTCCTGGAGACATGCCTAGTAGCTAACTGTATTGGAGATGTTTCTCACTCTCCAGAATTGACATGTGTGAAGAAAAGTAGTGCCATGCTTTGAAGTTGGTTCTGAATGATTAGGCCTTGGTGTCTCTGTTCAACAACATGAGTATTTAAATGTCAAAGTTTGTTGTGCTTTTCAGTTCCAGGAGAGTACTAGAATCCTCCTTAGTAGGGTGTGAGATGAGACTTTGCAGGGCACTGGTTTTGCTGCACTTTCTGTTGGGCTTAGTGCTGCTGCTGGTTGCATTAGACATAAGTGCTAATGCTGGGGTTCTGTCAAAGTTAAAAAGCAACGTTCGTGCACCGTGGCTGTGGTGGAAGGTGTGCACATTGGAGGTGGTTTCTAGGCACTGCCATCAGTTGGATGGCTTTTTTTTTAATGAGCAGGAATAGTTCTAAGTGAGGATTTCTATCTATCACTGCTGTCTGGTATATTCTGTCACATCTGTGAGAAGTAACAAATACCTGAATGTCTTTGAGGTTTGCTTCTGCATGTGTGGTACTGCCCTGCGTACCGTTAAATTTCAATAACCAAAATCACAATTGCACCCTAGAAATAGCATTAGAAGTTCTGGCTTACATCAAGCAGCCTTTCATCTTTTGCTGTTAACTGCTTAGCTGCACCATCTCTTCTGCTGCTGTGCTCTCTTTCCAGTCATTTCAATATTTGTGGAATAATACTGAAGTCGTGGCACCTGCAGTACAACTGGAGGGGCCTTGTACTCAGTGATTCTGGCACGTCAAACAGCCAGGCAGTTAGAATGAATTCAGGATCTCTCTGTGGTTTTGTTAAGAGTTGATTGGTTTATTAAGATTATCATTCTTAATCTTCTCTTTCCCCCCCCCCCCCAATTATGTATGGCATCATAGTACTGGAAAACTGCTGTTGAAGAATGCTGGGATACTTTGTGTTGTGTTCCAAATGACAGACTCCTTTACATGCTGAGTAGTAGGAACAGATGCATTGTGCTGCAGATGGTGAACCTTAAGTCATCCTGTGCGTTTTACAGATCTCATGAGGCCAGAGTGTGTTCTTAAAAAGTTGAGGTTTATGTGTAGTTTCCAGCTATGTGGAGACTGTGACTGCAGCAGGAATTTGCAGCAAGCTTTCAAAATTGCCTCTATCACAAAACACTGCTAACAAATAGAAGCACAGAACTGTGGTGTTTCTTTCTGGATGACAATTCCATAATACAAAATGCAGGGTTTCTATATGGTCTCCACTGAAATGTAAAATGGGGAGCAAGCAGCAGAGTCGATTTTTATGCTAAAGTTCCCTGCAAAGGCTGTTGCAATAATCCTTTCACAATCAAAACTCCCATTAACAAACTGGATGTTAGCATGCTGCAAGACACCGGTACAGATACTGAGAAGGTCTTTCTATGAAACCTGTATTCACTATTTTACTTCTGCATCTATCCATTAGATTAATTTTTATAAATATCTAGAACCACAGATTAAAAGTAAATTCTGACAGAACATACCCTTAAAAAAAGCCAGGCATTCCTATGTGATGAATGATGTTTCTTTGAGAAATTACTCTGCCAAAGGGCAAACAACTTCTAGCTCAAGGTATGCATTATAAACACTGGCGGTCTGTGAGTAAGAATTATTATATTTAATCCACAATAAGACTTTGTTGGAGATGACCAATTATTTCTTGAAAGGCATGTTAAGCTGTGGTATGTGTTTGTTACTCCAAAATTGAATTCTTCCCTGGGAGCTGGCCTCCCTGTTAGGTTTATTGCATTAGTCCCAGAGGGCACACACATTTGCAGAAGCGGTGTAAGTGCAGAATCCAAACCCAACACTGTAAGTTTTGGTTTACTCTTTTTGTTTTCTTTCTGAGTAGATGTTACAGGGAAGCACAATAAGGTCTTACTGATTGTAATAAGTCTCAGAAAAGGTCTGAAGTGTTGGAGTTCTTTAGGTGCAATGCCGACTTGTGACAATCGCCATACTGTACGTCCCAGAGCTCTTGCTTTAGTTCAGATACGCTTTGGCAGGGGTGATGCATTCCACTGAGTATGTGTGTGGTATATCATTTCCTTATGTGTTTTGAGTGCACAGCCACATTTTTATTCCCAAGTCTCATCACTGGTACTGTCCCAGTGCATAATGCACACAGGTTCTTCTGTTTAAATTTCCAGAAATGGACATTTTTAAAGTTTCACTATATTTGAAGTGTTTTACTCTGTTTCAAAGCATGACTTAGCAGCGAGTCCTACAAACTTTGAAGAAAGGAGAAATGAGTTCTGGCATAGCTAAAGTTTTGCTACTACTGTAAAACTTGCTTTAGAATGCAAATAACATTGTACACAAAGCTTTAACTTTTGTATAAGAAGGCCAAAATTTAGCTGATTTAGGTTTTGAAAGGGCTGATTAAGACAGTTACTTTGGGATACTTTCTTACCAAGATTCTAAAGGTGAGTTTTTAAGTTCTGTGGGTTTTCAGAAATGCTGCTGCTTCGTTGTTTGTAATGTGAAATGGTAAAATCATGTTTGATAGCTCAACACTAACTAATCATCTGCCATAAATATTCACGAGCACCAGTGTTACAAAATGACACCTTGTCTCATTTCCAGAAAAGAATGCTCTGAAATAAAAATTTGTGGTAGGCTTTTGACATTTCTCTAGTGGGTCTACTGCATGGCACGTGTACTTTGAACCACCAGAGTACGGATGGAAGCAGATCCCTCTGGAAAGGCAATCCGACTTCACACATGGAAGGACATAACATATTCTTTTAAAATAAGTTCTGTGTAGCAGTAATAAGAAGGGACCAAGGGGAACCTCATACTCTGAACACCTCCTGAACTCCTCTGTTGATGTTGGAGAGTTAACGCGTTTCTTGGCGATGTTTTCAATCGATGCAGCAGGGAGTGGGAGACTGACCTCTTCCCTGTTGGTGAGGACATGAGCTTGCATCATACCATTGTTGGCCTTCCAACAGGAATATGTCTGTGTACAGACACTTGCTTGCAGAGGGCTCCTGAATTTTCAGTTCTTCCTGTTCCTAAATGCTCCTCAGTGTATTTGTTGCTCTCCTTTTCAACGTCATTTTTTTTCTGGAAACCCTTATGCCACTAAAGATCTACATGGATTGATCTGAGGGTTACACTGAGGAATAGAGCAAGTACGTTACGTGCTGGAGTAACAGAGGAATATTGAATAAATCAGTTTTGTCTGGTAGAGAGAACGCTGTCTTTTCTGTGGAGATTGAGCTTCAAATGTGGCAGATTTAATTTAGAGCAAAAAAAAAATGAATGGAATTATGTGAAAAGATATCATGTAACAGACACAAATATTCTGCAGAGTTTTCTTAAATGTTGGCTTTTTTTTAAAAGGCAGCATGGGATTAAAGTGGTTTCTTAAGAGAAATTCTGTATCCATTCCAGGGAAATGGGGCAAAGCTGGAGTATTTAAAAATGTAGAGTTGTATGAGGGAGAAATCGCTTCATTAGTTTATGGCATTTAAATTATACTAGCATGTCTACCACACCATTGCCTCACATTATCTCCGTTGTTGCTCTTTTCTCTCCCATATTAAGGAAAAAAAACCCCACCCAAAACCTCATCTCTGAACTAAGCTTCTTTAATGACACACCTTTGAACATCCTCTTCTGCTCTCCTGAAAATGTGCTGCCTTGTATTTGGTTCATTTCTGAGGCCTTTCCTGGGTGATTTTAATTTACATCAGTGACTTCTGAAACAATGTTACTGACATAGCTGGAAATGGTTTACAGAGTGTGATTGCCAAGCTTAGTATTCCTTCTGCATACACTTAATTGTTGGCCTATAAAATGGTAGCATGCATAAACAGAAGAACTAGGATTCCCTTTGACCTGTTAAGCCATTTTTCATTTACATGCTTTGTTGTTCATAATCTTGCAACGAATACTTCATCTTTTTTTCCAAAAGCAGTTTGCCACATCATTTTAAGCTGGTGGTTTTTCACAAGTGTCCAAAGAGGAACAACATTTTAGAGCCTAGGAATGGAATTGTTTCTCTTCATGCCTTATTGGTTCAATAAGAAAAAGAAGAAAAACACGACTGTTGGACAAACTTACTGCTCAGATATTCATGACTGACCTCTTACACCATGAAAGAAAAGATTCTCAGATAATTTTCTTTTTTTTTCCAGTTTTTTGTGTGTGTGGTTTCCATGTGGAAAGAAAAACAGAGGGCTGGGAGGTGGGGAGGGATCAGGATTTCCAAGGAGCTTTTTTGTGTAGCAGGAACGGTATCTCAGAACCTTTTGTCGTTGATGCATTTAATGATATGATCATCCTTTGTTCCCTCCTACTGCATGTATGCCATGTTTGACACAGTATTAAACACCAAATTTGGGAAAAATGCTACAGCTTTAGTATTGTGTTCAAATACGGACCAGGTGGATCTATGGTTCCTAGCTGTTGGTGGCAGTATGTTACATGTAAGGACAGACTCCATATGGTACGAACAGCCAGAAGAGCAAACTTTTCTCCCTCATACAAGTAAACAAGACTGAGTGTTATTGCCACACAGTTAATCTGAAAGATCAATAAAACTTGAAAATGGTGCTGAGTCTTCTCTAGTTTCTTTCAACTTTTCATCATTCCACCTGTCAAGACACCCTGGATGTACAAGTTCTGCTGCTCATTCTTTTGAAAACTTTTCCACTCTCGTCTTGTTTGTGTGAATAATAGAAACCCCCAAAAATCTCCTTTTAACTCCCAGGCTCTGTGTTTCTTCTCAGACAAGCTGGATGGTTTGCGGACTGGCACTAAAAGGAAACGTGACTGGGAAGCCATTGCCAGCCGAATGGAAGATTATCTGCAGCTTCCAGATGACTATGATACACGTGCTTCTGAACCTGGAAAGAAAAGGGTAATAAGTTTTCAAATGATTTACTGTCTGTATGTGACCATTTAACAGTCTCTGGGCAAAAGAGTTCCTATCAAGTCATTCAGTGTCTATGATTATGGCAATTTCACCGACTCACCCTTCATCTTGCTGTTCCATTAGATTCTGTAAGAGAATATTCTTGAGAGTAGGATCTTCCAGAGGTAAACAGATTCATTATAACAAACCAAGGAGTTGTAGATAATAAAGCTTTAACTCTGCAACCCATAGAGTCCTTTATCTTCTACTGTGTGTTTTGTGATGAGCGTGATACACAGTGTGGATTCCAAGGCAAAATTATTACTTTTATTAAGTGATTGGGTTTTTTTTTGTTGTTGTTGTTAGGTCTTGTAGTAAATAGGCAGAGAAACAGTACACTGTTCTTATGTTCAAAAAGATTCCTCTCAGGAAATCTTTTTATACATAGATACACGTATAATATATACACATGTGCAATACAGGAAAGTATCAGCTTTGTTGGTTTTATATCAGTAAAGTCTTGTAAGTGTTACCTCCTGCATGTACCTTGCATAAAGCTTGGGAGATGGTGTAGAAGAAGTTGGCTTTTATACATATTTCTGAACACAAAATGCTGCATCTTCAAATGTGGAAAAAAGGGGCAAAAAAAAGTCATAGAGGAAGGTGAGAGAGAGGTAATAGGAAGAGGTAGTAGGGTGGGTTTTTTTCCCCTCTTGTTTTCTCCAATATAGAAAGCTCAGTTAACTGTCAGTGTTTGGGCTCTGTTCTGTTCTGCAATGTCAAATAGAAGACATGGGTAGGACTGTTCAGCATGCCTGGGAGAAATGGAAATGCTAAGGCACTGGCAGAAGATCTGATGGTGGAAGAACGCAGGCATTGCTTGTCACCAAGAATGTCTGGGAAAATCCAGGTAGAATGTGGAATAGGAAGGTGCTGGCACAAAGATAAGGTTATGTCACTGGAGAAGCAAGCTCCTTCACTTTCTGGGCTTTTTCCTTGTTGTGCAGCGGTGTGTTCTAGCTGAGTTTCTGGACTTCATCATCACTTTCCTCCCTGTTGCACCCCCTCCCGTTGGTGTCTGGATTTGTGGGTGATGGATTGACTGTGTATGACTGAACATGATGAAAGCAAGTGATCTGCATGACCATGAAGGAGATGGCTGCAGCTGTAAAGATGGGAGATAATAGACACATAAAGTTTTTTTAGTGTAAAGATACAGTGAGAGGATTTAAATAGAAATCTATCACAGAAGATAGAGAAGAAAACTGTCCCTCATTGACTCATTCATTGCTGAGTTGCACTTTAACACTGTCTTTCTGTAGTTTCATAGTTGTCTTCTAGATGGCTTCCATGTGCAGTTGAAATACAGGTTGTACAGAAAATGAAGACACTAAAATAAATCCTTGATAATTCTTTCTGCAGAAAGCATTGCTTTGAACAGAGAAATAATTGTAGTAATTACACATCAGCTCACAGGATTTCAGCAATGAAATGGAAAAGGCTAATCATCTGTACCTTTCTCCTGCTCCATGGAACAGCTGGGATGTTCAATTAAAAATAATCTAACTGGGGTAGTTTTTATCTTACCCACTGGAAAACAAAACAATGCTTACTGTTCAGATGAAAATGAGTATAAATTAGAATTCTCCCACTCTCACCTGCAGTGGAAAGCCTTAAGCTTGGCTCAGGGTTTCTTAAGTGATTGTCCTACTGATAGCATGTTCTCCATAGGTGCGGTGGGCAGATCTAGAAGAAAAAAAAGATGCAGACAGGAAAAGGGCCATTGGTTTTGTTGTTGGACAAACAGATTGGGAGAAGATAACAGATGAAAGTGGTCATCTTGCTGAGAGAGCCCTCAACCGTACCAAGTATATATGACAAAGTGGTTAAATGGAACTTTGTGCCTTTGAGGTAAGTGTTCAAGACTTCCTGCATGTGCTCTGTGCTTTTTCTTAGGGGCTGGGTTTTGTTGGGGTTTTTTAAGAGTTGAGGTTGCAGTTCATGTTAGTTAAGAGTTCTCTCAGAGAAGATTCTTTGGAGTCCTGTATAATAGGTGTTATATGTACCCATGCCAGTGTGCCCGCACCCTCCTGTACATCATCTAAAGATAAAAGGAGAAGGATTGTCAGCTATCAGTCTTCAAACTGTATTGACAAGAAGCTTGTTTTCATTAAAAGACTCACTTAGCTCTGTGCCTAGTCCTGTCTAGTTCAGATTCTGCTTACTGTATCTTAACGCTGACCACGTTACCTGCTGTTTAACTTGGTGTAACAAACTTTTCCTTTCTTTACAGGCCATTTGCTCTGAGAAGTGAACCAAGGTGTCATGAGCATCTTGCATGGGTCATGTCACTTCCACCATCACAGTTTTTCTTTGTTATATTAGTTTCAGCAATTTTCTTGAGATTTTGGCAGATAACCAGTGCCCTCAAAAAAAAAAACCAACCAAACCCAAAAAAACAAAACCCAACGAATCCTGTTGCTCCTAAGTGAGAGAGACAGTTTACTTTTTAATATTTTTGGAGGGGAGGGAGGGGGAGGGCCAGTAGTTTTAGCTGCTGTTTGTGGGATGAAGTGGAAGGATTAGACAGACGTTACCTCCACTGTACCATTACAGAATGTTTATCACCTTTGCTTTGTGGCCGTTCTCGTTTTATACTGTATGTACCTTGTAGCTTATTGTATTAGGAAGCAGAACAATAAATTTCACTATAAACTCAGTGTTCTTGGTGGACCATAGAGGGTGGCTTTTGTTTGACATTTTTAAATGTGGTCTGTGTTCATGTGATGACAGTGCTCAGAACTGTCCATGCCTGGAAGAGTCGCTGTGCTCATATTGTGGAATGTGTCCTATATTCTGGAATGTGTCCTGTCTTCTAGATTTGTCACTTGCTCCTCTTCTCATAGGCAGGTCCATTAAGGCCCCAGGTTTTACTTGCCTTCAGGAGTCACACCGTTCTCATTCTTCCTGGAGAGCAGAAATGCTCAGATGGTTTTTTTGGATACTAGTTTAACAGCTCTGTCCAATTTCCATTACTACATGAGTATAAATTCTGTTGGATGGCTCTGAAATACTCAAGGTAGTAATGTATGAAAAACAGTTCTCTAATGCTCAACTTGAAAAGAGGCACTGTGGAGTGCTCTGGAGGGCAGTCAAGAGAAGGCATTTTGGTCTTACTGTGTCTTTTAGTCAACACTGCTCCCTCTCTGGGTATTTCGTTCCATTCATAAGGCTATTGTCTCATAGAGAAACACCACTGAAGAAGCAACAAAGACCAGGAGTTATGCCCTTCTCTTCCTTTAATAAATGTGTTTAACTTGCTAAAAAAGAAAAGTGAATAGCAATCTGCACTATTGAAAGTGGCACAGATTCTTCATAGATGCTGGTATACCACTTCTGCCTATATCAGGTTTGCTGATGAAAATTCTTTGGTCCTCTCAGGTTTTGAAGCAAATACCTGGTGGTAACAGTGTTGTATCTGGGCAAGGTGTCTAAATCCAAAAATAATTGCTGTTTTACTGGTGAATTGAATTTTTTCTCCTGACCTCTCAGAGGGAAGAAAACAAAGCCCTGAGTTTCCTTCTCCACTATTCTTTGTTGCTCTGCTGAGTGATCACATTGCATTTTCCATATAGGTTGGTAAATCAGCCTGTTCTGGTGGGGTGATAATTCATGCTGTTAAAGGAGAGCCCTGGTGCTGATGGATGGGTTTCTTTGCAATTCCAATGTTTTGGGGCTTTGGATGTTTCTCAGCCCTGTCTTTGGTGTGTGATTGAAAGCTCTACAGTAAAGGAGGAGGGGAACAGCAGAATTTGTGCTATGCTCTGAAAGTTTAATACAAGAAACTCAAGCTCCCTGAATGCAAAGGATTTAAAATGGAAGGTAATGATATGATTTTTCTGGGTACACATACTATCATGTGGCATATGTGCTTTCATTTTTAAATGTTGCTAAGTACTCTTTGAACTCTGACTGAACAAAAGGAAACTAAATGGAACAAAAAATCAGTGTTGTATATTGCTGTGGAAATCAGGCAGGCTTCACTTTGGAGCAGTTCCTCTCTCAGGTATGTGTTAAATGGCTTTCAGTCTATCCTGAGCTGTCCATAATTAAACTGGAATTCTTGTGGCATGCCATGGTTATGGTTAGATACTGTCTCTTGACTTTGAAGGCCTGATAATGATTTTATCTGTATTTTTGGTACTACACCTGATCCAGGTCCTTTACTGATGTTTCCAGGCAGCATAATATTGCTGAAGCATGTAAATTGAAAGGGTGTGACTGCTTATGTTGTTTACTGTTTGTCACAATTTTGAACTATTTTAGCAGGTAACAGCCAGAGTGGTCACACTCTTTATGCTGTGGTGTGTGTAGAATTAAGGAGAGATGAGCAGAGAATGCACATAAAGTTATACTTTAGTCTGATGACAACAGAGAGTGAATGTATCCATCTTCAAGTTTTGGGTAAAATTTCAGAATGCATCCTCTTGCAGACTGTTTGTCAGACTGTTTGATTAGAACAGGCAGAAGGGCTTGGGGTGGGGTTTTGGGGTTGTTTTTTTTTTTCTCCTGGTTCCCTCAAGTTCAGAACTTCTCCATTTCTATAGTACAAAATATTATTCCATAAATTTTGGTGATTTTTTTTTCCAGTTGGTTTGAATATTTAGCAGGTCAGTCTTCATTTGCTTGATGGGAAGTGGCTCTCTTAAGAGAGTAACACCAGAACTACAACCTGTAACAGATCCTACATACTCTGGGCCTTCAGTGAATGAAGAAATCAAGCTAAAAGGAAAAACTCATCACTTCTGCTGGCAGAACTGAGATAGCTAGGTAGGCCCATGCTTGGCTTATAGTCAGAGGTTGGTGATTAGTGATTTTGCTTTTGTCTGGAAAATCCTTCACTAGAGAATCCACTGAGTTTTGAATCCTGATGGAGTTCTTGCTCATCATCTGCTCGCTCATGTTGACAGTAGAATCTTTCACAGCACTGAACAGAAAGAATACTCACCCTCCTTGATGGCTAAGTAGGAAAACATGCATCCAGTGCTCCTGGATAGTGGTGACCCATCTTTGCCCTTACATGCAGTTGTGTTAACTCCAAGCTGGACTGTTTCTGTGTGTCACATTTAAAAATACAGCTCTGAAAAAAATCAGCTGCTGCAGAATGGAGCTGCTAGCTCTTGAGCAAAGTTGACTGTTCAACAGTGTTCTCAATGAATTGCAATTTCTTAATGGTGCTTCAGTTTTTCTCAAGACCATCTGCATTTTTAAGTATTGAAACTACCTGTCTTGTGGGAGAAGTACTTGTGCTTTTTGGAAGGGGATGTACAGCCTAAGGTACCCTGCTACTGCGTGCATAGAGCTTAGCTGTCATCTTCAGTCATCATGTGCTTGACTGTAGGACTGCTCATTAGGCATGATGGTGTGACTGTGGGGTGAAAGAGTGAAATACAGTGTAGAATATTAATCAGTTCTGGAAATGTCATGGTTTTCTTACATGTTTACATCAACACAGATAAACCACTTTTCCTTACATAATTAGTTCTCAGTTTTTAGAAGGGAAGAACTGGTGTTAGTTCAAGTCAGGCTCTGACTTTTCACCCATCTGGTTGGGTTTGGTATTTTTTTGAACTTTGCTTCAGTCATCTTTGCAAACTGTTCCTGCCTGTCTGTTGGTAAACAAAATACACTGCTGCTGTTGCCTGTTTGCAAGGAGTTGGTTTAAGTACTTTCCAAAGCCTTTTAATCTCTGAACAACCGTTTAGATACCACCAAGATCCTGAGCAGAATATCAGTAGTGGCTTTTATGAAAGGACTGAATTGGAAAAGTAGAGTTGTAATATGACACTGAAACAAATATATTAACCTGTTTTCCTAGGGAGCCTGCTTTGGCAGGGAGGTTGGACCCAATGATCTCTGGAGGTCCCTTCCAACCCCTACGGTTCTGTGATTCTATCCCCAAAAAGCCTACAACTAACCCAGTTGAACAGTTAAAAATTGTGAAGAATCATGATTTGCAAGTCACATTCTTCTTGTAGAAGAAGTCTGCCTTGACTGTACTTTTAAATGAGAGAGAATATGACCCCACCAGCCAAAATCAGATTTTCCCAATTTGAGATTTCAACATCATTGGAACACTGAGAATCCTCCTTTTTTTTTTTTTTCCCCAAATGAATTAAGCAATTCAGCCTGTGGTACAGTTTATTGCCACCTAAACAAATTTATTGTTACCAGAAGAAAAAACATTCTTTGTCCATTTATTTAATGCAGCTGGCTTGGTGAATCACTTGGTGCCCTTCAGACACAATTCCCCCTCAGCAGATTGTGCCATATTTATTTTTAATGCTTCTGCCACTATTTTTTTTTTGAAGCCCACATGTTATTGGACAGTCCTCAGGACTTGAGGAAAATATTGAGCTGGGTTGGAGGCCAATTGTGCTTTTTGCTGTGAAGTTCTCCAGCCTGCAGCAAGCTAACAGTGAGCCTTGTCATTGGGATGCACGCATTGGGAAAGGGGAAGCAGCACTGAGTTCTCTTTGCCTGTGGAACATTCACATGGTTTCAGGAAACCAACCACTCATGGGTACACAGTTCCTTTTTTATTCTGCCTCTCTCTTTGTTATTTAATGTTTCCCAGATTGCTTCTGGGGAACCAGGTCTCAGTACTGAACCTGAGGTCCACTGACCCCTTTGGGATCGAACTGCGCGAGGGCAACCTGCGTATTAAGAAGTGATGTATTGGAGGAGCAGAGGTGGCTGTGTCAGTTGAGGTCTGCACACTTGCAGCATGAACTCTTAGGTGGCTAAAAAAAAAGAGAGAGAACATAAATTTCCTAAATTTAAAATATGAATGGCACTATTCCCTTATTTTTAGTCTGTAGGGCAGTCATCTTTGTTCTCAGGTAAAATCTGAATCAAAGTTGTTTTCTTGTGCTTCTTGTTCCTACAGACATGAGTCAGAATCCTGCAACCAACTAAAGTAACTCTTAGAATCTCTGCTCAAAATTAACCACTTACTTCCTTCGTGGTGAAACTGGTGTGTTTTCTTCTTAGCAGTGGAGGGTTCCAGCAATCATGATCTTTCTACCGCTTCCAAATTTGCATGCTGCTGGATCTGCAGCCTGGAGCCTTTAAATCTTCCTCATGCTGCGTGTAGGTTGGCAGATTGGTAATATACAATAGTTCATTCAGGTGGAGTATCATTTTTTAGCTGATTAATATTGTTTGGAAGCAGAATGTGCTCTTTTATTCATGGTTTTGCTTAAACCAGGTAAGCGCAAGTACTGTTACCAAACAAAGCTACTGGAAATGGAGAGATAAAGGTGTTCTGAAGTCACTTGTGTGTTCCATTCTGGGTTAGGTTTCTGGTCAGGAGGCTCTGGTCTTTTTGAATTAGAGGATTTAAGATTTAAATATGCAAAACCCTAAAGCTGTCTGGGTGGGAATGGCAGAGTTTCATCTTTTTGGTTCCAATATTTTTCTGACTCGTGGAACTTGTAGATGCAATCCTTGCAGGGGGGGGTCTTTCCCTCTGGCAAAGGGGGTGTCTTGGAGTGTGGGTCATTCAGATATTTCTCCATCCTGCTTCCCTTGTATGTGTCTACAGGGACAGAGTTTGTTTCCTTTGTTAAGGAAAGTCGGTCAAGATGCACAGGTATGAATGGCTGTTCATACAGGTATGAATGGCTGTTCATACAGGTATGAATGGCTGTTCAGCTTTACACAAGAAACGTATCATGATTTTTTTTGTTAGAACAGCATCTGAACTGTCTGCTGTGACTGGATGCTCATATCTGTAGTTACCATGTTTGAGTGGTTAGTACTCTTGGGGGAATGCATGGAGACTGCAGGGTGATTATGACTTCACTAATCCCTGCCATGCTTCCATTTTTTTGGGAAAAAATGAACAATTGCAGAGCTCCTTGGGGGGAGGGAAGTGAAAACTCCATGTTAAGAAAAACCAACCAAAAAAAAGGAAAAATGGGATTGCAGTTAATTGTACTTGAATTACCTGAGCTGGAATCTGTCTTGTGTGACTAGAATGTGCTAACTCCCCTGTCTCAGGTGCCTGCTTTAGCAACTGGCTGTAACCACAGAGGAGAAGCTGAAATTAATCCCTGCTGGCTGCAGGTCTATAGTTGAGCAAGCTGACTTAGAAAGCAGTTCTTCAAAATGCCTGTTGAGGGTGATTTGAAAGTACTTTTTTATTCTTTTTAAAAGCACAAGCCATCAGCAGATGAAAACTGAAACATTCCTCCCCCCACCTCCACCAAAAAATAAATAGAAGCATCTTTCTAAGATGGCTTCTATATAAGTCTTGTAGGATGTTGCTCATCTTTTCTGGGAATTAGCACAGAAAGGGAACAGAGCTGCAGTTCTTCCCTGCTTCATAGTGTAAATCACCTCAAAATGCAGACAAACTGAACACTTGTTTTGACAGGTAGGTAACACAGACAATGACTTCAGTTGGCACTCCAGCATGTGTGGATGACAGGTATCTTAAGCAGTGTTTAAGCATCTTTTTGTTCTATTTTGGTAAGTCTGATGCAGACAGCAATTAAAAATTGTGTTTGACCATTGCTGCTGATCCAGCTACTAGCTTTTACACATGTAACTTCATGTTTTTTGAGAATGCTGTGTTACATTGGGAGCACAGAAAGCCTGGCTCCAGCAGCAGACACCTACACTGTTTCAACTTCCTCGGCTGTGGCTGCTCAGAGCTCTCACTCGAGCCGTGAGTCTTCCCTCTGCTGCCACTCTTGGAGGTGTTTGTTTTTCCACTTCCTTTGAACTGAAGTTGCCAGATTCTTTTCTTGGAAGGTGGTATGGATGGATTAACTTGTCTGGTAGCAGATCTCATTGCACTTCTCAATTGGAGTCACACAGAAATGGAGGCTTTTCAGGTAATGACGACCACATGTCACTAAAGCTTTCAATTCGTGTTAGGATTCAATTGGAGAAAAAACAAAAAGGCTTGAAATTGTTTCCACTGTCATTAAATTTTTGTGGTTTTGCATTTGTATTCTACTTCATGAAAGAAAAATTCACCACTTTCCTACAGGAGAAATGTCTGTGGACTAACACTGTGCTATTGTGTGGCCTATCACTTGCAGTCCACAGTCAAGATTTTGTGCTCCGTTGAACGTATGTCCTGCATAAATATGGAACAAGACCTTTCTTCTGCCTTGAGGCATCAAAATTAAATGGTCATGTTATATCCTGCTAAAAAGTTTGCCAACTGCTGACATCTAATGGAAAATGGGATTTAACTCGCTGCTTTTGAATTCTAGTCTTTAAACATACTGTAGCAAGAAATAATTTGTCTGAAGCCTTCCAAGGCTTGTTACAGAATCTTTGGGGTTGGGTTTTTTTCCTCTTGGAATGAAGACAAAGAAGGATAAAGATACTTCTGATAGAAGAGCCATCTTGGTATGCTCTGGCTATGAAACCTCAGAACTTCAACGTGGTCAGAGATGCTACTGAGATTCCTCACAAAGAAACGTCCTTGGAGCTCTGATGTTGAATGGTTCAGAGAGGTCTGTGCAACGTATTGTATCATTACTGCAGGTTTTGCAGTAGGTACTTTATAGTAAAGGAGGAATGTTGATACCCTTTTGCAAGGCACTCACAATCTACATATTCCTCTGCTGGGAATATAATGATTTGTATCTCCTGTCCCTTCTCCCAGCACGCAGAGAGCATCTGCTGTAAGACTGAAGGGATGGCCTTGAAGTAGACTTGGGTATAAATTTCCTCGTTTTTCCTCCTGAGTCCATGTGTTACAGCCTCGTAGCAGTGTGTGTGTTTCACATGGAGCCTGAGAGGAATATTCAGATACCAGTTTCTCTGCAAATCTGCTGGGGAGAGGCACTAGCAGGGTGAGTATGCCACACTGCTAGCAGGGCGCTATCAGTGCATGTCTGTGCTTGCTGCTTGAAGATGACCTTGGAGCAGAATAAAAACCTGGCTAAAATGCTGGATTTACCTCCAGAAAACCAGAAGTGACTGGCTTTTGGTCAGTTTGGGTGACCTTCAGTGATAAATACTTCTCTGTCACTACCAGCTTGTAGAAGAATGTCTCAGTCCTGTGGATTTCCATCCTTCTTTTGGACTTCTCATTGACTCACAGCGTGCTGTGTTGAAGGAAAGGACTATCTAGAAGTTGACTGGCACAACTTCTGTTTTGCTAAATGAAAAAATGCTGGCCAAATCATCTTGTCACTTTGCACTCTGCTTTGAGAGTTTCTTGGATTCTGCATCTAAATCATAGTCTTGATTTTAATTTGAAAAGCCACGGTTGTCCAGAGAATCTCTCACTGTTGTCCACTACATGCTCTGATGCAGCAGCACCCAGTGCAGTCAGAGTTCCTCAACAGCATCTGTTACAGCTGTGCAATCTGGTAGAGTGTCTTTCTCAAGAGGTGTTGCACAGTTTCTCTTTATTCAGTCATTTCTTCTCAGAGTCTGACCTTTTCAGTGCTAAATTCTGTGAACAGAAAACACAGGTGCTGCGATCTTGCTCATGGACAAGCTTTTTACCATTCCCAGTGGAACAGAAGCTCAGAAACACACTTTATTTAGAAATCTGGAAAACTAATGTGATGTCCAGGGTTGATGATGAGGCAACTGCATTTTTGCAGGAGTGTAATTTATGTATGTTCTTCATCTGGGTGTCTTCACTCACGGGGGGGGGAGTTGGTTGTGAATGTCATTGCCTTGAAAAACACTCTTTCTGCAGCAGCTCTGTTACCACCCTCTTATTTTGATGAATGCTTTAGCTTGAGACTTTGATGTGTTATTTCTTCCAGCTTAGGAGATTCACCTCTGTAAGATAAAGATGTACAGCTTGTCTCTTGTAGTACTCGTCGATTGTCCTTTTCTGGACTATTGTGGTGTTTCCTCTTCTCTTAATTTGCCCTTGGCTCCATGCAGCAAGAGGTGGTAAATCCATTTGGAACAGTGGAAGCTGCTTGTTAGGCTCAGTGTACAGGGGAGACAAATAACTTACTTCTCTTCTTGTGCTAATTAACCTCAGTGGGCATTTCTTTCTGTGCATTTTCTAGCACAGGTCATAACTGTAATATGTATATTATGTAAAACTTAAAGGTGTGATGCTGAAATTGATTATGTTCAGTTCTCTGGTTGAATTAGTCCAGCAGGGATTTAAAACCTGTACATGGGCTCCAGAGCCTTCTGCATTCCTGCTTTTCAAGTGTCAGTCTTTGCTGTGATGATTTTTTTTCCCTCCTCTCCTCTCCTCTCTGTGTGTCTGTCAAATTGTATAGACCTGGTGAGTACAGAGGTGGTATAGCTGAATGTACAGATGGAGTCTGGGTGTTGTAGAAGTGTTGTCCTTTTCCTGCAGTGCGTAGCCTGCTTGTTTCTCTTCCAGTACTACCAGTTTCGTTGTTCCCTACCTTTGACACATCAGCTCTGGAGAAGGAAGATCTCTGGAAATAACAGTGTCAAAAACTCACTGAATTTGTCATTAACATTATTAAAATATTTTACCAAGACACACCTGGTCAGCATCTTCATCTTCCCTGGCAAAAAAGGATGTCCATTAGCAAAAGCAAGGCAGGACAGTATTCTAGGGCATGTTGGGGAGTATGAAAGGGTGGAAATACACTTGGAAAAAGTAAGAATTGGGAGTTCAGCACTCAGAACCAGATTCTTTTGTTTTTTCTTTTTCCCTCTGACTTTCTAATTGTGATAAAAAACAAAGGTTTTGAAAAGAAGGTAATACATAAAATGCTGCTTTTGGTGATCTCTGAGGAAAAGAGTGCTCAGTAGCAATTAGGCACTAGATTTTTACTGGCAATTTTTTTTGTGTGGCTGTTGGGGTTTTTTTGCTGATGTCATTGTCATGGAGTTTGGTTCATTTTAAGAGCAGCTTTGCCTTTGGAAGCAGCAGCCTACCTCCAGCAGTGTCACTGACGTATTGCCCTTGAACCCTATGCACACAGGGATTCCATCCTGCGCCCAGGACGCATCTGAGCCAAGCTCTGGACAGTTAATGTGGAGCAGATAAGCCCTGATACCAGAGAGGAAATGGCACAGAGATACATGTCTTCAGTGATGCTACTCAGAAACCACCTTTATAACATCTCACCGACTAATTACCTTGAATTCTTATGTAGGGGGCTTTACTCTCACAAATCTGTCCTCTTCCACCTTTGCAGATGGGCTGGGGGAGATGCAGCATCTTAACGTGTGATGGCAGATGAATTGCATGTAGTGTTGAACTGTCTGTGGTGTGGGTTCATGTGCTGGGGCACACTCGATGTCCAGAGGTATGCTACAGTCTTACATATTGATAACACACCTGTGTGCTGAGCCTTAAGAGTGCAGAACAGACTTGGCATGGCAGGGGGGGGTTTCCCAGTGCTCTGGGTCTGTTTAAATGTCTCACAGGGAAAACAGTGGAGAGGCATCTGCATAAAACCTTCCACCCTTTTCACCTCCTGTGTTTGTAGCACAACTTAGAGTCATTGGATCTAATTCTTTCATACGTAGGGCCTGATTAATTAATTTAATTTTGTAACACCATATTTACCTTGTCACTACTCCATGACTGTTATGGATTTCACTTTTATACCTGCATGGACAGTATCAGAGTTACATCTGCAATACTTGAAGAGTGTGAATGCAGCTACATGCAGAGTTACATCTGCAATACTTGCATCTATCCTCTTCACATTCCTCTTCCCCCAGCTCTCCCCATTCTTACTTTGGATGTCTGAGAAGCCTTTCTCAGCTGTAGCTTCCAGCATGCATTGTTGTGTCTTGGGCCTGAGGCTTTTCACACTCTGGTTTGTTTCCAGTGGGAAGAGCCACTGGCTGCTTGCAAACATGTGGCCATTCAGTAATACACTGAATACAGACAGTTGAACTGGCACCCAGAGGCTTACAGCCAAAGCTTTGTGAGGTGGTGAACTGAGCTTTGCAAACTGCTGACCTTGCAAGAGCCGTGGATCACTGGAGCACATCACCAGGACCATGCAAGGGCCAGTAAATTCTTCTGGAAAGACTTCTGGGACATGACATGGCTGCTCTGGGGTGATGTCAGTGCTGTGCTCCTGAGGAACATCTTCCCCACTCCTTCCAGCATCGTTTGCAAAGAGAGGAGCTGCTCTGCAAAGGATTTGGTTCTGCCACTGGCTGTCAGAGGCCAACTTCTGCAGGAAGAACGGCTGGGTGGCACTGAAGCTGATAGTTGGCCGTGGTTGACATAACAGGCCACACAATAATAGTAAGAGAGGTAAGATCAGAAGGTAACTGCCAGCCTACAGACTGAGGCCTTAACACTTGTTATTTCTTAAGAAGTGGATCTGGAGAGGTTAGGGTGCTCCCACGTGAACGTTGGCCTGGGATTCATGATGCCTTCAAACAACAAACTTGGTTTGCATAACCAGGAAATTGGGGGGCAAATGGTCACAGATGGTGGTGTGGTGATCTGAGTGAATCAGTACCACGAGGAGATGGTGGGCTTTACCACTTCTGTGTTGATGCAGCCAGACCATAGGCTATTGGAAAGGAATAGTATGGCTGCTGGTGTTGCCAAGTGCGTAAAGGAAAGAAACTGCCATCTTTCTGCTTGAAATACAGTGTGGTTTCATGGAGGCAAGTTTACAAAAACTGGGGAGAAAGAAGATGCTGTAGTTTTGTCTCTACTATCTGAGAGTTCGTACGGCGTCGCTTAGGTCGGCACCAGACAGGTGCTCAGTGCCACTGCAGTCTTCCCCACAGCAGCTGCTCAGGCAACACTGGTCCAAATGGAATTCCTTCCAGTGTGAGGTGGCCCCTTCTAAAACATACAAATGCAGTCATCTTCATGAGTAAGGCCAGGCTCTGCGAGGATTTCATTCCCCTGATCGGTGTGACTGCCCATTGCCACCAGTGGCCTCGTTGCGCTGCCCATGTGGAAGATGCTTACACTAGTACATCCTGTTAGGGGACACGTCTCCAGATGAGTGCTAACACTGGGGTGAGTATAGTGCTGTCACTCCTTTACACTTCAAGTAGTAATCCAAACCCCTGAAGTGCTTCAAACAGGACATCTGTCACCAGATCAAACACGTCTGCCTCAGCTCGGCTTGTCACAGCCTTGGGACGCCAGCTCCAGTGCCATGGATACAGGGACCTTCTCTGACTGGACTGTTCCTGAGATGGTGCTTCCAGCTTGCAGATATTGCCAGTTCCTGCAAAGATCACTCTGGTCCTTTGGGTAACATTGTTCCTTAAAACTTCTAGTCAGCAAGGGAGGCAGAAATAGCTGCAGAGTAAATAGTCTCCTTGAAGTTGTGGCACGACAAAGAAAACAGCAGAGAAACCTGAGCTCTGAGAGCAGCAGTGACTTGGGGTGCTGCACAGGGGCTTGCGCCCTACCCCGAGGTCCCCTGAAGAGTCAGAAAGCCTCTGGAGTGTTCTGTGCCCACCAGGAAACAGCGTGCTGTGGGTATGGCCTTCACAAAAAGAAACAACGAGGAGAAAAGTCTCAGCTCTTGCCAGCTGCCATCCTGGAGAAGACAGGGCCTTGCTGCCGCTCGCCATGGTTGCTCACAGCTGCAGCCTGGGACATGTCCGAGCACAAATAGAGGGTATTCTGGTTTCTCATGATTGCTCAAGAGAAGAGAGCGCTGTGGGGCTTTCAGATACCATTTCTACAGCATTATCTTTTTGTAACTGGCTACTCTTCCCACAGTGGATCAGTTAAAAACAGCCTTTGTAATTAGAACATGGGTTGCACTGCCAGTTGGGGGGGGCTCAGTAGGTGCAGAGAGGTTGCAGGGCTGCCCTTGCTTTTTCCCTTGAGCATGAATTCATGGTGTTTTTTTTAAAAGTTGTCCTTATTTCTACTGTTTCTTATACAATTGGAAATGGAAAACAGTACCTTAAGCTGGTGAATATTCTGCCCTTGTTCTCTGAGAACCAAACGGGGATGGGTTTTATATAGCAATGTACAGGTTATATATACACACTTAGATGTTGTCAGGTATTTCTCTTAGTTTTTTTTTAATAATGCAAAGTATTTTTACTATAATTTCTGTCCTTTGTGTAAAGCTATGGATGACACAAACGTGCTTTGGGAAATCCAGTAAAATATTTTCCTTCAAGTTTCAGGGTTTTTTTTCCCTCTATCTTGTATTTTTCATACTCTCAGATTTCACTCCATTTGCTTTTAGCTGCTTATCTTCTGTGATTGTGATCAGACAGAAAGATTGATGCTGTCTGGTACAGGCTGGTAGATTTAAGAACCACCCTTGTTAATTGGGTAGATCAACTAATGGGAAAACTACAAAAGCCTGAGCAATAAACACCAGCAGGGAAGCTGCCAACCACCCTGGGGCTCAGTTGGACTTAATGCTGTGCCATTAAGAGCTTTTTTTTAGTCGGTCATGGGAAAGAGCCACAGCAAGGGTCTGTGCCCCCCTGTATTTTTTTGGACTAGCAAAACCAAGAACAGTGTTTGAGCCTAATACACAAAGTGCAAATTGCTCTCTGGACTTTCAATCAAAAGCCTCATGCTAAAGAGCAAATCACTACATTTGGGAAGGGCATAGAAATAGGGCAGAGGCTGGCAGCAGGTGTGATTGCTTACTGTAAATATGCTGAAAACCATCACAAAAGGAAAAAACCAGGAAAATTCTCACATTTTAGGTCTTTGTCATTTTTTGTACATTACAGAAAAAAACCCAAACTTCATTGTGACATGGGACTTCACTTGCCATTTGGCTCAGGACAGTTAGCTGATAAGGAATCCGTATGTAAATATGGGCTGACACGGATTGAACGTTGGCCTAAATCTGCTTTTCCTTGAGATCCATAGAATCACAGAATATCCTGAGTTGGAAGTGACCCATAAGGATCATTGAGTCCAACCCCTGGCTCCACACAGGGCCAGCCAGGTCAGAGCAGGTGACTGAGTGCATCGTCCAGACACTTCTTGAACTCAGTCAAGCTTGGTGCTGAGACTCCTTTCCTGGAGAGCCTGTTCCAGTGCCCAACCACCCTGTCAGTGAAGAAACTTCCTGATATCCAACCTCAACCTCCCCTGTGGCAGCTTCTTACCATTCCCTCAGGTTCTATCGCTGGTCACCAAAGGGAGGAGGTTGGTGCCTGTCCCTTCACTCCCCCTCATCAGGAAGCCATACACTGCGATGAGGCCTCCTCTCGGCCTCCTCCCGGCCTCCTCTCAGCCTCCTCTTCTCCATATAGCACAGCTCTCCCTGGCTGTATGTGAATGGCTGGTCTCAAGGATTCTAGATCAGGCCTGCTGTTAAAAGAGAGCTGCTAAAATGTTTGCTGTTTATCTGTGCATGGACATGTGTGTTTGTCCTCTGGCAGCTGGCCAGGAGGAGGGTGGTCTCCCTGTCCCAGCGCCTGCCCACGCTGCCCTGTCTGGGCAGAGCTTTGTGAGACATGTCCCTTCTCCACCCTGCTCACACCTCTGCACCCAAGCTTTAGTGCTTGTACTGGGGTTGGCCTCATGAGCCTGGGCACCCCAGAAAGGAAGAGTACCCCTGTCTGTGTGACTGCATTGCCACCATCTCATCAAAACAGGCCTTTTCATTGCACAAGTCAAGGAGAATGGCTCCGCTAGTTGCATGTCTGGCATGGCCCCAGCTGCCACACGCTGGCCCAGGGCTCATGCAGCTTTTGCCACCTGCTAGAGAAGCAAGTCTGTCCTGGGGCCAGGGTGCTTTATCCTGGAGGCTGATCTCTGCAGTCTGCCCACGCATCGCTTCACCTTCCCCTGGTGTGTGGGGCTGAGTCTGCAGCACAGGGCAGCTCTGCACACCACGGGCAGGCAGATGAAAGGGTGTCTTCTCCAGCTGAAAAGTGATGTCAGATCTCAGATGTGGTATTTGTACTGTAACCTGGATTAATCTGTCCTTCCAGTGCCTGTAACGGGACAGCAGATGTTGCTGAGATTTCCTAAGCGTGGGCTGCTGGCTCACCAGGGGATGCCTACCTGGATGGAGCTGCCCTGATGCCAGATACACATCTGAGATGTGTAGTAGAGGGAAGATCCCTTTCCAGGACCTCGAGGGCTGGTTCACGTGCTGCAGACATGTCCAAGTCATTAGTAGGAGTAGAAAAAAAACCCCAAACAGATGTTTTATTGCCTGTCAGTTTCCCCTCAAGCAATTCTGGCATAGGGGATGAAGATGCACTGGGAAATTTCTCAAGCTCTAATTAGCTATACGTGAGTAATAAGGGCTCTTAGGGTAAGTAATAACACAGCTAAGTACGTGAGGGCTCTGGGGGCCTTGCCAGCTTAGTCAGTGTGGTCACATCTCCCTCTTTTGGCTGCTGCGGGATACCAGCAGCCTGGAGGCAGGAAACTGGTTGTTCAGCTGCGTGGGCTGGGTGTGCGGCTGCGGGTGGGTTGTGAATGTGGCTGGGCATGTAAAAGGGCAGCCCCAGGGACTTGCTCTCAGTGGAGACAAGTTAGGGGTGGCTGTGGGCTTTTTGCACAGACCACAGAAATTTGGATTGAGGGGGAAGGAAAGGATGAAACTGAGTCAGCAGTAGGTCAGTGTGTTACCCATGTAATTAGTGGGAAGTGGTGAAGCAAAAGCCCACCCAAACATGAGGATCAGGAATAACCCACTGTATCAGTACAGGCTGGGGGATGACCTGCTGGAGAAGAGCTCTGGGGAGAAGGACCTGGGGGTCCTGGTTGATGACAGGTTGGCCATGAGCCAGCAGTGTGC
>VZTU01017985.1:0-10512 GCA_013400835.1 Zapornia atra
ACCAGTCTGGGATTCTGGGATTTCTGTGGCTGCAAACCCATTTATAATAATCCTATAAAAAATACCAGGGTGGGTGTAATGTGCCTGTTACAGAGTCACCGCTGCCGGGTCGCTTCCACTGGGAAGAAATAAACCCAATGCTCAACACAGGCTGTTGGCAACACAGCCCAGAGTCCCCAGCACAAAGCTGGAAGCATCATTTTCTTTAAAAAAGAAGAAGATGAAGGCATCCTGTGATGTAATGGCATCTCTTCAAACACCAGCCCTGCCTGCAACCACAACACAAAGGCAGCGAGAGTGAGAATGTGAATAACAGAACACAAGTGGAGGGTGGGGGGAAAAGTCTAAATGATGCAATAAAAAATGAACCATGTCATTGCAGAAAGCACCATGAAACCAACGTGGGGCCACGTTTTGCATTCGTTATCATTCCACCAGCAATTCCTCAGAGACTGCAAGCCAGCCAGCATCTTTGCATGTGCACTACGAGGGGATGAGGAGAGAGGATTTTAAGTAGGTCACCAGTAAATATGATCACAGGGGATCTTTCTGCTGCTGTTTCTCTTTGCTGTCAGTCACCACCAGTCCTGACTTGAGAGGATGGCTGGCCAAGGGAAGGAGTCACGTGACCATGGCAAGGTGGGAAGTGTATCCAGGGGAAAATCATAGAATCATAGAATGGTCTGGGTTGGAAGGGACCCCAAGGATCACAGAGCTCCAACCCCCCTGCCACAGGCAGGGCCACCAACCTCCAGGCCTGGAGCTACACAAGGTTGCCCAGGGCCCCATCCAACCTGGCCTTGAACACTTCCAGGGATGGGGCACCCACCCCCTCTCTGGGCAGCCTGTTCCAGCACCTCACCACTCTCTCTGTAAAAAACTTCCCCCTGATATCTCCTCTAACCCTTCCCTCCTCCAGCTTCACTCCATCCCCCTTGTCCTGCCAGTCTCTGCCCTTTAACAAGCTGATTCCCCTCCTGTTCCTCTGCTCCCTTCAGGGACTGGCAGGCTGCAGTGAGGTCCCCCCACAGCCTTCTCTTCTCCAGGCTGACCCAGCCCAGCTCCCTCAGCCTCTCTCTGTAGGGGAGCTGCTCCAGCCCTCTGAGCATCTCCGTGGCTCCTCTGACCCCTCTCCAACAGCCCCACATCTTTCTTGTATTGGGGGCCCCAGCTCTGGACACAGGACTCCAGCTGGGGCCTCCCCAGGGCAGAGCAGAGAGGGACAATCCCCTCCCTGTCCCTGCTGCCACCCCTCTGCTGATGGAGCCCAGGATCCCATTGGCCTTGCGAGCTGCCAGAGCCACTGCTGTTACCTTTGTGACAGAGCACGAACTGCCCCCTCATCACCTGTTCAACTCCTCCCCTTGCCCATGCAGGTACCAAACCCACCAGGTGAGGCACCTTTTGCCAATTACTTATCAAACCAGTGACTGTCACTGGAAGGAAATGGTTTGCTGGTTTTCCTTTGGTAATAGCTGTTGGCTGAACCCGGCAGAGATGCCGAAGGCCTGGGTAATTGCAAGCACTCCCACGTGAACTCCTGAGAAAGACAGGTTGCTCCAGCATGCCTGAAGGATGCTGTGGAGCTGCCTCAGAGCTGCTGGAGAGCTGGCTACAGAGCGATTAGGCTCGAGCTGGGTGGCAAGATAAGAGCGGGAGCCACTGAGTGAAGCATCGTATGAAAGGATTGTTACTGCAGATACCTCTCACAACAGTTCAAATACCACTGATCAGGTTTGAGCTCTTTCAGTCCCTTCCAAAGCAAAGCAGACTTCTGTGTCTCTCCCTTCATGCCTACCTTGATGTTCTGCCTCAAAACCCCTGGGTTTGAAGGCAAACCAGCACGTCACTTTGATCATTTCCAGGCTTTACAACTCTAAATATGACCTGGCCCATTAGCCTGCTGCCAGCAGCACTTTTTGAGGCCAGATTCTTTAAGGTGACATTTTCTCCTGTGGACTTACTGTTTTCTAAAGCATCTCACAGCGGTAACACAGCTCCCAGCGCGGGGACAACACAGTTCCCATCAGCGTTACCCTTTGGAGCCTGTGGTACACAAGGACACGAGCCAGCCATCATGTCTGCAGAGGAGAGATGTCTGAGCTCCAGCTGGTTCTGCTCAACAGAGATCTATCCCAGACACGTGAAGTCCTTGGGATGCTGCGTACTCAGAAGATAAGGGGTTCAACAAGGCCAAGCGCTGGGCCCTGAGCGACTCGCTATGAACAAATAACACATCAAGTTATGCTAATGTTCAAGCATCACCTAGGAGAGATTTTTAATCTCTGTGGTTTGAAACTCCTGGGTGCTGACACTCCTGAGCAGCACTGTCAGCAACAGTATCCCCTGTTCAGGGGAAGGAAAGTAGTTTCTCATTTTGGCCATGATCTGACAGCAGGCACTAACCACGCCGGAGTCTGAGCAAGTTTGAAGCGATGTGTTGACACCAGAAAGAAATCCACGTCAGGTTTGAGTCTAAATCTGCATTTTTAAAAAGAAAAGTTAAGTCCAACATGCTGGTTCATGTCCTGGAAAGAGCCCAGAGGAGGCTATGGAGATGATTTAAGGGCCTGGAGCATCTTCCCTATGAAGAAAGGCTGAGTGAGCTGGGGCTGTTCAGCCTGGAGAGAAGAAGACTCAGGGGGGACCTTATTAATGTTTATAAATATCTGAAGGGCGGGATGCAGGGGAAATGGCCAGCCCCTTCTCAGTGTCTGTGGGGACAGGACAAGGGGCAATGGCTGCAAGTTGGAGCATAGGAAGTTCCACACCAACATGGGGAAGAACTTTTCCCCAGTGAGGATGAGGGAGCCCTGGGACAGGCTGCCCAGGGGGTGTGGAGTCTCCTTCTCTGGAGAGATTCCAGCCCCATCTGGATGCCGACCTGTGCAATATGAGCTGGGGAGCTGCTTTGGCAGGGTGTTGGACCCGATGAGCTCTCAAGGTCCCTTCCAACCCCTGTGATTCTGTGATTCTGTGACTCTGTGTAGTTACAGGGGGCCACAGCCCGTGGGGGGAGTATAAGAGATCACCTCTAGCAGGGTGTTTTCAAACCAAACATCCCTTCACTTCAGCACGCGAGGCAGATGGTGCAAATTACAACCCCCTTCCCAAATTAAACAACAAAAAATATAAAAGTTGTATCTGCCTGAGATTTGGGAAGCAGGGAGGTTCCCAGCACACAGAGTGGCGGATGCCAGGACAGCTGCTTGGGGCAGATGGGTCCTTTGACAGCTTGATAATACTGACTTGCTGGTGAAACTAAGCCCTGGTAAGGCCAGCCAACGTGGGGCCATCTGTCTGCTGGAGAGGAAAGGCTCTTGGAACAGCAGGTAGCCAATGCTTTGGTTGAGAATTAAACCAACAGCAAGATCATCAGTATTTACAACCTTGACTTGCGCAGCCACACACACCCAGCTGGCAGCATCACTCTGGATCGCTCCTGCAGCGCCGCGCTCCCTGTCGAGACCGACTTGGGAGGTGGTTTTGGTGGGTGATGATGGTGGGCAAGGTGATGGTTCTTGTCAAACTTTTTTCTTTGAAATCCTTAGACAGGCTGAGGGAAAGCTGCACCCTCTGCATCACCTGTGTCGTTCTCAGCACTCCCTGTTAGCGCGCAATTGTAATCGTAGTTTAGTTCCATAACCTGCACACCGCAAGGTGACATGAGAACCTTGGTGTGTGAATCACAGAGTCACAACATCATGAAGGTTGAACAAGACCTCCAAGATCATCCAGTCCAACCATCCCCCTACCACCCATAGCACTCATTAGCCCCTGTCCCTCAGTACCTCATCCAACCTTCCCTTGAACACCCCAAGGGACAGTGACCCCACCACCTCCCTGGGCAGCCCNGGGAGCTGGAGAGAGCAAGAAGGTCTCCCCTCAGCCTCCTCTTCTCCAGGCTGAACACCTCCAGGTGCCTCAGTATGCTCCTCTCAGACTGGTGCTCCAGCCCCTTTCCCAGCTCTGCTGCCCTTCTCTGGACACACTCCAGGACCTCAATGTCTTTCTTGGAGTGAGGGGCCCAGAGCTGAACCCAGTATTCGAGGTGGCCTCACCAGAGCTGAGCACAGGGGGATGATCCCCTCCCTGGTCCTGCTGGCCATGGTACTCCTGACACAAGCCAGGATGCTTGTTCATACTGACATTTTCTGTAACACCACACTGGCACAGGCTGCCCAGGAGGCTCCTCCAGGGAGGAGCCACCATCCCTGGAGGGGTTTAAAAGGTGTGTGGATGAAGTGCTTAAGGACATGATCTAGAGGTGGGCCAGGCAGGGTTACGCTATGGTTGGACTCAATGATCTTGAGGGTCCCTTCCCACCCAGGTGATTTTATGATTCTAAGTATCACAAAAATTGCCTTTTGCACTGGAAGAAACATTTTCCAAAGTAGAAAAGAATTAAGAAAGAGAATGTGTTCATCCAGGTGCCATAATCCCACCTCTTCATCCCACTGAAAGCAACACATCCTGAATCTATGTGATGCATTTTCCAAAGGATAACCATAATTTCTTAACCTGAGTTACAATGTAACAAACCCACCCCCAAATTACAAGAGATGATTATGAAGATGATAAATTACCCACAGGTAAATCTTAGCTCAATGGTAGACTTTTCTTTTAAACTCACTAGGCTAAGGTAAGAGAATTACAGAATCACAGCATCACAAAATCACAGAATGACCAGGTTGGAAAGGACCTTTACGATCAAGTCCAACCGTTCCCATCCTAAGCTAAACCATATCCCTAAGTACCTCATCTCCCCTTTTCTTAAACACATGCAGGGAAGGTGACTCAGCCCCTCCCTGGGCAGCCTGTTCCAGGCCCTGACAACTCTTTCAGGGAAGAATTCTCCCCTAACATCTGCTCTGACCCTGCCCTGGTGCAGCTTGAGGCCATTTCCCCTTGTCCCATCTCCTGTCCCCTGGCTGAAGAGACCATCGCCCACCTCTCTGCACCCTCCTGGCAGGTGAGTGTAGGCAGTGATAAGGTCTCCCCTCAGCCTCCTCTTCTCCAGACTAGAATTAAGCCTTGTTTTTTCTTAGCTTATATATTTTCTTATTCATTTTTAGAAGGAAACTCCTTTTCCTTCACCCACGCAGCCAGCGTAGCTACCCACAGGTCAGGGCTCTCCCCAAAACACAGGATTTTACTAAAAATTCCTCTGGAATAGAAATCCTGGATAAAAACAAAGCTCAAGCACTGAAAGAAATGTTAGGGATGAATCTGTTCTGAATAAAGTCTGGTCCTTTGTGAGGATCCAGGCGCTGCTAACAATGGTGTCAGCCACTGGCACGGCTGAATCAGAACTAAACACGGGTTAGCTGGCAGCAGTGACAAAGGACAAATCGTATTAAATAGCAATTTAGAAGCAGTTTGTTTCCAGCCTGCTCCTCCAAAGCAGCGCTCGACTCCTTTTGATCTCATCTAGCCTACAAGACATCACCAAGCATGGATGGAAACTTCCAGAGTGCTCATCACTGGGCCGGGCTGCGGGTGCTGCTGACACCCATTGTCAGTTAAGGGATAATTTTCAGAGCGTTCACAAAGCTTAAGTGACAGATTAATTTGCTACCAGGGGTTGGAACACCCTGCCTTTGTTGGAGGCTTTCTGCCTTATGTGATGGTTATTTCCTCACAGGCAGGTCGGTTTGCGAGCACCACGGCGCCACGTTTGTGTTTTCAAATACCAGTTTGGGCTCCTTTTTCTTTCTTTGTCCCCAAAACATAAGGGTTTGAATCCCCATTGTCTCCTCCAGGTTGTGGCTGATGACAGAGAAACTGCTTCTGCTTTAACTCGCGTGGGGGGTCTCTGTCTCAGCAGTTATCAAGGTTTCTAGATGAGAAGGGTAAAGGGCTTTAAAAGAAGGAACAAATTAAATCTGTGTGGTTTTGATATGAAAGAGCATCTTTATGCCAAACTGAGGTGGTTCAAAGCTCTTGTGTGACACCTGGGGCTGACTGGAAGGGTTGTTTCTTCCTATCAGCAGAAAGAAATTCAAATTTTTTTTTAAACAATGAACCAATTTTAATCAACCTGGGCTCCCCTGTCTAAGGACTTGTGTTCCAGACCTTGTAACTGCGCTGAGGATTTTCTCCTAAACAAGAGAAATAAAGTCATGTTGAGCCTCCCCTGTCTTTTTTTTCTTTTCCAACAGCATCAAAACCAGGTACAATGTTTGTCCTCACCCTTGAAGATGTGAATTCCCACAGCGTTTCTCTCCAGCTACCTGACGAACGCCGCAGCGTTCCTCCTGGTAGCAAATCTCAGCCCAGCAGCAGCTCTTGTGGAGCTGAACCTCCAACACCACTGTCTGGGGAATGGCAAATTCAAACACCTCTCCAGCACTGGCAGAAAGCTTTGTTTGCTGCTGGGTGAGCTGCTGGGAAGAGCAAAAAAACCCCCCCAAACCCAGAAAACCCCTTTCTGAGTTCTGTCTGTACCAAATATATTCCGTCTCTCCAGATCGCCCGCAGTCTGGGTTAGGTTTTCTTCTGACACTTGGTTGACGGCTTCCAGGGGGGGTTAGGGGCACAACCATGCTCACCCAAAACTGAAGTGCAACTAGTCAAACCAGCATCTATGGTTGAAGCTTGAGGAACTGGGACAGTGGCCTGAAGTGTGTCTTTCTGTCTTTCCAAAGAGACACTTTTCTTCTTGTCCTTCTCTGAAGGAGAAGGCTGGAGAGCTGGGCAGAGAGTGATCTTCTGAAAGTCATCATGGGCATGGGCAGGGTCCTGCACCCAGGCAGGAATAACCCCAGCACCAGTACCGGGGATGGGGGAGCTGCTGGGAAGCAGTGCTGGGGAAAAGGCCTGGGAGTACTGGAGGACACCAGGCTGACCATGGCCAGCAGCGTGCCCTCGGGCCAAGAAAGCCCACAGCATCCTGCAGGTGTCAGGAAAAGTGTGGGCAGCAGGTCAGGGAGGGTCTCCTGCCCCTGTGCTCTGCCCTGGGGAGGCCTCAGTGTGGACACTGACCTGTGCAATATGAGCTAGGGAGCCTGCTTTGGCAGGGGGTTGGACCCAATGATCTCTCAAGGTCCCTTCCAACCCCTGTGATTCTGTGATTCTGTAAATCAGATGAAGAAATTGCAAATCAACAGTTCATACCCTTACATAAAGCCACTATAATTTAGACTGCCAGCCACACAACCCCTTTTCCTTTCTTCAAATGAAGAAGGTGTCCCTCCCACCGAGGGACAGGCTCACCGGGTACGTGACGAAGAGCCTGGGCACTTTGTATGAACCTCTGAGCAAAGGGAACAGTGAACCAGGGCAGGCTGAACCTCAGCGTGTGGGGTCTGCGGCGCAATCAACAGTTTCACAGCTCTTCCCAACACCAGAGGCTCGTAAGGAGCAGCAGTGAGCTGAAGAAGATGTCGCCTGTGTTCCAAACAAGCCAGACATGCAACAACTCCAGCTCCTTCACAGGATTCCCGAAAGGAATTGTGTTGCTTTACAATACCCAGATCTCCTGAGCCTGCAGGAGCAGCTCCCTTTGAACCACATTTGGGTAAACACAAACCAGTGAAAGGTTTTTGGTTGCTTTCCTACACTGAATTTCTCAAAACAAGTGATGCTGATGCCGAATATTCACTTCAAACAAGCTCCACACCTTCCTCCAGCAGCACGGACAGCAGCCAGCTTCACACTGTGGCTGTGAGAACCAGCCAAACCAACACAGAAATGACATATAGGGCAGTGTTAGGAAAGGAAAGCCCTTGGAAAGGAAAGCCCTGAGCCCCAGGGTGAGAGGGGCTGCTTGTGGCCTCCATGGGAGGTTTCAGGCCAGGTATGTGTTTTAGTCCTGGCTCCTTTGGTTTGGGAGCTACTGCTGGACATTTAGCATGTTTGAAATTGAATGGAGCTAGAGCGGAGCAATGACATATAGGGCAGTGTTAGGACTGTTCCCTTGGAAAGGAAAGCCCTGACACACTCTTCTTGAATGAATTAAAATCAATTGACCTAGTGTAACTTAAACCACTCCCCACTCGTAGCTGTGTACAGATACATGTCATAAACGGAGCACGGTATCGCGAACAGCAAAAGCCAACATGGCACATGAAGGTGATGAACATCAGGCCCCATGGGAATGTTCTGGAGGAGCAAGGGACGAGCTCAGTTCACTCCACACACTGGCTCTCTGTATTTACTTCTCTGCGAGCGCCCGTGGTGTGGTCACTGCTGTGGTGCTGATCTGGACAGTCCTGAACTTGCTCTGTGGTGTAAAGGTGATGATTGCTACTCCAGTTGTAGCTACAAGAAGCTCAATGCAAGGTAACCACTTAGGGGGTCAGTTCACCAACAAACCGGCTTTTGCACACTGATTTACAAGGGAGAGAGTTTTCAAGAAACAGAGATGACATTTTACAGCTCAGGCAATAAATCATCAGGGGCAGAGGGAGCAATTTGGGAAAGGAACACCAATACCTTAATTTTACATGTTAGGACTTTGTAAGAAGTGCTCAGGAGATGCTGGGACACTTGAAACGCATCGTCAGGGCTGTTTGTCCCCAGACACCCCTTCTCTAGCAAGCACACAGAGGGAAGGCAGAAGGACCAAAGTGATGTCGCTAAAAAGCACGTTGCAAACCCTCAAGTTAAAGATGCTGCTCTGGTATCCTGGTAAGACAGTGAGGTACCACAGATAAAGCTCAAGACTGGCATCAAAATGACTTGAGGGGAAGTTTCGGAGTTGGTACGCTGCACCGAGCTGTCAACAAAAGCCACTGCCAGCACTGACCTCTTGAAGTGGCTTGCCAGGACTCCCACCAGCTCGCCGATCCTGCTGTCATTAGAGGGCTCCTTACTGAAGAGACAGACAATGAGATCCTTGTTGTCTTTTGTGTGGAACACCACAAGCTGGTCCTTTCCGTTGGAGACACTCAATCCTATCAACTGTGAGGAGAAAGGAAGAGCAATGTTATACACATTGATTGATCTTTGCTACTTGCCAAGCCAGTTCGTTCCTCTCCAGGGTGCTGGGCTTGCTCACAGCTTTTACCCCCACCAGAGAGCTCTGGGCAGTGGCAGTGGGCAGATCTCTGTACCCCTCCCATGAGCAGAAAAAGTCAAGGTGAAACAACTGGGGTTTTGGGAAGGCAACAGACTCAAAGGTACAAGGAAATTTGGCCATCTAGACAGGGTTCACCCTGAGCAACTTCTGCCAGAAGCAGCTCTGTCCTCGTAGTGTTCCCACAGTGCCCTCCAGCACCACAGGTGTCCCACCCAGGAGTACACCCACTCTAACAGCAGGAGTTCACTTTCCCCAAAATCTCACCTGGGTGACACCACATTGTGCAGCAGCAGAGCCACAAGCCTGCTTTGATTTCTTCTCAAAGGAAACCAGCAATAATCAGAGAATCATAGAGTGGTTACGGTTGGAAAAGACTTTCAAGATCATTGAGTCCAACCAGAAATCATGAGTCTGGCCAACAACCACTGGCAAACTCACACATGCAGCACTGGGACTCAACAGTACGCTGATGATGCAAGAAGGAAGTTTCCTGAATGCCTAAATATCTTGATGAAGAATCTAAGTTGCAAATCCTGCAATACTGTGATGATCCCAGTATCGAGGTGTGGATGAAGGTGTTGCTGTTCAGACAAAATAAGAAGGTCCAGGGTTTTGGTTTGGGGTGTTTTTGTCTGTAAGTAACTGTTGCTTGGGACATTCCAAGCTTTGTCATTATCCTCTCCCAGGGGAAAAGCAGGACACTTCTAGAGGTGGCCATGTGGATGCACGGCTATTCTGAGGAATACTGGAAAAACCATAAACCACATCTGTGCTGAGGAAACAAGGATGGCAAAAGGAACATCAGGAGGAACGTGCATTCAGCAAACCAGGGCTAAAAAAATTAAATGAAATAAGAGAGAGAAAGGCCAAAGAGTGATGAGGGCACAGAGAAGAGAGCAGACTTCTGCCCACCGAAGGATCACACGACTCCTTTGAGTCATTCAGAGATTTGCAGAAAAAAGCCACATTCTCCTAACAGTGAGAGGCACCAATATGCCATTTTTAAAAAAAAATTAAAGTCTCAAAGTCTCATTATTTCCTTCTTAAAGAAAAAAACCCTCCTTCTGTGTAAGCCTACTGCCTGTGTAGGACAGGCTGTTAGCCCAAATGGAGCTGGAGACTGCTCGCTCCTTTGGGAAGCATGAATCACAGTCAGGAACAGTCTGCATCCCTACATTTGGTTTAGCAGTCACAACAGATTATTTCCAAGAAACCTGCTCCATCCAGCTCCGGATCCTAAACCACCACGGCATCGCCCCTGAACAGCACCCCGCAACCAGCACAGAGCAGCGCGGGGTGTGTGCCCTGTTCTCCGGATAAAACACCATACGAGTTGGGAATCACCAGCATCTTGTGGGGTTATCATCACAGTACCACAGGCTGTCGGTGCTGCTGCAACTGCTGGTACTGTAAATCATAGAATGGCATGGGTTGGAAGGGACCCCAAGGATCACAGAGCTCCAACCCCCCTGACACAGGCAGGGCCACCA
>VZTU01017986.1:6943-26512 GCA_013400835.1 Zapornia atra
GAGAAAAGTGCGGCGGCAAAAAGGAGGGGGGGGGGGGGCAGGGAAGCAACGAGACACTGAAATGCTGGTTTGGCTTTCTGTGACATAATGAACTAAAACACAGGCTCTAATTATCTAATTTGCTCATAATTTTTCATCTTGAAGTCTAAGAGAGCGTGACTCTTTCTGGTATCATCTCATATCTCAAAAAGGGATCTTTACACTGGATAATGAAATGTGTTCCCACAGCAACTTACTCGACAGAAGGGAAGCAAATCCCAACTTTTCAGTGCAACTCAAGAATAAGTTAAATAAATAATCAGGCTTTCAGCACTGTAAGAGCTATGCAGACAGAGCCAGTGATTTTTGAGCTGAAGAAACAAAAAAATTACTGAATCTTCCAAGGGGTGGGTATGCATGCATAGCATACATATACTAATGTAAATACACATAGTGTGGCTGCGGTTTCCATTCTCAATCCCTGCAAGGCTTTTCCAGTTTGAAAGATGTCCATGTCCGTGGCAGGGGATTGGACTAGATGATCTATAAAGGATCCTTCCAACCCAAGCCTTTCTATGAGTCCATGATCCTGAGTTCTGGGTAAGTCCCTTTTCTTAACCTGTATTTATATTTGAAAATTCTACAGAGCACACTTGTTTTTTCTGATTGGAAAAGAGAAAGAGCCCAATGTGCTAAATATCATTTGCTCACCTTAAAATGTTGCTGTTAATTACTTTCTACTTTTTTTCCTTGAAGGATTTCCACAACGTGCTGCCGGAGAGGGTGAAGGACCTGGAAGTGAAATGGAAGTTGATAGGAGCAGAAATGAGCCTTATTTTATTTCAGAGGTCTGCCAGCAGGCTGACAATGCCATTCCCTTAATGAAAATGGCTCCAGACAAAGGTAAACAAATCTAAGTCGGAATTAAGCATTGTTTCTAAGGCGTAATTACTGCTTTTGAAGTAATTGTGAAGTAATTTTCACTTATTATCATAAAAAGAGTACATTAATGTCAGGAAAGGATAAACCTTTTTAATTGAGATGCCTAGCAGAACAGAAGAACTTGAAGATGCTCATTCTTGTATCTGCACTCTATTTTCATTATCTACCAAGCGGTTCAATAGAGACAACTATTGTTCAGTGGCACAATTAGTATTTATGTAATCAACGGCTGTTAAAAAGCAAAAGATTTAGAAATCCTATTTAGAAAAACAGACGTGGCCTGCAACTAAAATTCCCAAAATGCAGTAGTTTGGAGGATTTCTCAATCAGTAGTCCATTTACAAGCCACTTTCTGGAGGAAGTCTTAAGGATAATTTTAGTTACTGGGTCATACAAGTCTTTACAGAAAATTCTTACCAGTCTAATTGTTTAAAGGATCCAAATATGAATAAAACTCCATTCTTTTAATTTTTTTTTTTAAATTATAAAGGCATATATCAGGTTTTCAGCTGGATAAGGTAAGTGTCAGGGCTTGACAATGTTTTTTTTCAAGTGAAGAAGAGAGGCCATTTTGCAGCATGTTACCAAAATCACGCCCACTGGACATTACTACTGGAAGACAAGAGCTCTGGATGTACTTTGCACATGTGACTTCAACTAGTCAGTCAGAGACACCTTGTTCAAAAAGAGAACTTTCTAACTGGCGGGAATTTGATTTGGAAGTCTACAGAAAAGCATTGTAGGAAATAGCAGTCCAGTATTTTTCCAAGATAGGTCCAGGGTGACACAATTGGAAGTACAGATTGAGAGATCTCAAGAGGATTACTGTAAATATTCATTTAATCTTAGTCAAAAGTTTCCTCTATGACATACAGCTCTGAGGTCCTCTCTGGCACCTTCATCAGCATTGGCTTTTAAGATCTGCATTTGCTTGAATCACCCTAAGTGCATACTAATACAGCATGCACTTTCAAACAGGATTTTGAAACAGGAGAAACTTCTGAGCCATTTTCTGATATTGTTAAAAAGGGCTTCATCACCACAGCACTGTGAATAACTGTACCAAAAAGTGAAGACTCAGCAGCTCCAAAAGGCACGTGAATTGTGCCCTTACTACTTCTCAAGAAGCAGCTACTGAAAGAAAGATATCTTGGTGAAATTAAGCTGAAAAGCAAGCACATCAAACTATCTTGAAATGGCGTGAAGGAAGAGATATTTAAATATAAAAAATACATTCTTAATTAAAACGTTTAGGGCAGGACTGGGTAAAAACAATGCAAAAGAATTCCTGCACTGTCAAATATTGTTTTTCTCAGTCTCCTACCGATTGGAGAAAGTCTCCTCGTTCAGATGTTCCCTTTATTCTCATATTCCTTCGCAGATTTGATTCCCCTCCAGTTTTTCATTCCCCTCAGGAAGCAAGGCAAGACCTGGAGCCTGGATCCAGAATGATTTCTCAGCCTGCCCCAGACGGGAAACCTCTTTAAGGCTCTTGCTTCACAGTGATTTCCACAGGCATTTACCGGCTGAGTGCCAGCTCCTGTTCCCAGTCCCCTTCCACCTGAGGCACTGGGAGCCTTCAGACAGATGCGGAGCTCCCTGATCAACCTCTGCCTGGTGTTGGTGTGAGCCTTCCCCACGCCAGCCTTGGTGTCCCTGGGGAGCACTGTGCTGGCACCTCGAGAGTTGGTTCCCGCTGTTGCTGGTGGGAATGGGGCCCACCTGCAGTGGCAGAAGCTCCATCGGAAGAGCCTCAGGGAGGGCATGAAATCCATGCTCTCTGAAGAGCCTCAGGGAGAGCACAGATTTCCTGCTCTCCTGAAGTTCAGTCCCTTCCCAGCACAGGCACCTGGGGGAAGAAGCCTTGCCAGAGCCTCCGTTGGGGTGGCACTGAATTAGCTGTTATGTGGGCTGCTCAGGCCCCCCAGGACCAGCTCCGGAGTGAGGAACTGATCCGCTGTGAAACCACTTGTTTACTCGATGTGAGGAAATAATTCCCTTCCCACAGCCCCCAGTGCGCTGGCTGCGGCGTTTGGAGGGGTAGAGTCTGTGCCTGTCAAAAAGTACCATGGGGATGTTTGCAGGGCAGAAGGTGTCAGACCAGGGTTGTGAGACCGGTGTGAAGCAAGAAAACACTAGAGATGGATGGCAAGAGGTGAGTGGAACAGACTAGAGTCAGCACTGGGTTGTTCGTATCAGGTTTGAAAAGCTGAGTTAAACAGTTCTGTCCCAGCTCTGACTCTGCTGACCACAAGGGCAAGAGCTGCTGTGGGTGAGCTGCAGAAGCCTGGTTTCAGGCAAAGCAGCAGATGGCTGTGCGCTGGAGGCTCCTGAAACAGCTGCCATGGGTCATCTTCTTGTCTCCATGATGGCCAAGTTGTCCTTCCAACATAAAATTTGGTGCTGCAAGTGCAAGTCTCTGCTCTGTGGTGGCACTAGAGGCAAGTGAGGAGCAGCTTGTGCTCCCCAGCCTCTAGTTGCTCTGTGAGCCATCTCTTCATGGTCAGAGCCAGAGGCACGGGGGGGCTGATGCCGTTACTTCAGTCAAAAAGTGAAGTCCTTCACTGTGCTCTGTATGACTGGCAGTCCTAGCAGAAGCCTGGCTGTGGATTTTTTTTCTGTAAGTCTGGGCATTTCATCCCTGTGCCCCAAGTCTTCCTCACCAAACACATTTTGGCCATGAGGCTGTACAGGGCAAATGCACTGCCAAGCTTCCTGAGGAACCAAATGTAGTCGGCAGCTCTTTGACCTAGGACATTGGTAAATGCTGTAGGGTTGCATCACTCTGAAGTCCAGCTTGGTCACTGGCACTATGCAATATGTCAGATGCCCTGAGTGTGAATAGTGCCTCAAATTCTCATCACTGAAAAGCACTCACTGAGGCCCTGGGTAATTCGCAGCTCTGCTGTGGGTCTGAGAAAAGCTGGGCATACCCTCCTGTAGGAAGGAAATGCCAACCTCTTGCTGCTTGGCCAGGGGGAGTAGAAGGACACAGAGGGCAACTAATGACTGCCACGTCGTAATTGCCACGTCACTGCATCCACTGGCTGTCTTGCTAGTGGTACCCAACATCCCTCAAACCTCTTTGTCTGCAAATTGAATTGAAGGCTTTCTGGGGCTGACTCTTGATGTGGGGAGCCAAGGACAACTTCCAGTCCCGGGCTGCCCTGCACCAAGGGTACGGGAATACTGTTGCTAAGACCCAAGGGAGAAATGGGAGTCTGCAGGAGAAGCTGTCCTGGCCAGAAGAAGAGCTCCCCACAGACTCTGTGTTGCACAACACAGCACTCAGCACAGGGCTAAAACCCCAAAATGTGCTGCCCCATTTCCAGGCTGTATCCCCAAAACCATATGCTGAAAACCAGGTGGTGATTGCCCTTTAAACCAAAGCTTTTCTGGGGCTGACTCTTGATGTGGGGAGCCAAGGACAACTTCCAGTCCCGGGCTGCCCTGCACCAAGGGCACGGGAATGTGTCAGGCTGGGAATGTCTGTGGGGAGGTCACCATGCACCTTGAGCCACCACGGGCATGCAGCCCAGGGAGCCTGGTGCTGCCAGAGACACACTCCCACACTGGCACCTGGGGGGGTGGGGATTGGCAGGGGCCTAACTGGGAGCAGAAAGGGTAGACAGAGACCACTCGGGGCGCGAGGTGTGGGAGTTGTCTTAATTTCATCTTTACTTGAAGTTTTTAAAATGAAATTAAGTAATCATCCAGTGTTAATTATACCTTGCCACCTTTCTAGCCATGCTGATGTGATCTGATTTGCCTCTAGCCTTGGCTGCAGACAGCTGAATGCACCTTCCCACTCCATTATTCCCACGCATGTGTTTTTTCCCTGAACTGGGCATGCTGGCAGTGTTTTCAGCTTCAGAACAAAGGTCACAATCTGTCCTGATTTTGGGGGATTTGGTTTGGGGTTTTTTTGGTGGGAAAGTGTGTGGGAATAAGGATTTTAACCAGGAGATGTGAAGAGAAGATAGATGTTTGGGATGGGACAAGAGGCTGGACTAACAAGCCAGCAACTTCAGTGCTGAACTTCTACTCAACTAGTGCAGCAAGCCAAGCCCAGGAGTATTTTCAGGACTCCTTTTGAACATTTTATGCGGACATAAAATTTTTCTTTTTGCCTTTTTCTATGCTCTAGGAGACACTTAGAGGATGTTTGACTTCCACTGGCTTGCTTCTCTCAGTTCTTGAGGTTTGTAACTGTCAGCATTTCGAAGAGGGGAAACCCTTCTTGTGTTGTGTCTGCTTACCATGAATGTTGTGCTGAGATTTCTCTGTAGGAGTGGTAGTTCCCTGCACTGACCATTTAGCAGTCATTTCTGCTTCTCACACACGTGCGTGCCCCAACTACCAGGGATTTTCTTTCTTAGTGAGGGGTAGTAGCTCCTGCATTTGGATCAGAGGTCAGCTGCCAAGGGTTTGCAAGAGACAGGGCTATTCTGTGTGAACGCCAGAGCTGTCCGCAGAATGGAAACCATGCTCATTTGCATGTACTTCCAAGTACTGCACTTGCAAAAACTGATGCTCTTCATCAGACAAGTAAAGTTTGCCTGTTGCTTTTCAAGAAGCCAAAGTAGAAGTATGGATGTTATTGAAGCCTGACTGTGCCCTTGACACAAAGCTGTGATTTGTGGCTGGGAAGTTGGGGTGCATAAACAGACCGTGGCACTTGTGGGGCAGAGCAACTGTACCTCAGTTGTTCAAAATGTTCTTCTCTCATTAAATACTTGTCATACCAATAGATTGATGCAGGGAACCATTTCTCATCTAAAATCTCCTTGCTAAGCAATACAGGTTGGCTGTGAGGCTTGATGTGCATGGGTTCCTGTCAGAGCTTCTGTAAGGTCCAATTCTGTCCACGCTTTCTGATATCGTTCCATGGTTCTTGCAGCACTCAGCTGGCAGGGACTTCACAGGCTGCCTGGAAATCATGTAGTATTTTTTAAGGGTCTAGCAGATGACTATGTCCTGGCCTGCCTTTGAGCTAACTGAATGGGACATAAGAAACCGCTGGGCATGACATGAGCGATTGCCAGACATGGCAGCTACCCATGTGAGAAGCCAACAGAAGTTACATATAGCGCCAAGAGGAATGGATGGATTTCACAGATGGTTAAAAGTGAATTATGTGAGGAATATCCAGTCTTCAGAGATAAGGGAGGGCTGAGGGACCTTCTGGGGGATGGAATCCTGCAAGGCCTACATTGCCTGTGGAAGAGTGCCAGTAACGTCATAGAAGGTCAAGATAAACAAACCATTATCAGAAGTACAGACTTTGGGTATGGATGTAGCCAAATTGGGATCAAGAGGGGGAAATAATTAGGGGGTGGCTTGTTTCTTTGGGAAGAGACTAGGGTAGAGAAAGGAGCATTGAAACATGGGAAAAAAGCTAAGAGGTCTAAATGACGTAATCACAGCTGTCCATGGGTACCTGCCCTCTATCACTACAGCCTGGAGCAGAACAATTAGCCAAACCTGTTGTTCTGATCACAACACGCATGTCTAACTTGTTTCTAGAGTCAGGACACCCAGGGTGCATACAGTTGCCAGCAAGAGAACACCCAAGGTGTCCGAGCATCACCATGTTGGTATCTGGTATCTGTTCTGGGCCTGATGGTATCAACAGCTCCCTATCAATCTAACATCAGTATTCACGATACAAATGTCGATTACATACTTCAGATACTTGAGAACAGGTTGATTTCCCTGCTTCAAAATGCTGTATGTGTTTTACTGACTCACCTTGGAAAGTTTCTTGTTACTGAGCCAAGATGTAATGAGGAGAGCAATGACAGGCTCCAGGAAGTTGTCCCTTTGAGGACTCTAGACACAGAAATGCACTGAGAAGCTCGGATACGCTCCTTCCTCTGGATCTTCCTTTGTGACTCCACCTACAGCAAATCCCAGGACAAGCAGTTTGCCAGACTGTGTGATGAGCAGGATTTGGAAATTACCTGTTCTTGTTTACCCTTCTGCTGCTTCTCAGCAGTCTTTCAATTTCACAAGCATTGCTGGTTTAAATAGAGAAGTTTTGCGTGAGGCAGTAGCAAAAAAAGGAGAGCTATTAAGAATTTGAGGTATTACACCACAAAGATTTTGAACTTCAGCTGAACACTTTGGTCATACAGCATATCATGCGCTCTGTACGTGTTCATTTGTGCATCCTGTACTATGCCTTGTCTTTATAGCACTCCATGTCTGCAGAGACCATCTGGTTCGTTGCCTCACTTACCTGCTTGCTATAAAATGAGCGCTGAAGGGGGAGGACGGGGCTGTTCTGTCCCAAAAATCTAGGAGTGAAGTTTAGTGAGATGTTCCTTGAACAGGAGGTTCTTCACATGTCTCTCATTCAGCCCCTGGGCCTCAGCCACCCAAAGTGAATTCTGCTCCCAGAGCTCCAGCTTCTCTGCCTGCAGCTCTTGAGGCACACTGGGAGGTGAAATCTGCGTCACCACTTACCCACTTGCCCCATGTCTCCCTTTGAGTTCTGGCCTGGGTTCCGCAGTGTGCTGTGGTTGACATTTGGGTATAGACCCTGCTCAGTATTAATTGAGACCGAGATGAGAAAGGTGTTGCTGATGGTGGGAACTGGAATTGAGACAGTCCAAAGTACGTTCCCACCTTAGACAGGGGTTCTTTGTGTGATCTTGAGCACAGGGCTTAAGCTAAACTGTCTGTGAAATGGAAGTAACATATCCCCACCTTCCTGGACCACCGATGCCATAGAAGCAGGACATCAGTGAGTCATATTTACACCTTTAAGAGCAGTGTAGGACAGCCCGGTCTCTTCCATTGGCATCACACTGAATGTCACCCTTAGGATACAACATTGTTAGCAAAAGTCCCTGCAGTTGCCTGAGTTAGCTTTGCTCATTCCAATTAATTGTTCTGGATGAAACTATCTGGGAAGGGTCACATGCTGTCCTCATTTAAACTGGGGCAAATTTGTCACCAGTTTCAGCAAGGATAAAGCCTGTCTGTTTCCAAGGTTCAACAAAGACTTCAGCAACCAAAGTTTCTCCTGACATCAGTTTGCAGCTTTGGACACTGGGAGTGCTCAGCTGCTGGATCAACAGATATGAAGCATGCTGTTGGCCATGGAGGAGATGCACATCCAGGCTACCTGCTTTTCAGCCTGTTTAAGGTGAGTAAGTTCTATTATGAAATCTAAACCAGGGGAGCAGTACAACACACCAGATGAAAGTCAAATTTTCAATAAGCTTTAAAATAGCTGAAAAGGGTTTTGTAGATGCTGATGCCTGACTTGACAGCATCAATTCTGATCTCTGCCATCTAGCACAGACGTTATAGCCCTCTTTCATAAGACTGAAGAATAATTCAGGTTGGAAAAGACCTCCAAGATCATCTAGTCCAACCATCCCACTACCCCCTATATTACTTACTAAACCGCATGGCAATGTAAAGGAATGTAAAATTCAAGAGGAAAGGCAAAAGGCAAGAGGCATGGCAAAAGGCAAGAGGCATGGCAAAAGGCAAGAGGCATGGCAAAAGGCAAGGCAAAAAGGCAGCTGCTGCTGCACCAATACACAGGGCAGACACAGGAGGAAAAGCGCTGGTGACTGCTCAACAGATAGATGTGGCCCCATTCACTCCAACCTTACACGCTGCATGGCCTCAAGATCTCTACATGCAGCACAGAAAGGGAACAACTAATAGGGACGGTCTTTGTGCTGCAGGATTGGTTTGTGTCACGGCCTGAGAGAAGAGTAAGGGCACTGGCTTTGTCCTTGGGAGCCCAGTGGCAGAGGACACGTCAGGGACTCCAAGCAGCTGTGTCTACTCTGTGGCCACCAAAGACAGGGACAGCCCTTGAGCCTTCTGGGCACAGGGACTGCCTTGGGGGCCAAGAGCCCAGAGGCCTTCCTCTGATGGATGCTGAGGGAGGCTGCAGCAGGCCAGGCTGTTCATGGCGGAGCTTAAATACAGCTGGTTCTGTCAGGCTGTCCTAGGCTTTCTGATGGGGTAATTAGCAGCAGCGCCCACAAAGCTTTCCTAGGTTTTGCATCCTCTTATTGTGAAAGCATTGTAATGATGAAATATGTTCATCTGAAGACCTGAGGACTGAGTCTATAGGGCGTTAATAAAATTAATTGACCAGAATGAATAGAATCTCAGGGAGGGCAAGACCTTTCCTTCTGGCAAGGTATTCGGCAAGTGAGGTGTGCTGTTCTGACGGGAGCAGGAGCAATGAAGTAAAAAAAGAGGCTGTTGTTTTCCAGGCAGCAAATGGTCTGGTCCTTGTTCTCCAGCCACGTTGTCATATTTGCAGCAGCCAGAAGTGTCTTGAACCCCTCCATGTCTCCCTTCTCAGTATGCTCCAGCCTTAGTGGCATGTCTAACTGCCAGGAGCAAGCCATGTGGAACAGAAAGTTTTCTCCTGCTTCTGCTACACTTGGTGTTTTTCTTTCCCAGGTCAAGTAACATAAATTCCACTGATATTCTCCCTGTGATTTCTTGGGCTGTTGCATTGATGAGCCGGTATTAACACTCAGGAAGAAATGCTTATAGTATGAGTTCTAGGTTCAGGATGTACTTCCCATTATACTAACTGATGCCTGACAGTGCTGGCAGGGCAGGATCTACAGTTCAGTCTCAAGAGTGAGTTCATTATTCTGCCGTTCGGGAATTTGGATATAAATTGTCACTGGTTTTAGCTCAGGAAATGATTAGCCTCCTCTAGAGACTGGCATCTTCATGTTTGATGGGAGGCTCAACACATGGAGTTGGAGGAAGGCAAAGATACTACAGGTTGAGTGTAGATGGGAATTGACATGTGGCAGCATGGAGGAGGTCTCTTATCTCTACTAGCATCCCGCAAAGACAGCAAAATTAATTCTGCCCTGCAAGCACTAGGAAGACGGGGGAAAGCACTGGCATCATGAATAAATGAAGAAAGGATATGAAACACTCAGGAACTAAAAATTATTCTATTATTTTACTCTAGTTTCTTAAGAAGCCTGCAGTCATGCACTCTTGCTTGCTCTCTGTTTCACTTGCTGGGTACCTCTGTTGATTTTACCCTTCCCTCCCACCATAATTTTTCACTCTCAGTGTTTTCTGGAGGAATTGAGATTTCAAGAGTGCCTGTCAGGAGGCCACGGGGTAAAGGAGAGGCTCTGTTCCCCTTGGTAAAAGACAAGCTCAGCACTTATTCAACAGAAAGGCTTCCCATGTGATAGAGAGAGAAAAAGGGAGAGAGTGGACGAATGCCCAGATTGAGGAAGCTTCAGTTAAAGATTACATGAAGTCACAGCTAATTGTTATCAACATGATCAACACTTTTTGTAGCCCATGACATATTCTTATTAGCAAGGATGGAATATATTCTTATAGCAGCAATTAATAAGGGCAGATAAAATGATCATAATTTAATTCTATGGCTGTTGGACTGACAAGATGAAGGCATAGGCTTCTGGAGGGGGAAGAGAATGAGAAGAGGAAAAGGAGGTAAACAAGTTATTTTAAGTCTTTAGGCCTCATATAAAATAAGGATGATGTGAGTTGTTTACATTACTTCGGGGTGCCGCACCCCAGTGTTACAAAGGCTGCCAGAAAGGTTTAGAAAAAAGAGGGCTCCTTGGAGGAACTACACCTCCAAAGATTCAAATTATTAGCTGTAGGGTGTGCTAAGGGGCATTTGATCTATGGGCCTGTGCAGCTGTGTAGTGGTTTTGAGGGATGTGTGGCATCCAAGTGGTTGGTAGACTTTGGAGTCTGAAGAGGGATTTGGATGTTTTTGAACTAAATATTATTCCTGCACAGTTTTGTGGTTTCAGAAAGTTCAGAGGAACAGTTTACTTTTGAAGAGCTCTAAACCAAAGTCAGATGTATTTTATTATTTTTTTTTTAATCATTTACCCCAGCCCTCAAAGTGTTCTAGATGTTCTGCAGATAGGTAAGGCCAGGGGGATGATTCAGCAATCTTCATCCACACTATCAACCTCAACAGTAAGACTTACTCTTCTCGAAGGGATTTATGATCTCCTTAGAGAAGGGCCAGCTAGAGAAAGCAGTACAATAAAGTGATGGCATGGGAAAGCTTAGCTGTGTCTCCCTCAGCCAGCATCTTCTGGTTCAGTCTCACTTTGCTGTTAATTTTTATATTTATATTTGGCATCTTTCTGAAGTGCTGCTTATCACAATGGAAGCACAAATCATGTTAATTAATGACAGTAGCAGCCAAAAAAAAGGAGCTGGCACTTCTCTGCCATCGTTAAGTGCTCTTGAAAAACTTGTCCTTGACGTTGTTTTGGCTGAACAAAAATTAGATGCATAATCACTATTAGACTTGATTGACTTGATCTTTCCTTCTATTACACTGATGAAAAGTACATGGCAGAAATTCTCAGCCTTGTACAACCGTGTTGCCACATACACGTATTGCTAAATAGCAAAGCATCATCTCCTTGGCTTGGCCATCACTGAGGGCGTTGAAATGTCTGAGGTAGTCCACAATAGCTTTAGCATGATGGAGAAAAAAACCTTCCTGTTGATGTAAAATCTGTCAGGCACAGGATTAGGGGATGATGCTGTGAATCACAACAGCGCAGCCTGAGAACCCATATGTTCAAAACACTTGGTGGCTTCTCATACTCATCTGCAAACATCCAATGAGTGTGAGTTTAAATAACCTCTTTCTAACCTCGGATAACAGCACACACACGCTGGTCACTCTGGGATGTTGTCCCCCAGCCACTGGAACGGACAGCCCAGAGAGGTTGTGGAGTCTTTCTCTGGAGACATTCAGAACCCACTTGGATGTGTTCCCGTGTGACCTAATCTAGGTGATCCTGCTCTGGCAGGGGGGGTTGGACTGGATAAGCTTTTGAGGTCCCTTCCAACCCCTAATATTCTGTGATTCTGTGGCAACACACTACCAGCCAGGTTCCAAGAAACCGTGAGTCGTCTTCAGTCACAAGCAGACACCAGTGCAGCATGTAGATGCCCACCTCAGCAGCGAAGGGAACAACTAGCAAAGCTCCCAAAGAAGGCTGCCTCGTGTTGCACTAGATTCTTAACCTACCAGTCATTTGGCAGTTGCTTCCCAACCCTCCCATGCCAGACAAACGTTTTCTTGTGGGCATGGATCTAACAGTGAAAGAGAAGTAGAAAATTTTGCACCAGAGTTTCTTGAGTTCCTTCTCCACCTCCACCTGAGAGATGATGTAAACATTTTATCTGACTCAGCAGCAGCAGCAAAGGAATGCTACTGGCTTAGCAGGAGCACACAGTTATTCTCCTAAGAATAATAATGATTCTTATAGCTCCTGCATAAATCACCTCTTCTCAATGTCCAAGGCCCCCCAGTGTCCAAGGGAAGGTTGAAGATTGATCTTCTTGACCTCATGATATGCACACTAAAAGGTTTTGAGTGGACAAGAGCCCCAGGAGTTGTACCACAGACCACAGAGAGCCAGAAGTAAGGGCAGATGGCAGTAGGTTCCTCTTTGCAGGGCGAAGTTGGACAGAAGTTATGGCAAGGTCTCAGAGAGGTCTGGTTTGAAAGCCTTTCTTAGCTTGCTTTCTTTTCCAGCTGAAGGCTCTGGTAATCCAGCAGTACCAGCACAGCCCTGTGACAGACACATGGTATCTTGCCACAGAAGCCTTTTTGGAACTGCAGATCAGGCCCAAAGGATATGGGGTGTCTGGAGAACAGACTTTCCTATCCACTGCTTCTATTAATCTCAAAACTGAATCTGGATTATATGTAAACAAGGAAAAAAATAAACTGGGTTTCCCCAGCAGCACAGGATCAATGTGGCCTGAAGATGTGATGTGCAAGAGCAGTCCCGAGGAACCACTTACAAACCTTCTGTAAAAAAGTTGGAGCTGCAGTCTTGGCATGAGTTACTTGGAGCAAACCCAGGTGCTTGCCCTCCCACCTGAACAGATGATTTCAGTAGTCTGGTGTTGAGTCAATAGGTAGGGAAACCAAGGCACTCCAAATGGTTGACTCAAACATCTTAAAAGCTGTACCTGAAACAGCCAGGTCTGTGGCATTACAGAGCTGTCAGAATTTTATGCTTCAGTTCTTGGTACACCATATTCCTTGGTCTTATGACAAGTTAACCCCTGATGCTTTGAATGGGTAGATGACTAGAGATCAGAGCAGAGGTCTCTGCTCTTTGACCAGCAAGTGGGTAGAGCTGGAACAAAGTAAGCTGTAGAAGGCACAATGCAAACACAATTACCTCATGTGGCAAGGATGGGAGGTATTGCTGAATGTGGGACTGCATAGCAGGGACTTGAGGACAGGCACAGCACAGACAGATTCTTTTCTCTCAGCTAAAATTCAACCACAGAAGACTCCAGCAGCACTCTCTGGAGCTGTGGCCTGGCATAAACGTGTTAAGAGCTGCTGTTCATGGAGCACTGAAAATAATGCAAGGGGCTGGCTCCACAGCTCCGATCAGTCACACACGGAGCTCTGTTTATATCCTCCTATGCAACCAAATGAGCTGTGATTGACAAACACAGGTCGTTTCTAGCATCACAGCCTAGACTTGCTGTTAATTTAAAAAGAGGGAAAAAAAAGTTATCCAGGTCTTCCCTGTGCCCCTTCGCTGTCTTTGCTTTACTCTCTGGCTGACAGTCTTCATGCCCTGCCTCCTGGCAGTGATATAAAGGTTACTTGATTATACGAGGACTGTTACTCCTTACAGGACAAACATCACCTCCTGGGAAACTTTGGAGCTGCTAGTGCTGTGAGTTCATGCCTCACGTCTGCAGATGATGGTCTCTGTCAAGTCCCAGGTGCTGGAATCACCGAATGTTAGGGGTTGGAAGTGACCTTGAAAGATCATCTAGTCCAAACCCACTGCCAGAGCAGGATCACTTAGATTAGGTCACACAAGAATATATCCAGGTGGGTTTTGAGTGAAGAAGACTCCACAGCCTCTCTGGGCAGCCTGTTCCAGTGCTCAGTCACCCTCACAGTGAAAAAATTTTTTTCTTATTTCACATGGAACTTCCTGTGCTCCAGCTTTCACCCAATGCCCCTTGTCCTGTCATCGGACATCACTGAGAAGAGTCTGGCTCCATCCTCCTGACTCTCACCCTTTACATATTTATAGACATTGAAGTTTCCTCTTCTCAAGCCTAAAGAGACTCAGCTCCCTCAGCCTGTCCTCATAAGGAAGGTGTTCCACTCCCTTAATCATCTTGGTGGCCCTGCGCTGGACTCAATTTCAAGTAGTTCCCTGTCCTACTTGAACTCAGGGGCCCAGAACTGGACACAATATTCCAGATGCAGCCTCACGAGGGCAGAATAGAGGAGGAGAAGGACCTCTCTCGACCTACTAACTACACCCCTCCTGATACACCCCAGAATGCCATTTGCCTTCTTGGCCACGAGAGCACACTGCTGGCTCATGGCCATCCCGCTGTCCACGAGGACCCACAGGTTCCTCTCATCTACTCTGCTCTCCAACAGATCCACTCCCAGCCTATACTGGTACTTGGGGTTGTTCTTCCCCAGATGCAAAACCGTACACTTGCCCTTGTTGTATTTTATTACATTTATCCCTGCCCAACTCTCCAGCCTGTCCTGAGCTCACTGGATGGAACTGTGTTAGAGAGAGAGGGAGAGTGTGTGTGTGTGTGTGTGTGAGCATCCACAGGAGCTGGGGAATGAAGAAATTAAATTGTGAGCCCTCCTGATTTGGGAAAAAAAAACCAGCTCAGAAAGAAAGGTGAATTCTAATAAAACAAGGAAAAAACATAAAGGTTTCTGGTAGCAGGCCCCAGCCTGAGGCTGTTGAGCTCCATTCTGTAAAGGGCTGCTTGCTCATAAGGCTCATGCCCTCATCTTTCTCCCGCTGGATGTGAGGGAAGTAGCTATAGCTACTGTAGCTGTAGCTTGCTCATAAGGCTCATGCCCTCATCTTTCTCTCACTGTAGCTGTGAGGGAAGATGTGGGGCAGGAGCAGTGTGTGAAGGCAGGGACCATACAGAGGAGTCACTGATAAACAGGCTCTAAAGCTGCAGCATCCTCACCCCCGCCAAGCGCCCAGCCCCAAAGGGGGATCAGTAGAATGTGTTGTCATCCTGATTATGCTCAGCAGTGATTTAGGGCTCTTTTCCTCCTTTGACTCCCTCCTGCTCCCCTGGCCTTCTGCCGGGGCCTGTGCCGTAAGCGCGGTGCCCGTTTGCAGGGCTGCTGCTCTCCCCAGCTCCAGCGTGGAGGCTGCAGTGAGAAATGGCTGTGCATCGCCGAGCAGCTGGAAGCAGTTATTAACCGAATTTGGCATCTGAGCTGAACTATGAATGCATCTGGGTGGCTTGAATTGGTCTTAATTATATTTTTGCTTTATTGTTTTCATTTCAGGCTGTGCTCTACCACTATTCCCCGTATATCTCTGTGCTGTACATTTGCTTTGCTTCCAGCCTGGGGTAATTGCTCCTTGTCGGGCTGCGTTTGCCATTTTAATTTTTTATCATTTCTGTTACTTTCATTTCTTTTCCCCTTTTGATTATTTGGTTATGTCATTCCCATTTGCCCTGACATTTCAATAAATTCCCTGCTACATTATCTTCGTCCCTAGAGCTGCAGTTTATCCTTCTCTTCTAATGTCTCTGTCTCAAAGCTGGATATAAACTGTTTATTTTTTCCTAACAGCTTCCCTTTTGGGCTGAGGAGCAAACAGCAGCAGAAAGCATCCCTGCCGCAGACAGCAGGTAGCATGCTGTGCTGACAATCCTGGTACCAGAGTGCCCCCTTGCAGAAATACTGGGGAATAGCAGCTCCTCTTCCCCGGGGGAGGAAGGAAAACCAGGCAGGACTCCGTAGCCAACCGTCTGGCCGGAGGTTGAGGTACTTAGATGAGACTAGCTGAAAGGATGCTGGTGTAAATGGTGTATAAGGAAATGAGTGGGGTTTTTAATTATTATTATTATTTTATTATTCTGTTTTCAGGTTGGGGGAATGCCCGTTATCTGCTGGGTTTTGCACTTCTCTCTCACTGAGCTGCTTGTCTTTTTCTCTGTCACACTCACTTTTGACCACTGGGAAGGGCTAGCTACCCTGGGCAGTGAGCCCGGTCCTGTGCACCCAGGCTGCAGATGAGGACGTGGTCATCCTGCAGGAAAGCACTTTCTCTTGTTGCAATAGCTCATTCCACCCTGAGCAACTGCTTTCCCTTCGGTCAAGACTTTGGGCTTTGCAGGCACAGAGCAATCTTGCTTTGTGCATACCGACTGCTCCAAGCCAGACAGTCCACTCACTTGTGGTGCGTCACAGTATCAGCAAGGGGTACAACTATGAACAACTCCTGGACCTTGGCTTCAGCCACTGCAAAGGAACATCTGGCAGCTTGGTTTAAAGCGGTCAATGAAGATGGGTTTTGGCTGAGTGGTTGGCCTTTATGCCTTTTTTGGGGCTGAGTAGGGCTTACCTGGCAGCACTCTCTTCAGTAAGATGCTCACAAATGGTTTGGTTTCTGTGTAACTTCACTCCAGCAGGCCTGTGTATACAACCCATTCTAAAGTGCTTGCATTGGCGCAACAGCCCGTTCAAAGCCAGAACATGGACACTGAGCCACACCTTCATGTTAAAACTCTTCTCAGTGCAGGGGAGGCTGTGGTTGTACCCACACCAAACATGAAGGAAACACACTGTCCATGATTCATTCAGGGGAGGTGTGAACCCATATGATTCGTTTGTAGCTGTAACAGTAGGTTTAAGATGAAGTTAACAACATTATCTTTTTTTAGAATGTTTTTCTTATTGTTATTAGACTTTATTCATATATGAGAAACACGGTTTTCCTTCAAGGCACTCCTTTCAGTCTTTATTAAAGTCCTAGTGTGTTACCGAGCTGAGCCACTGGAGTCCTGCTCTCTCTTAACGTTCTCCAGAGGAGTGAAAACCCACCCCAATGGAACCTTGTTTGTTAAGTTCCAGTGGAGGAAGGTCCCTTGCTAATACATGGCAGCTCTTCTGCAGTTCAGTGACACAAAAGCTGCTGTCAAGGCTGTCCCAACAGTTAGCTAACATTGTGGAATGAAGGCCCATGCCATTCACATGTGGTCAGCACTGTGTTAGGCAGCAAGCGAAGCTCAGACAGAGCAAGGGAATGTGATGTGGCCAAGTACACATAGCAAGCGAAGGACAGGCTAGAGACTAACCCCCAGCTGTTTTCCTCTAAGCCTTGTCTTTACTAGACCAGTTTACCATTCTAGCCCATAGCTGCAACAGCAGTGGGAGCGTGACCCATGGCTGTGCAGTCACGCTCGTTTAGGGCTTTCTGCTGTGAGCTCAGCAGGCCAGGGCAGCAGTGCCGGCTCTGAGGCACTAAGGGTGCCATGCGCACTCCTCAGGACACCTTCCTGTTCCCAAGCCAGCTGCATAGCTGCCAAGCCTGAAGTGGTTAAGACACTAGGCTGGACTAGGAACTGAGCCTAATTTACGCCTGTAAGCCAAGAGGCAGCCGTTGCTATCAGTAACTGTGTGATAGGGAGGGTATGTATGCATCTCTGCAGCCAGGCAAAACTCTGCCCTGGCTCTGAGAGTCCCGTAGTTATATTTATTTGTTTCCAGCAAAATGCTACGACTTAAAAAAAATAAACTGTCACTGCCCTAAGGCAAACTAAGCTCTGTCCTACTTCCCCCAGCACTGTTTCTGGCCATTCTGGGGGAAAGCCAGGTATATAGGCAAAGCAACACTTACCGTAGCAGCCACCTGGGGCTTGTGCCAAGTGTGTATGAAGGCCAAGGCACGACCGGAGAGCCACACCACAGGCAAGTACAGCAAGGACACTGGGGCACGTGAGCACTTTGCTCTTCAGCTCCAGAACTAAAGATCCTGACCTGTTTGCAGACCTGCAGAAACCTGGGGGGTGGGAGGGAGCAAACACAGAGCACTCCGTGATTTGAAAATTGCTAGTTGTGGATGTAGTCACCAGCCTTATTATCTCCACCCGTCCTGTGTTTGTCTTCTCCTCCACCTCTCCAAACGTGACACTCTTGTCTCCAAAATACATTAGGAGGCTTTTCAGGGCCAGATGTATGCCGTGAGCATGGCCCTGGAGCTGTGGCGCCACAGGGCAGCCAGGGAAAGCTGATGTCCCTCCGGCGCAGGAGCAAAGGCCGAGCCCACATGGCTCCCTGCGGCCTGCTCCTTTATGCCAAGGAATTTTTGGCTGCAGGTGCCAGGTAATTCCCGGTATCGCTGGCATGTGATCCTCCTGGCTGTTTGCAGCAGTGCTTTAATTCAGCCCACCCATGTTCACGCAAGGCTCCTGCGCAAGAACAACCCTGTGCAGGGCTTATGTGAAGTTACCTACCCAGAAAGTTTGTTTTACAGTGAAATTAAAACGGGACACCCCGCTTTGCATTAGAAAGTGATGGAGGAACCTCGCCTATGGTGAAGCACCTAGAAGAAATCCAGTACTTCTAATGTGCCCAGGTTTATCACAGCATATGCTGTGCACGGTTAAACAGAAAAAAAACAGCCACTGAGTGACAGAGCTGAGTTTCCTGCTACACCATTATTTTAGCACAGCTCCTCTGCAAGGCACATGGCAAATGACTGTAAATAATTACGACTGAATTCCCCTTGTGAAATGCAAGAACCAGCGTTTGCGTTCTGATGCACTAACACGGCAGTTTTGTTTATACCCTTATAAAAGGACCAACAGGACAGATGCTCCCCTGCAGATGTCAGGGGGGTCTGTTTGGCCCTGCACCAAACTGGGAAACAAGGGGAAGCCTGTGCATGGGCATGTGGAGGGCAGATGCACACTGCACAGTAGGAAATCGGGCTGCCAAGCCACACACACACCATTAAGCAGCATGAGAGGAGGCCAGAGAAGTTGCTATTGGGCAAGGAGGAAAAGGTGAAAAGAAAAAAAAAATACCCTCCATGCAGTAGGGACCAATCTCTGCACCATAAGCCAGCATAGAGGTACTAGTTTAGACATCATGAAAACACAGCATTGTTAAATAATTTGTGTCATCTACTACTGGGGATCCAGGCACACATTAAGTAGCCATTTGTCCATGTGTATTCTCTATCCTGGAGTGTTGTGCAGGAGTCCACTGTGAGGGTGTCACATCTGGGCACAGATACGGGTTGCTTTCCAGGCTTCTGCACCCACATTTGAACTAAAGGAGCAGAAGGAAGGGGACTGAGGGATACCTGAAGTTCTCCTCAAGATCCTCCCATACTCTGGGACTATGCAGGTACCAAGTCAGTCTCCAGCCTAGGTCAATCTTCAGCTGCGTGTTGGCAACAGAACCTGTCAAAGTGGCATATAAGGTGTAGTGTCAGCCTCATTTAATAAACCATTACCCCACTCATGCATCACACAGCTTTGAGTATCCACATTAAGTAAATGGAAACCAAGGCAGCAAAGATCTAGCCTTGCAGCAAAACCAGGGCTGCCTGCATGAGGTCTGCGGAACATCACGTGACAAAGAACTCTGGTACAGAAGCAACCCAGCAGGCCTCTCTAGATGCACTTCATTTGGAGTTGCAACTTCTGGGTTTTTAACCCATTATATTTGCTCCTGCCTTTGTACCACCTTATTAAGTAGCACCCAGTGCTGTTGCATGAAATAATTTGAAGCAAAACCTTCTTAAGCTGATGCGTGGGCAGGAGTGGCAGAGAAGGGCTCTT
>VZTU01017986.1:27123-51142 GCA_013400835.1 Zapornia atra
ATTTGCTGATGAAGGTTCTGGCAGCTGCTCACTGTACTCATCAAAGAAAAGGAAGTGCCAGTTATTTCCTTGTACGAACTGTTTCTGTAATCAAAGCGCTCTGCGGTTCGGTTGCGAATGCCAATTCCCTCCCTCATACCCCCCCCCCAGCCTGAGCAGGAGGTAGCTGGCTGCCCACACCCTCACCGGTTCATACTTTCACACAGCAACACTCACACCTTTGTTTTCCTTGCGACATTCACCCCTTTCCTTGTGGAGGGAGGACAGAGACTGGGCAAGCTGCTGCAGGCACGTCCACACTTGAGTCAGCACCGTCAACTCCAAGCCCAGCAAGTTTCCCACAGAGAACAACAAACATAGCATGTCTCCAGCCCAGAGCACCTTACCAAACTGGGAGGGTGGGAGAGGGGGGAATGGAGTTGGATTTTTACTGGGAAGCATCCCTCTCATCTCCCCCCATTTTCTGTGGAAAGGCTCTTGCAGACAAACAGGGAAAAACTCCTCCCGGATCATCCTGAAACAAAGCTAAGAAGGGCTCTACCCAAGCACCTCCCAGACCTTGGGTCCTCTGTGGCTTGTGGCCCAGCTCACGGGGGGCTCAGACTTGGCAGCAGCAGGGGAAGCCATATGCAAACATGCCACGGGAGAAAACATGCCAAGAAAAAAGCAAGCCTGTTGGTGCTGTCACTTTTTTTACGGTGCAGGCAGTCACAATTTTGTTTCTGGTTTAATTCTGCCTTTTTTTTTTTTTTTTTTAAACACATTTCCTGGAGAAGCTTCTCTTATTTCCTAAAATAGTTAATGCTTCAAACTGGGAATCAGGCTGGAAAAAAAACCAAACAGATCTTTGCCCTTCATTGCCACCTATTCCATCTACCTCACCTATAGCCTAGCCTTAATAGTGTCTTACCAAAAAATTAACCACATCCTTTTCTCAGTTACAAAGTTGTATTCCTGAAAGTAACAAAGGTGCTTAAAAAAACTATTTTTAACGACACTAGCCAAAAAAGTCTGTAACTGTAGTAAACCAAGTGCACCAGATACCCCCATCCAACCACCTGGCAAGACAGACATGTGACAGAGGTGGAACGAGCTGTGGGCTCACACCGTGCACCAGCCCAGCCCCCATGACCTGACAGCAGCTGATGTTCTCACCCATTACTTCTGTTTTGTTCATCTCCGCGTGGCGCTCTTCCTTCCAGATTTCGTACAGAGAAACACAAAGAACACAGAAGCACAGTTTAGCTTGCTGACATAATGCCCATATTTAATCTTTTGAAACAAGAACAAAATCAAGAATAAAATCAAGAATAAAAATTTCATTTAAGTCATACAGTACATTAATCTTTCCGCAATGACCCAAACTACAGTACTCAAATGCCTGGCATGAAGTCTATTATCTCAGCGTTTAACAAGTGTATAACCAGTGACACAGTAAAAAGAAGAGCTCACAATACACAGCTAACACGATGAGTTTAGATTTTCTTCTACGAGTCCAGCTAGAGTTTGTAATACGTGGGTCACTTTTGAACCGTCCTTTAATCACTGTTTCTGTTCAGTCAATCTGTTTGGGGCTTTTTTTTTTCTGTTATGTGAGTTTTTTCCATTATGTACAGGAAGATTACTTCAAATGAAATTGCACAAGTTAGAGTATCTATCTATAGGCATACATGGTCAATCTAACTAAAAATTTAATAAGCAGTAATTACTCAGTCCTGGTTATACATTCCTAAAGGCTTAATAATACAGTTTTAAGAAGAAACACAAAAAAAAAAAAAGAAAAACCAACCAAAACCCCAAACCAAACAAAAAAAACCTAACCAAAAAACCCCCTGAAACACAACAAAGCAGTTGTAGGGTGGCAATCTCTGCAAGAAGCCTCCTTTCCTCCCAAAACAACTGAGGGTTAACTGTACTTTCCACATTTGAAATGGGGTCTACGAAAAAGTCCTTTTAGCTCCTAAGTAATACAAAACATGTGACTGTGTCCTTTCTAAAGTCTGAATGGTTCAATGTGTAAGTCGGTGAAGGTCCCGAACAAGTAATACTGGTAGGATGCAGACTGTTAACAGAAATTAGGACAATATGCCCTGACACACATTTGGATAGCAAAACCGCGTGTGGTAAGAGGCCATGAGCCAGCGGTCACAGTTGCTTGAAGCAAGAGGACAGCTCTCCCTGTAGAAACTGCGGAGGATGGGGAAGGGTGGGCTCTCCTGCCTTGTAGTAGAGGATAAAGCCGAATTTTCCCTGGTTCTTACGCACCTGCCCTGTCCTGCTCTCAGCCCCCTGGCCAGCACTCCTTATCCCTTTCTGAGGCGAAATCCCCTGACCCAAAGGCAACCGGGAAATGAGCCTCCTCTCCTCTGCCTGGCTCCTGACCTCAGGAACAGGCAGGGATCTGCCTCTGTTCCAGCCCAGCGGTAGGTGTGAGGGCTCCCATCGACTCGCTGCTCTGTGGGAGCTGCTCCTGCACGGCGAGGATGAGCTCCGCAGAGCTGCTCCTGCACAGCGAGGATGAGCTCTATAGCCTCGCAGCTTTCTGGCTCCTGGCCTCAGCTACTGCAAACATCTAACCGCAGTACCAGAGAGGTCTCTTCCTCCGCGGAGTAGTGTTACTGCACACTAGAGCCCCAGAGGGCTGCCTCCAAGGTAAAGTTAACTGAACGCCAGGGTTAATGGAGCATCTTCTTCCCACATTAGTGAAACATAAATGTAACTAATTAATGCGACTGCTTTGACTTATTTTAATCTCTCTTTTCTGGTGCCAGGTCCTGCTACAAATGGAGAAAACCCATAGAGAACCACTTTCCTAGATGGAAAGGCAGCAGAATCTTAAGCCTTGAGGATCTGCTTTGAAATTTGTTACTGGCATAAACAACAAAAAAAAAAAGTCCCATTTGTTTTTTGTGGTGTTTTGTTTTTTTTAAGAAAAAAATCCAGACCATCCCGTGCACCTTCTCTGCACATACACACACACGCACATGCACACGCACCAATGGAGAGCTCCAGAAGAACAGGCATGGGAACCACAAAGCCCAAACTGTGAAGACATGGGGAATCTCACATTTCTGTGTTCAATTCTCGTTTAGCAATGAAGCAGCAAAACGATGTACTGCAAGAAATAAATGGTCACAGAACACACATACACCCAAACGCAACCATGGATACATTTTTCCCATTATTTTTTTTTTTTTTTCTGATAGATGCTGTTACTCATCTGATAAGCTTCTTTCTGGCTGTGCTGAAGTTTTTGAAGAGCATCTGGTTCTTCTTTAACCTTTGTCAGAATGTAAGAACCTCAGTGGCAATGGACAATCAATCTCCTTAGTGCCACAACCAACCATTTCCACTTGAGATTCTCTACGAACCCGTTCTGGAAGTTGAAGCTGACTCTGCTCCTTTGGTGCCACTCTGTTGTTTTTGTTTTTTAAATTAACAAACACAGCATATTAATGCAAATTGGATGTTTTCTAAAAATTAGAAATGCTCAGATAATTAGTTCAGCAATATGCAAAGTGCATCTATTTGGTTCTTTCCATAGATCACCTTCTGTTGTAAGTTTAGATTCCTTCACAGTTTAAAATATTGTGAAGAAATTATATGTATACTTTATGTATAGAACTATTTATATACATACACATATATACACACAACTCTGTAATTTATATAGCCATAAACACTCATTACTTAACTATTTATATTATATACACATGGCATGGACACACACTCAGTGAAGGGTTGGTGCAGGCTGAAATCATTCCATCGGGTTTAATGGAATACCAACAGTGAAACCATGAGCGAGTTATCAAGAGACACAAACAGACATCTATTAGATAAGTGAAAGACCAATTAAATCAGCTCTTCCATCTTCCTACTAGCGCAGGATTGTTCCCACCCCGTTCCATGCTCCGTACGCACATACACAGCTATTTTGTGTTCCGTTTACATGAGAGGGCAGTGGTGGCTCTTTTTTTTCTACGTGAAAGAACAGTCTGTATTTACTCAGGCTCACAGCAACCTCTTCTGCAGAAGTGCAGCACAGCCGGGTCCGGGCATCTGGGAGGACTCTGAACGCTGTGCCGCCGTTAGCTGAAAGCACCTGCTGAAGCGTTATTGCATGGTTATGGGACAGCTATCGATCGTTCACAGCCTGTGAACTCTCTCTTTCTCTCTCTCTCCAACAAGTGGTACAACGGTATAAATACATAGTTTAGCACAAAACAGTTTAACACGAGGCAAGTCCAAGTACAAATGAGACCTAAAGGCCTATGGGTGAACTTTGAAGGCCAAGAGTTCTTCAGAGTGCATGTTGTTTAAGGAACGCAAGTCAGGTAATTTCAAAAGAAGTTTTGTGAAAATAGAGGCTTCGTTTGGGTGATTTTTCATGATTAAGGTCCTTAATGCACGGATTAGTGTTTCCTGAAGTGCCTCCACAGAATTGACATTTTCTATTCCGGAGCGATCTAAAGAGAAAGGGGAAAGGAGCAGGAAGAGAGAGAGAGAGAAAAGAAAAGAAAGAAGAAAGAGGGGGAAAAAAAAAAAAAAAAGAGATACTGAATGGATGTAGTTTACAATGTAAAGACACTGCAAGAATCACTCACTAAAAATGAGCATGAGAAATAATAAATACTTATGCCAGAATTTCAAACCCACATACCAAAGAGTCTTTCAAACAGGCAGCAGAGTATTAATCTTACACTGAACTGGGAGCATTCAATCACCTCTTCTGTCATCACTTACCCATGCTTCTGGAAAAGGACAGACTGAAACACACACTTGAGTATTCTGCTGATTCACAGCTTTCACCGCAAGGAGAGACAGGGCACGCCAAAGTAAAGGTTTCAAACATTTCTCCAGGCTGGACAGAGAACCCTAAACCTTAACTGGAGCCTCATGGCTGAGAAGGAAATCCCACTCAGGACAAGCCACACTCCTGTCTGCACAACAGGATCCCCTGGGGCAAAGGGGAGTACAAGCCTGGACATGGCTGGATGCTGTTTCTGAGTGTGTTCAGAAGCACTTACAAAATGAAACACAATACACCCAAAAAACTCTCAACTGAGGAAGAAAAGAAGAATTTCAGCATCAAGAAAGATATTATGCTTTCACATACTGCACTTGCCCCATGCCTGAAGCATCTCTTTCAAGAATGCTGTATTTAAGAACATGCCCGTTGCCCTTTAGGTGGAACACCTAAAGCAGCTTAAAAGGATGAATTTTTAAGCAAGTATCTCCCCTAATAACCATGCACAGTAGCTGGGTTTTTTTCCAACCTGTACCCTCTCTTCTTAAGCACTATGTAAATCAGCAGGGCACGTACATACACGAGTGACGGACACGAACAGCAATGTGCTTTGATGTGTGCCTGTATTTAAGCACTGTGCAGAACTGGGACACAGAAAGACAACAGCTTTCTGGAGTAGCACTGAGTCAGACTGTACAGTCAGAGGGGGAATCCCTTCCTTATGCCGACAGTGTCAATCCAATCGGACTTAGGTGAAGAGAGTCTAGGAAGCCCTCACGGACTAGTCACTGCAGTTCCCTACTGCTGTGGGTAAAATTATTATGTAAGTCACTTCAGGAGCCATCTTGAAGCAGTTCATAGGTTTTGTTCCTTCAGAAAGATTGTTCCAGAACCTTCTACTCTAACAATTATGAACTAGTATCAAACCATGTTTATCAGCACATATTCCACTCTTCTGTGAAGACTGTCCATTAGGTTTGATGGCTGCTCTCCAAGACAGCACCAGTGGAGAGAAACCTCTCCTACTTTATTTGTTGAGCTAACTACTCCACCTGCTTTACAAAACCTTTAGGTTTGCTCCATCTGGAACAGGGGTGATGACACTTGCGCACAGTATGCCAGGCGAGGTTTCTCAAGAGCGCTGTACTGTGACAGGCTCTGAAGGCAGAAGAATGATGTCCAACCTTTCCTGGTTGCCTTGGGTGAGTTACTGTAGCCTTCTCTTCAATTAGTCCAGGTCTTCTCCTCTCACTCTATTTCCAGTTGCTCCCAGTGGCCAGCAGAAGTTTTTTTAGTGCTATCCCAGTAAGAGAGAATAATAGAGCATGTATTTTGTATTCTTCTACCACAAGGCATCACACTCAGTTAAAAGATTATCTGGTCTCTAGGCCTGCACAAACCATGCTCTTTCAGCTTTGCTTCCACCTTGCTTCCTCTTCCTTCCTCGTTCCTTCTTCAGTGCCCACAACCCATCTTGCTATTGCCCCACTAACTCTAACACACCCAGCTAACTGAAACCAGAGGTGAAGCACTTTTAGTTTTGGAATGGTACCAAGCTAATTCCTCAGCAGAGCCAGAAACACTTCCACATCCTCACTGTATGCCCTGCTTTTTCCTTCTTTGCCACATGACACCAAAATAAGAAGATGCACAGTCACACACATTCCTTGTTACTACCCCTGCTTCTTCTTTCTGCATGTTCTAAACACACCTTTTAAGAGATGTTACTCAACCAGCATTATGATGAGATGCTTCTCAAGTGTTCTCCTCATCAGCAGTATTTAGAGACTTGGTAACTTCCCCCCCCCCAACTTTTTATAAAAATTTAAACAACTTGAAAGTCTTTTTGAAATATGTTTTTGAAGTACAGCATGGTATTTTGTATTCTGGATCACTTAATCAGGATTCAACAGTCACATGCTCTTGTCTGCTTCTGGAACCGATGTGAATCCTGACTGCTATCTTCCTTTCAATCTTCTCTTGAGTAACTTCCATTCTGAGATGAAGTCTTACTGGCCTTATTCTTCCACCTTCAGTTGTTCTTCCAGTTACAGCATCTTTTGCCTTGGCCTGCATCTCTGCGTCGTTCCCTCTGAAGCTGTTCCCCATCTCTGCCTCCTTCTTTAATTGAGCTCCGCCTCCACCTTATAGTAAATGACTCTCTGGGTCACTGTCCTCATTAGAGATGGAGTGCAAGGGATCTATTTAATTGACAGATGCCCGCGAGCCTTTAGTTTGACAGGCTCCCTCTCCTCCTGGCAAGCCCTTGCACTGTAAGCATCTTCCCCAGGTGGTCTCTCAGGGGCATTTCTGCTCTTCCAAGGACATGTTCTTCAAGCATGAAGCTTGCTCACTTACTTGTATAAGTAACTGCAGCATTTCAATTCAGTTGCAAACTACAGAGTGAAGTTGACCTGACAATTAACTGCTGTACTCACAGTGACCATCAAGATTACCATCACATCTGGAATATAGTACAAAAGCAGGTGCGTGCCCAAATGCTCAATGAACAGCCAATGAACCTATGCTTTACAAAACTCAAAGTATTTTGTGAAGACATCCAGGAAGGTTGTCACCAGCCTGCAAATCAGATCACAAGGTAGCAATGATGCCCAAAGCCACGATCTGAAAAATTCTCAGCAGCTGAGAGAAGCCTAAATACCAAACACCTCCTCTTCTTGTCCTATCGCACAGCTCTGACATTACAGGCGGTATATATTACATACCACCCCTCAGCTAAGCCCTACTGGGACCTAGCAACAGCATGGAGCAGTGCTGGAAAGGCTGGGGGCTGGCTCTGTGCTGAAGGCACATTTAACAGAACCCATATAGCCACTCACATTCAGAACAGGTGGCACAGAGACTGTGACATTCTAGGGCCCAGCAGCTGAGCATCAAGAAAAGCGGCTGTAGCCTAGTTCTGACACAGCACAAGAAGGGAAGAGGCCTGGTTCTCAGTCCTTATTTTAAAGGTTGTCTCCAGTTCATGTCAATTTATTTTTTCCAGAGATCAAATCTGTAAAGCAGAGTCTGGGAAAGTGACTAAAACTCCAGATTTCTCTCTGCTTCTTGAACATTTTCACTAACAGGCTACAGTGCCACGCTTCTTTCAGACTGACATTCCCTCTGGCTTTTGAAGCTTGTGAACTCTACACCGCCCTCTGCTCATTACCACGCTTACAGACTGAAGAAGCCACACCTGCTCCACCCTGTGCTATCACATTTCTGTTCAGGCCATGACAATGCTCTGAGACTGAAGCATCTCACCTTGCCTGCAGAGGCCTCATGCAGCACCATGCCTAGGGTGTCCCTCCCTGATATGAAAGACGTGGATCTAAATCCATGTACTTGTTCAAAGAAGGAGTGGCCCCTCCCTAATGCTGGCTTGCTGCATGAGAAGCGGGCACTACTAGCATTCCTACTAGCTGCCTCTAGAGAGCTCCACAACCGGCAAGCAGGGATTCCGCACCTTGTATTCCAGGCATTATATGCAGAGCTAATGTGCCTAATTTGAGGCTTTAGATAATACTACAGAAGTAGGTGCTTAATCCTTATTTGAATCTGGGCCAGGGCATCCTGTATATCCAGGGACTGAAACAAGATACGAGACCGGCAAAGATGTTAGAGGATTGGCAGACCTTTGGCGGTAAGAAGTCACGATGCAGATGAACAGGGCTTTCTTGCTGACATAGGCAGAGATCAAACCGTTGGATTTAGACTTAAGTAAGATACGCAATAGACTTCAGTGACGATACTTGGAAGTAAAAATACCACCTTATCCCAAGACTTAGGCTGTGCAAGTCAGGAGTAATTTCACTGATGCTGCCCTGTGAAACTAAGATGAGTCAGACAAAAAGCCTCTGAACAGCCCCTGGGCAGCTATGAGATGTGTTTTTGCATTCTATAGAAAACAGCAGGAAAACATAAGCCCACTGTCCTGTATTTTTCCCCCAAAAGGCAAACATTAGAAAAAGCAGGTATGTAAAAAAGTGAATCACAGAGTGCTAGTAGCTTAAAATCTACCAAACTGCACTTCGACATGGAATAACAAAGTATACCTTTTACAGAAATCTTTTCATAGAGAAGCACATTCAAAACTTGGCAAAGGTGTAAGTTAACTTTCTCTCCTTACCAGCAGATACCAGGACAACCGCTGTAAACAAACTCATTTCCTCATCACTAAGTTGCAGGGCATTTAGTTTCTCACTAAATTCAAACATTGAGTTGAGCAGATCACCAGCTCCCATCGAATGCAAGTCATCCACGCTGTACTTCTTTCCACTAAGGAAGGTGACGGTACGTTCCTTTGCATCAAACAAAGATGCAAACCGTACCATTAAAACCTGGTGAAATAAAAAAAAACACAACAACAAAACCAGATAAATACAGGTGGATTTCTGGAAAGGCCAAAGAAAAAAAAAAAACAATTAAACCTTCTAATATCATTCAAATTCTCATTAACTGCTGTACAAGCAATCTATACAGAAACTGTCAGCATGCTATTGAGCTGTAAAACAGTGCAAGCTCTGGCCCAGCAGTCGTGAGAGGAACAAGGGAAAAAAATTAGTGAGTGGATGCAGGGAAGGGGCTGTAACACAGGAAAGGGAGTAAAATCAAAGGTTAAGCCTCAGACAGCCTGAGCCACAAAGACAATGCCATTCATATGTACACCAGTAAGAACAATTTGCTTAAGCCACCCAACAGCCAAAGGCATACAGAGCATTAAAAGCACTGTTTTCTTTGCCACGCTTATGAGGAGCAAAATAAAGGTACTGAACCAGATTCTCGCTTGGCGTAAACTGGAGCAGCTCCATTGAACCAATGCGGATTTACACCACCTGATGATCTGGCCCCACTAGGCATTCTTTGGGAAAGTACCACGGCTTCTCCCACGGGAATGTTAATGAGCTCTGGTAGAAAAGGAGCCACATGTACAGCCTTCAGAAGGCTAGGGAAGCAGGGCTTGAAACGGCACCTGGTCTGTAGCTGCAGCTGGGAATACCCCTTTGGTGAAAGCACCTGGGCTGGAGCAGTTGACATGTGCTGAACTTACCCCTCTGGACTGAAATTTCTCTTGTGGTTTCTCAGTCGTATTGTGAAATGTTTCCCCTCTGGAATGGCTTGTAAAAGTTTCATTTGCTCATCAACAACCTTATTTACATTTTCAAGATTTAAGTTGCACACAACAGCCTTCTTTATTTGCAGAAAATGAACCAACTGGCATTGGTTAAAACTTCGGGGTTGCTGTAATCCCTTGGTGTGACAGTTGTCTCTTCTCACCCTACATAACTGCATTAATTTAAATGTTTACTACAAATGAGAGGAGAACCAGGTTTTCAGCAAAGACTAGTGCCTCTGACAAGCTTAAAAAAAAAGGAGGGTTCAAAAAAAAAAAAAAGTTTGAGAATTCAAACACTATTCATGCACGTTACGTGACCTGCTCCTGAATTCAAACAGCCAAATGACATGCAGCAACCTCAATGGACACATGAGCACTACGTATTATTCACCTCTGTCACCTAAGCTATATGTCCTTTGCTGGCATTAGATATACAGTGCAGAAACCTAGATGCACAAGCCCTCAGAATACAACAAAAGGAGACAATGGGTAGACATATAAAGCAGAACTTGTGCATTAGCAGAGACCCACCAGGTACTCAACAGGTCTCCAGTTCAAAATGGCATTTCCCTTACAGAACTGGGCTTTACAAGCATGAACTTCCGATCATGAGACATTGCTATTAACACCGGTATTCAAAACTGAAGTCCACAAAGCTGGGTTGACTTATACTAAGGCAAAGACCTCACACATAGATTTCAATGTTACCATCCTAACCCAAGAACTGTTCAGACTGTGGTATAGCACGATTGGAGTCATCCTGTTTCACTTCAAGTCAGACTCCTATTTGTGCATGCTGAGGATGTAACTGATCAACCCCTCTCACCTGAACAGAGCAAGGTAAACATACAAAAACCTCCATACAGACAAGTGCTTGCTCACTTCTCCATCACCTGCAGCCAAATTACGAAGTTTGAAAGTCTGTGGAAGAAGTGAGTCACCACCTCAATGGATCCAAGGAGCTTGGTAGCTCTGCCGTCAACTACATTTCGAGTGGGTGCTTGTGGAGTCTGGGGAGACGACCAGCTCAAATCCAGCAGAGTTCCTTGTTTTAGGCTCACTGCTGTTTCTGAGCTGGTTCCCATACAAAGCCATGCAAACACCATCACCACCAGACACCGAGCTCCCCCGTACTCCCAGTTTTAAAAGGGCTTTTTAGCTGATGTGTGGGTGAGTATACATAGGTATGCTGCTTACGCACCAACATCACCTCCATGCGTCTTCTTATCCCAAAACGAACAAGCGCTCCTTGAGCACGAGCTGCTGGTGAGCACAGTGCCAGGACCGCCACGCACGGCTGCCCAAGGGAGCCACAACAGGCTCACAGGCGGTACGTTTACTCAGGTTCTCCTATTAACATGCAGATGTTGGGATATCCTAGTTCAGTTACCCAGCAGACAAGAACGACCTTGTAAGCACTAGGCTTTTAAGATGCTTTTGCCTCTATTGCAACTGTTTTATTCACCCTGGAGTTTGTGTGGGTTTGGGTTTTTTTTCCCCCTATTTCTCTGCAGCACTGGTTTTTGGGGGTTGGTTTGTTGGTTTTTTAATTCCTGTTGCTAAGATGCCACACAGGCTTTTAACTACAGGTACTACTAGCTCACTAACAGGTATCATTAATGTTTCTTATTTATAAGTGGATAGGTATAAGCATGCAGTCATACATTATTATTAATCCCCCTGGATACAGAAACCTTCTTATCAGCAGTGCTTGTGACCGGCAAAAAGGCATACGAATGAGGCTTCAGAAAAGCTTGAGGTGAAGAAAGGCCAAGGCAAAACATTTTACTTGCAAAACACGAAGGCCTGGCTTTACATTGTAGGAACAGTTCAAGCCTGGTTTTCCACCCTCCTTGAGGGCACTGGACACTATATACCACTTTGCAGAGGAAGGAACCAACGTTTTTATGTAATGTGAACAGCGACATAAGAGGCTGCAGCTGAAGGAGTGAAAATACAGCCCTTAGCTACAGCGGCTGCCGATGAATATTAAAAGGTCAAGAATAAGCATAACAGCAAAAAATACATGATGGCAAAAGGGAAGAAACAAAGAAAACAACATTCTCCGGGCACCAAGTCTTCCAGCGTGACTTGTACCTTTCAACCCAACAATTATCCACGTTAGAGCTGGGCTGTATAAACGCAGACAAAAGACCCAACACAGGGGTAAATGCAAACTCTCGCATCCCTCTTTGAAAGAGCAAATCAAATAAATAAGAGCAAAAGCATCACCAATCCTGCCCTCCCCAGAAAAGCACAGGAACGCTGAACACTTAGGACTTTAGCTCTGCTGGCCCTCTATGTTTAAACTTCACATGTGAATATTTATCAAATGTGCATGGTCTCCAATAGAAACCAGAGTCTATAAGAGCAACTAAGACCTTAAGTAAAGGTCCCCTGGTGAAAGTCACCCATTACAGACCAGGACCGAGCTCTCTGGTATCACTTCCAATTTAACACCACTAATTCACATATATGTCATGCTCACAAGCAGGTGAAATTAATCACAAGGACCTGGTGGGCTTAGTTTAGAGTAGGTCAGACTGCAGCTGGTACATGGAGTCTATATAGCTGCAGCAGTACAGCTGGCCAGAGACAGAAGCTTCAGCAACCCCCAGCTGCCAACAAAGGTTAGAGGTGACTGGTCAGGATGGATGCTCTGGCTTTGGTAGGGATCACAGTGGCAAATGGAAGGACATAGAGACTAATGAACACAATCCTCTACAAAACTGGTAAGTCAATAGATAGCTTTCTGAACTATCCACCCTTCCAGATGCAGTCTGCTTCTCTCCAGGCTGAGCAAAGGTAGCTGTCAAAGTAACTACTGCCACGCAAAACCAAGAAACTGCTCATTAGTCATTTATTAATGCCCAGGAACAGGAAAGGGTAAAGTGCTGAGCACTTCTGAGCTCCTTGGAGGAGGGACGGCTCACCAAGATTTGACCAAACAGAAGCACTGGATACCATCAGCTTAAGGAAAGCTCAGAGCTAGCATCCATGAACAAGCTGGTTTTGCCCAATAGAACCCAGTTCTATCTATTTTTGTTCTTAAGGGGGTCAGACTGATGCAATTCTTGTCAGGTCCACGCTATACACACAGTGGTCTCACCTCAAAGGTCCCAGCCTTCAGAAGATTAACCTGGTCATGTTGGGAGAGATCTCGGAAACCTGGGATGCGCTTGGCAAACTCCACAACTTCCTTCACCGCAGGGGTAAAACTCAAGGAAAACTCTTCCCAGACTTCATGGCCAGACTTGTTTGGGTCCACATATGGAGTCTTACTCATTGGGCAGACCTGATGTTTACAAAACATACACAGAAAACAACTCTTATAAAGATATCATTCCAAACACTGACAAATGCTTTAAAGGAGCAGGCTTATTCAAGAAAGCTTTGCAGTAATGATGCGGAGAGAAAAATATCAGTATTCCTCAGTCCTCTCCCAAAGCAATTGGATTTTTTCTCCCCACCTTTAAAACAAAAAAAGACCCCAGTTAAAACCCTCATGGCAGTCCATTAGCAGTCTGTTTCTAAATTTGCTGACCTTGCAAATGCCAATATAGTTCATAACAAAGAGAACCCAGATTAAGCTATTCTTCCCTGATATCACTCATGCCTGACACGTGGATTTCTCTTAGTTGTAGTACCACTGTAATCTCACAGTTAATCACAATTTCACAATCAACTGCCTGCAATCTCACAGTCCCTACCACATCCATTCCCATGTACCTTTCTTGTTTTGCAGGCAACTGAAGTGATTCAGTCAAGGTTACAGAGGTGTCAACACAGGAGCAAGCACCTGAGTCCTGGTTTCCTGAGGCACAGGCTTGCACCCTGACTGCCAGGACAATCTTCCTCTCCTACATGTACGCTTTTATCTGTATCACTGAAGGAGGACCAAGGACCTGGTATTCCAATTTTGCTCAGTCACAAGACAACAAAATGCTCTTTCTTTTATATGAAGAGACAGCAGTTTTTTTGTAAGAAAGTCTGAATCCATCACTGTGAGGTCAAACATATCAGTCAAGGCTGACTGCCAATAAACTCCCTCTGCAAAACCCAACCAGATGCTGAGATACTTTCTGCTTTCTAAAATTTACGTATTTTAATGAAGTTTAAACTTTTTAATATTCATTTCACCTGTCATTATCAAGGCTGCAAATTCATTTAAGTATTCCTCAGAAGTATACTAACTAGTGTATGTAATCCTACACAATGTCAGCAAAACAGATAGGAAACAGTGAAAGAGATTAGTAATTCCTCAGAGCTATGACGCTTTTGCAGGGCATCTTGAATCTGGTAATTGCCTGGCAATTCTTGGCATGGAAGGTCCTAAGATCCATTACAAGAATACATTCAACAGGGATGTACGTGTGTGTGCACACATGTATTTAGCAACAGCTAGGGAGAACAAGTTGGAGAGAGACAGATACACATTTCTGGTTACAGGTTTGTGGGGTTTTCCCCCTCAAATACCCGTTACTAGTTGGGCAGACAATTTGCAAAAAGCTGTCCCCAAAAGCCAAGGAACAGAAATGCAGATTTCCTGGCTCAGCTGTGAATCACAGCATCTTTGGTGCACCTGAGGGCAACGCCCAAAACCAGATGAGTATGATGAGTACAAGTACATGTGGGGTAGAGGAGGACCTTTTCCATAAACTGCAAGTCATAAAACATTCTGGCAAGAGGAAAGGTCTAGGCACAGGACCGGAAACACAGTGGACACTAACCACTGCTCTGTCCACGACACTGCATTGTTTCACACAAGTGGTGTTAGAAATACAGGAGTGTCTGGTTCAGCACCCTGCTCTGAGTCAGACACAGAAAGCACTTCAGCTCCTCATCCTAGAGCTCCCAGGTGCTTGGTCCTGAGGGGAAACTGCCATTTTCCACCCCGTGTATTATGTTTAAGCTCTGGAGAGACCTCTGCCCAGGGATCCTTCCTATGGGAGGAGCTGTCAGCTTGTGCAGTCACGAGCTGTATTTAGAGGAACCTCTTCAGGAACAACCCGTTCTACTTTTCTGGTTGGGGGGGTATGAAGTAAAAAAACACCCAACCAAAACCTACAAAACCCCAAACACTGAACATCTGTCTCCATACTGGTTCAGAGTCTAATTATGCTCCCTTACAGCTACTAACTAATTTTGGTAGGATCACGGTCTCACTGAATTCTCTGGCAAACTCCGGATTCACACCTGGGATGCTGGGGAGGGGGGCAGAGGGAGCCTGCCATGCTCGCTTGGATTCAGGTTTTGTTCCCTTAATGCCTTACTGTGGCATTAAACCTCACTGCAGCTGCTACGAGCAGGTCAAAGTGACTGGTTGGGCCTCTGCTGACAGCGTCACTCCCTGCCTGCCCATACTGACAGGTTTAACCTCTGCTTCCCAGGAGTGCCAAGAATGCCTATCTAGTGACTCCACATACTTTCCCTGCAAGGAAGAAAGGTTGGGAATGATTACGATTTGCCATGGTGTAGTGCCCAGAGTCTGCAATTAAGGTCAGAGCCTGCTGGGGATGGCACAGTCCACATATGCAGTAGCTGAAGAAGAGGGAAAAAACCCCAAACAAAATAAACAGTGAAGGAAATCCAGTATCAAAACGACCTTCACTGTGTGGAGACTTTCGGGGGCCTTCAAGCACCTGTGAAGAATCTTTACAAACTAGGAGGAAGAAAAACACCGGCAGCTCGAGTACTTCAGAAAGGTCAGGGGCTCGCACTTCTCGACGGGAGCGCAGGATGGGAACGAGGATGTTATGTTCTCTCATCCCAGGCAGTTCCCAGTGATAAAGAGAAGGACAATCTATTTTAAGGGGCTTACAGAACTGGTTGCCCGAATGGTAGAGAAACAGCAGGTGCAAGGCAAACGGGAGGGACCTGCTAAGGAAAGGGGGAAGAAAAAAAACAAAGCCAAAGCCCATATGCAAGAAAATAGGAGGCATCCTTCTTAAGAATTCAGTGAGAAAACATTCTAGCAAAGTCATCTAAGGTACCCAGAAGTGTCTTCAGAGCCTCACTTGTGTAAGTACTACCAAAAAGACCCTGAACTTCTCTGAAGTGGCTTGGCCATGCATCCTTCTCCTGCCTCTGTTCAGATCTGAAAATGTTCTAGGGCAGAAGGATACGCAGCCTTGGAGTCCCACTCAGCCTCTATTTTACAGTGCCTACGGTAGAAGAAACCTGTCCTCACTAAAACAAAACAAAACCCCCACTAATCAAAACTAAGAAACACCTAGCCTACCCAGCAAGAGAGATTTTACAACACACTAGCAAGGCATGCAAACAGACTGGCTTAAAACCCTACCCCTGAGGTTTCACCTCAGAAATACCTTGAAGGAAAATACAGCATATGGGAGCATGTAGATTATTTTAACGTGAAGTCTTCAAGAGGATTGAGTGAAGAAGGGAATTTATAAACTCCTAACATCCATTTTCAAGTCAAGCCAGTTAAAAAACTCAACACAAGCTTTCTTCAATCAACGCTCTGTGACATTAGTCTACTTTTACTCTCGGACAGCTAAAAACTGAGCCAAGAAACCACATCCCTTGTATGTTTTCAAATCCTGAACAGAACTCAAGCCATTCCTCTACATCACAATCCAAACTGCATCACTATTTTAAATTCCAGCAGTTGTGCCGGATCACACCCATCACTAAGCCTTTCACTGAGTCAAATCAAACAATTGATATCAATATACCAGGTGCATTCTTCCTCCGGTGCCGCAAGAGTAAGTGGCATTCTTGTTTGGAGAAAAGCTGTCTTCAGGGATCCTATCACACAGTCGCTGAGTGTAACCACTGCTGAAGTTCATACAGTGGCTGTTTGTGAAACACATGGCATGGCCACCAGGATAATGCATCGTGCTTCTCCCTTTGTACTGTCCACCAAGGTGCTGCTCACTTTCGGGGTACGGAGGGCCAGCGAGCCCACTAACACAGTGCTCACCGCTCAAGATGTACTGCTCAGTGCTCTTCGACACTCTCTCCCCGCTCTGGGACTGCATCATCTCTGCTGGGTTTTGAGACTGTTCTTGGTTGTACATGAAAGTGTCTTTGTGGGCCCTAGTGACCATACCGATCACCTCCTCCTTAGCCATGTCATTGCTAGGAGGGGGAGAGGGGCTTTTGATGGTTTCCCGCTCTTGTTTGGGCTTGGAGGAAAGGTCTTCTTGAGGTGCTTGATCTTGATGTTCTGTTAATGCTTCGTTGGGTAGATGACTGCTGAACTGACTGTTCATCATGGTTTTCATGGCACTCTGCATCTCAATCAGCATCCTCTGCTTTTCACGTTTGGGAATACGGCCAAATCGAACAGCTACCAAGGTGGAGAAATGAAGGGTGGTAAGGAAAGAAGAAGAAAAAAAAAAGTCAAGGCAGTCCTGCAAGTGTTGCATGTGCCCACACAGAATGCACATCCCAACCCAAAATCTTGCCTTTTAAGGGAAGATTGTAACTGCTCTCGCCAATACTACAGCAGGGGTATCATCGCTGAAGTCAAGCAGCTTCCTGCACATAGTACAGGCATGAGGTATGACATGTATCCTGTTGTCTACATTTAAGAAGGCAGCCCTTATAACCTCTAAAGCCTTTTCCCCATTTGCTAGAAACCTGACTATGGACTATACACTATAGATGTGTTAGTTAAGTATCAGGCTTTAAGACTGGATCAATTAAACCAGCACAACTTAGTGAGATGTCAATTAGATGTACATAAACACAGTTCATATCATATTTGAATACAAGTCCTACACGATAGCTTCTCACAGACCAATTGTGTGACTCGCCAAAACAGCTGAGAATCAATGCTGAATTAAGCTTACCTTGGCAAATTTTCCTGATAACTTTGCACTTTCTGCTGGCAAGGGGATGGGCATCATTGCGGCTGCAGCTTTTTGACCCTGTCCTAGGGAATCTACGACTGCCTCTACCGTCCTGTCCAACCACAGCCTTACAAGGGCTCATAACCCTCAGTTTCGACTGATGTAATTATGTTCATGCAGTAGTCCATCATTAATGTAACTCAATCTCTTTCATTAAAGCAGGTGCAACCTAATGCGCAAACAAGCGCCTAGGGGATGAAATAACTCCTATGCATGACAAGAACTCAGAATAATTATTTAGAGTAAGTTTTAATACTCCACCCACTAAATTATTAACAACCCAAGATTCCTAGTTCTTGTGAAATAGGTACCAAAGAAAATTAAAAAGTGAAACAGAAGGAAGAGTTCTGGTTTATGACAGTAAGCTGTAGCAGACTAACAAACTACACTTTCAACACTGTGTTCTTTAAACTAGTCTCAAGGAGAAAACAACCAGCACAGTGCTCAGAGACACAGCTAAAGTTACCCTTTTCTCCTTGCCTTCCCCCTCCAAGAAAAGAAAAGTCTGGAAAAAAAAGTAGCAGTTAACATACTCAATCCATACACCTAAACCTAACTCTGTAGGCTCTGCAATGACCATTCTAAGGCTATGAGCTTGGGCAGAAATCCCTTTCACTGAAGAAGAATAACAAAAAAAATGAAAACAAAAACAACAAAAAAGAGAAGAGTGTTCAGATTCAGGTAGGATACAGCTATACACATTAACTCATTAAATCAAAATTGAGACTGTTGTTACAACCGCCCCCTAACAGCCCACTGCAGCACATCCCAGAGCATCATTAGCCTCGAGAGACCAGACAACAGCTCTGGCCCAGTATTACATTACCAGTTCGGCAGTCACAGAGCAAGGCGACAAGCTGATCTACACGCCCTTGGACAGGGAGCCTGACCCTCACAATAAGGCTGACTGTGTCTTCTCCCATTAAGACCCTGGGTTTTGAGGTGGGCAGCAGATTCCCTCTCAGAGGATCGCTGCTCAGTAGAGGAACGTACCATCTCTTGACATCCCAACAGACAGGCATTTTTTGAAACGACACTGCTGGCATCTGTTCCTATTCATTCTCATTATAGAGCAGTTGTTATTCTTCAGGCATTTCTTATACTGGATGTTTTGCTGAATGCTTCTTCTGAAAAAACCCTGTAAACAAACCAAAAGAATTTCCCATGATTATTATTACAGCACATGTTGAATCCTCCTGCCAAGATTCACCTCTGCACAAGCACAGAAAACCTCACTGCCATCTCATTAGCTGCTTCAGGGCCACCGGCCTCAAGTGATTTCAAAGAACTTGCTACTCCTCATGACTTACTTTCCCTTTGTGTGTGATCTGTGTATAATGCAAACTAGTTATGATTTCTAATTAGAGAAGATGTTAAGATGTTCCCTGCGTTGTCAGCACCTCAGAGTACAGTATCTCCAGTATTACCTCTATCACTGCATTGACAGTTTATAAGATATGCTCTCAATCTCCTATGACATCAGGTGTGAAGATGAAAGTCAAAATCAGATCTTCTGACTCCCATCTCCACAGCCTGGCAACAAAACTCTCCTGTTGCACCATATGACCTTCAAAGGCGGTTCTTTCACATAAAGCTTAAGCTGATAAACCCACAGAACATAACCTTTGCAGTGTCACTGTATCAGAACATACAGATGTACTGACATGTGAACATGCAAGCACCCCGTCCTGGCTTTCCCTGCAGTGAAGAACTGCTTTTCCAAAGCTGTTTTGCTCTGTGTCCCAGCCCAGGTGACAACTCACACCCACTACCTCTTAATGCAATTAAGACTCGCAAGTCTTGCGTGACATGGTCCTTACCACCTCTGCCTCCAGTTCTTGTTCCCTGCTGTGCGCTCCAGGTCAGGCAGGATCAGGGAAGGGGCAAGAACAGGAGGTAACCCAGAGGTTGGAAAACGCTGTGTACTGCTAAGTGGTTTGCCTTTCCCTACAACGTACACACTGCCTGAAACTTCTCAGATTTAACAGAGAATCACACGGGTGTTTTTTCAGCAGTTATCACCCCTTTCCCCCATGGGGAGAATGTGAGTGTTTCACCAGCAGAAAGCTGAGCAGAAACGTAGCTCACCTTGCAGCCCTCACAGGCATGAACACCATAATGGAATCCTGAAGCGACATCTCCACAGACTTTGCAAAGGAGAACCATGCCATTAAACTCTAGAATCAGAACAGAAAAGTCAAGGATATAGAAAAACAGTTGACAGCCACAGGAACATGTTTCCAGCTTTTGAAACCTAAACTAAAAGCAAAATATGCCAGTTCAGTTTAACATACAAACAAAACAAAAACCAAAATACAGCAGAGCAACAGACAAGAAACTACAAAACCCCTGAAGAGTTCTGAAGGTGTCAGTGCAAGGCAGAAGACAATGAACTTGAGGCACTCAACCTAATAGGAAGAAACCATGGATTCACTGGACTTTCAATCACAGTAGTATCATACTCAACTGCAGAAAAATAAAGTCTGCTTATATTTACACACTTTTTAAAGGACCATTTAGCTAACTGGGTCACCGATCTTCAAGCTCAATCTCTTTTTCCATCAGAACGAGTTAGCCCATATAAAGGCTGCAGGCTCCCCAGCAGAGAACAAACATCTTCTCTTAAAAATAGAAATATTAAAGGACACTTTATTTTACTGTATGTTGCAAACAAGCCACACGCTCTACCTATTTGATAACCATTAGGAACTGGTAACTCAGCCACATCTGCGTATGGAAAGACTACTCATTTGAGTGCATGCCCAGAATGGCACGCTTGCACACTTGAACTTGAAAATAGCTTCTCAGCCCTGTAAATATGCCTGTGGTTTGGTGGGGTTTTTTTAAAGTTTCCCCCCACCTATTTTATTTCAGCTTGTCAATAAAGATTTTTCAGAAGTCCTAAGCGCTAGTCTAATGCTGGTTTCAGTGAAGCCAATGGGAATTTTACGTGACTTTAGTAACCACAAAGTTACCTTAAGAGTGAGCAACACAGCTGGAAATACTCCCACAGAACCATATTCTACCAGAAAAGTAATTTATTTGACATTTGGGTTTCATTTTTAAAGAGGAACTAAAACTTTTTTTGCTAAGGCTTTGAAAAAGAACCAAACCACAAAATTTCCTCTTTTTTTTTGTTATTTTTAACAAGAGGTAGTGCTGACTAAAAAAATGTTACCTATCTATACATCTTAACAGTTTACAACAGGTTTCATCTTCAGGAATTTCTACTCTGATACCAAAAACCCTAGTTGCTGGCAAATTTTTAAGAGGAAGTAAAGGTTCTTACTAAGAACTTAGTGTAGGAACACATAAAAAAAGAAAAAACAAACCCAAGAAACCTATTAGGTACTTATTCCAGCAATTCATAACAATTGAAGATGATAGAACAATTCTGCCAATAAAAGAATTCAGCCTTCAAAAGACTAGTCTAAATTCCAGCTGAGCTTTTGCTGGAAGACTCATTTCAGCACTCGGTTTGATTCCTGCCCTTCCAAAACTGTTCAAATACAGTTCTTTATCACTGATCTTTTCTGACTACAAAAAAGGTGTGAAGCAAATAGCTGGAGCTAGATTGCTATAAGTGTGTTTTAAAAGGCTATCCTTCAGTTCCAGCTTACAAGTACTATGTTTTTTTACATCCACAAAGTAAGACTCTGAATCAAAAAGATGAAGGCCACAGCTACAGCTATGTAAATACAGTATCATGTTTTGGTAATTTACTTAATTTGTTCTCCAAAGAAATTTGGGGAGAGGGAGTGTGAAGAGGCAGGGGAGAGAAAGAATGAAAAAACAGAGAAACTAAACTTACAAGACAGCTCCAAAAATATTTATTCCTGATGGCAATTTCTGATTACTATTACCTTTACCTCATTGCATCCTTTCAACCAAGTGTTCAACTTTTAGTAAGATCAGCTTTCACTAGGGAAAAATCTCCAGTAAAGCTGGACTGCACTTATGGACTGCCTCAATTTAGCAGCAGTGGGACCTCCACCTATTAGCATCTGTATGGCAAGACCTTATGTATCACCACATCCAAGGCTAGAAGATAAAAACGGAGCCATTCCTACACGCCTTCCCGGCAAGCCACACAAAGGAGGACCTGTGGAGCTGTAATATGTAAAGGGGAAATGGTGGTTTCAGGAACTGGCACCAAACATACTTGTGACTCCATTATGGCCTTTTGTCAAACCAGCAACACTCGACTGGGTTGTTTTAATAGTCTCCTCCAGCCGATCGCTCTTCGGTGCCCCATCGGAGGCCTCGCTGCTCCGGACGTTGCAGCCGCTTTCTGAGGAGGAGCTGTTTGGGGAAGATGGTACAGGCGAAGAGGACGACTGGAAACCGCTGTCTGAGCTCTCGCTGTGACATGAGGCTGGGCTAGATGCCGAGCTTGAAGAGCTGATGTAAGCTATCACACCCCCTAAGGCAAGAAAAAAAGGCGGCACGTAGTGACATAACAAGCAGACATGCACCGCTGCCATGTGAGCCACGCCGTGACCCAGCACCACCAGACCCAGCCATCACGTGTTCCTGGGCGCACTCCTTTCCCTCCCTCCTGCCCTCCCCTCCCTTCAGCTTGCTTCTCTCAAATCATTTTCAGCGGCTGACCTCTCAATCTGCCCCATCCCCTTCTCCCATCTTATCAGCCTCCTCTGATCCAAGTCGAGATGAAAGGGCAGAACCAAAAGACAGAGCAACAAGCCATGGTGCTGGCCAAGACAGGGCAGCAGGGAGAGGGCACAGGGCAGCCCAAGGAGGGTTTCCTGGGCCAGCCTCAGAGCAGAGCTCATCTGGAGGCACAGCAAAGGCAGGATCTTACAGCACTATGGAGTCAGAATGCAAACAAGCTAGGTTAAGGACAGAAATAGGGCAGGGAGAAAGGTTTCATGCAGGCTACATGCCAGAGGCACAGAAAGGAAGGGCTAGGAGGTCCTCACGATGCAGAAGGGAAGGGGCCAAGGGAAAGAAATAGTGCTGCAGCCTGGTTAGCCTACTGAGCGCTGCTTGTCCGACTGCAAGTCTTTGTAGTGTTCCTAGCAGCAGTTAAACTCCGACTGCCAGGCTGCTGTTCACAGTCAGTCTCTGTCCTGCTGCCTCTCACAATCTGACACACTGAAGAATCCCTCAGATGAAACAGCTTTTTGTCCTCGGGCAGACCTGGTAGCACTTCTGGCTTTTCACAGGCTCCTTTTTCTTACTTGTAAGCAAGAGAAAATGAAGGTTTTCCCTTCATTTGCCTCCAAGAGTCGGCATTTCAAAAATCAATTTAAAAAAGTTGGTATTTCACACAGAAATTTCAATAGCAAGAGCTACATAACTGTGTAAATAAATCATACTCAGCATCTTCTCTGCTGTATGCCTGTATTGCTTTGTGAACTCTTCACAGGCAACTCGGGACACTGCAGCAAGGAACTCCACACTCCAGTAAAAATTAAAAACTTAAAAACCAGCCATGGACTGGCTTCCTTTGGAGGAAAACAAAAAGCACTGTTGTCAGCGGAGTCCTTGATCAATAGGGATGGTATGGCAGGTCGGGGCTGTAGCCCCTTACATCAGCCATCGCATCCTCACAGGGAAAGGCCGTTACGCCTGTCAGGCAGCAGCGTTATACAACCCTGGAAATACCACCGCTTGCAGTCAGAAATTGTGTCTTCCAAATTTTCATTACTCAGATGGGCTGTAACGGTCCCCTCAGCATTTCTACGGCAGCTCCACTGGCCCATTTCCTCCTTTAGCATCTCGGGTTTTTTTTCCTCCTGAAGAAACTGCCACTGAGATGCCCCTGGCAGAGCCACCACGGGGCAGGAGTCAGACCAAGCAGTCGTGCGACACGTGCCGCTACACACAAGGCTGCTTCTCACGTTCCTGGACACCGGTGACCCCACGCCCCACCACAGCGGATGCTCCTGCAGAGATTTTGTGTGTGCGTGCGTGTGTTTGTCTTGGTTTATTTCAGTTTCTCTGGTTAAGAAACCCTCCACCAACACAGCACAGCACCCATCCAGAACCCAGTTTTCGGGGAAAGGAGGGTTGCAAAGGACACGCTTAGGTCCTGCGACAGCATTAAGGAGAAGACACGGTCAAACCCCCGTGCTAGCCTAAGACACCACCTATTTGACAAAGGTCCTGCTATGCCACAGCGCCGCACGCGTCTCTGCCAGGTGCCGGGTCAAAGCTCACAGTCCGCCGGGTCCAAGGGAGGAACCCAGTTTCTCAGCAGGCGCCATCCTTATCTGCAAGGGGCAGAGCAGGGCACGCAAACTCTCCCCC
>VZTU01017988.1:0-10756 GCA_013400835.1 Zapornia atra
CCTCCCTTTCCAAAACAAACTTTCAAAACTGGGGATTAATATTGTATTATTGCAGGTAATAGGAATCTTTATGTCACCATGGGTGCATTTCAATACTTTATCAGTTGAGGTGCTGAGGAGCACCTTAGGCAAGGAGTAATTTGTTTCTAATTTGTTCAGTATTATTAGGAAACAGCAAGATGTTTATCAATAAAAAGGCCAGTGAGTTAAATGTCTAAAGCCTCATAAATTACTTAAAAAGAAATCAGTTCTGATCTTTAGTGGATCCAATTCCCACTTCATTAATTACTAATTGTCTTGACAATAAAAATATCAGTTTGAATAACAAGAAGGGAATTATAATAACTGCTCAAGTGTCTGTTTAGATAAGCATGAGAAAACATAAATAACTTATCATGAAAATGATAATAAAAATGCATTTAAAATCCATTGGTGTAACTATTAAGCCAGAACTGGTTTATTTCATGCCAAAGATTATTATATTTGATGGAAAATGCCTGCAAAAGGAGAAAAGATATCTCTGCTAATAGCAGAGTAAAACACATTGTGATGATGTCTCCTGTAGTTTTGAATATTTCAGCTAATTTTCTACTGTCACGGTAATAAATATTTAATTATGTGAAAGAGAAAAATATAGAAGTTAATTAGATTTGCATCATCCGGGGAACCTTTTGCTGTTATTTTTTTAATTTCTGCTGTCTAAAGCGAGTCATGAAACTTTACAGCAAAGTTAAGTCTCATGCTTTTGTGAAATGCCACTTCCACTCCCTACTTAAATGTGAAAATCTATATTAATGCCACATTTGGAGAGAGGATTTACACAGTAGCAACTTCAGCACACTTAATGTTATGTTCATGTAACAATACCTTTCTTATACTCTAAACTGCTAATAAATAGTTGTTTTGAATTCCAGAAAGGAGCTACCTTTTCAAATCGAACTGAAAGATTCTTGGTTTTTCACTGTCCAAGGAAGACACCTATACAAGTCCTTGGGGAGGTGATAAACTATCATTGGCGTCGTCATTTTGATTTGCTGCTGGAGGTAAAACCCTTTTCCTAGTGTGACATGATTTCCAATCCTGTGCAGTGTGAAAACTTTCGTGATGAATTCAGAGTGAACAATTTCTCTCTACTCCTCTCTTTGACTCTGACTTCAATTTGTTTTCTTAAAGAAAAAGAATACATTTCACCTAAGCCTGCATTCCAAATGTCATTGCACGTGTGGTGGCTTAAGGCTCCTGTCATTTAAGATACCTCATATGAAAGTATGAATGTTGGACAAAACTTGTCATGATAGCTAGTGAAATTCATTACAAATGTTGTTCCTTGCAGCTATTCATCTTGGCTCTCTTTTTCTTTCTACAAACTCATGTTTTCAGCACATGACGCACTGATTTTAATGTCTTTGGCATTTTGACTCAAATTTTCAGATTTTCAGACTTGCAGAGTCATGAATAACCTGAAGTTGCAGCATGTGGTATTCCAGGAGAAAGTTTCTTTTTGTTTCCTCCCCCTGCCCCAATCCCCCTATTCTTAATTTATATCTTAAGTATACATAATCACTAGCTCCACAAAAGCAATTTGACATCATTTTGCTGCTCAGCTGTGAGGTTACAGACACCAGCATTTCTTATCTCAGCATCTTTCCTGGACACAGCTTGTGGTCACAAATCAAAAAATACAAAGTAACAGGCATTGTTTGTCTTTAGAAACTATTAGTTATTCATTTTTGCTCTTCATTTAACAATGTGTTTTTCTTTCACAGTGCTATTCTGTTACTAACTATGCTCAATGGGTAGATTTCAATAAACATCTCTAAGCTTAAATATGAAAATAGATGTAAAAGAAAATAGGTTATTTCTTTTCTGAGGTCATGTAGTCCAATATCCCACTAGAAGGCAGATGATCACCAACTCAATCAGGTTGGTCATGGCATTGTCTGGCTAAGTCTTATAAAACTCCAAGAACAGAGGTGCTGTTCTCTCTCTGCACCACCACCACTTCCCAAGTTGTACTGCACTGCTTGTGAAATGGTGGGAGGACACTAGATTATCTTACACAGAGCAGCACATTTCAGGGCCAGAAGACCTGGACAAATGACTTCAAAGATCAGCTAGCACATTGTACGCTTGCCTACTACCAGTTATGCCTGTCATATACATATATATTTTTTTATGGAATGGTCCAAAAATGCTTTTTGAAGGCTAAATTTACAACAATATCATTGTTAACCCACAGTCATCTAAAATGGAGGAAAAAGGAAATTTGCAATATTATGTGAAAGGAAGACATCCAACTGCAGGAGTACAGAAGTGAAAAATGTTTTGAAATAATTTTTTACTTTCTTTTTTCTACTAAATTCTCTTCTCATTTTAGTCAATTAGGTCAAGGATTTAGATCAGCAGTGTCACAAACACTGCTGTACTACTTATATAGCAAGCAATGGTTTCATATTTGCTTGTTTTTCAGTCAATAATAATGACTTTTACTTTTTTTTTTCTCCTACTCTCGTTGAAATTGAACAGAACCCTACTCAGATTGTTTAGACAGCAAGAGAAGAGAATAATTTTTTGAAATGTACTTTTGGCACTAACCTTTTTACAATCCTATGTTTGCGAAAGCTGGTGAAAGAGCAAGAATATGAGAAAAAGTAGCATCCATGTCTCAAAAAGAGAATCTTAGGTGTCCTATTAAACGTGAAATGTTCAGAGGTAATAAGCATAATTCTTTTTTGTCAGTCATCAATGCATGGCTTGAACGGTGAATAGGAAGTTAAAATGTGTCAGCTAACATTGGAAGCACCAATGCCAGACTACGTCAAGGACCACCTTGTGTAGTATTTATTCATGCAATGAATCTCTTTAATTCTGTCCTTCCCCATACAGAAGTCATTTTCACTGGTACTGCCAGGATGAATTCAGACATTGCACAGCAAGTTAGCAAGCACATCGGAATTAATAGCTTATTTGCAACTGTCAAGCTGCTAGCAGTGTAGGCATCATCCTTAGCATTGATCATGACTAGGCAGCGCATTTCTAAAGCAAGTTTAAATTGTCTATGGAAGCTGCTAAGTGTTAAACAATATTCTAAGCACATGCTAATAAAAATGCATGAACACGTATGCTTCAAAATAATACCAATTTCCCTAGGCCTAGGGAAGGATAACATGCATAAAAGTTTCGAATTTGGGTCTTACCCAGGATTTTCGCTGCCAACTAAAATATCACTACTTTGAGATTTTGAACTTTATAGACTTAATTTTGCCCTTAAAGGAAAATATGCACTCAGCTTTCTTTCAAGATTATGACTGAAGTATTTCATAGGATATTTTTACAATTAAGATAACATCCTGATAACACTTCACAACTGAAATGCTAGCTGTCTGCTGTCAAACCTCCAACCATAGAATGATAGAATCATAGAATATACTGAGTTGGGAGGGACCCATAAGGATCATTGGGTCCAACTCCCGGCTCCACTCAGGGTCAACAAAGTCAGAGCATGTGACTGAGTACATCATCCAGACGCTTCTTGAACTTAATCAAGCTCAATGCTCTTCCAATGTCCAACCACCCTCTCAGTAAAGAACCCTTCCTAATACCCAACCTAAACCTCTCATGTCATAGCTTCATACCATTCCCTCAGGCTCTACCACTGGTCACCAAAGAGAGGCAATTGGTACCTGTCCCTTTGCTCTCCCTCATCAGGAAACCATAGGCTGTGATAAGGTCTCCCCTCAGCCTCCTTTTCTCCAGGATGAACAAACCAAGGGACTTCAGCCTATTCTCATAAGACTTCCCCTCCAGATCCTTCACCATCCACGTTGCCCTCCTCTGGATACTCCCCATTAGTTTTGTATCTTGTACTATGGTGTACAAAACTGCACACAGTACTCAAGGTGAGGCTGCACCAGTGCAGTGTAGAGCAGGACAATCACCTCCGTGGCCTGGCTAGTCCTCTTCATGGGTGTATAGGACTGTTGATGTTTTATATCACCTGGAAAAAATAACAGTTTAAAAAAAACATACTATATAGATACTTGTTATGGCAAAACCCAGCCGAAGGTCTTCTGTTGGTAAGTAAGAGAGCAACTGACTGAACCATTTCCCTCTCTGGAGCTCTAGCACATGCAGGACTCTGGGCTTTCTGAACTTCACCTATGGCTGGTGACCCTCAGGGGCTGCACTGCCTTCTTCCCACTTCACCAGACTTCCAAGGAAGGTTGAGCTGTTGAGTTAGAGGTTGAGTTACAGGTTTCCTTAGCCTAAACGCAACATCACATCCCTTACACCTTTCAAAAGGAGAACTGACACCATGCACTGCTGGGGGCAGCTGCCATTTCCCACCCTGGAAGAAGACCCATCTTGGCACTGAAAGAGCTTGTTCCTATGTGTATACTGGGCAGCATGGCAGGCCCCTCTGGGAAGGAAGGTACTTCACAAGCAGGGATGTAACCACCAGGAGTCACAAGGTTTTTAGTTGAGGTGGACAAGGCCTGGGCTCACACCTGGAGCTTGATTCATCCAGACAATACAGCCTACCACAGCACTTGCATTGCCATATATATTCCACACTCACTTTCCTAAGACTGTTGTCTAGTGCAGTCATATATTTAACAGCTACTTTCCCTGTCATGCAAAAATTAATTTCAATAAAGAAAAAGATTATTGGTGGCATGGAAGCATTTTCAGTATAATTCTGATTTTACAGGATTCCAATCAGGAGAGATAATTGCTTCTATCAGGAGCTTTTCGAGATGTCTAGTCCGTGTTTGCTCTCCATCTATGAGCATATATGTGCCTTGCCAATGAAGACAGGAAACATATTTTCCTCCAATAACTATGGAAGTCACAAAGAAATTTTCCCAGCACCATTTCATATCCTCTTGACTGCCTTATCAAGAAAAAGTACCCAACTCCCATGAGTTTCTTCATCTGCATAACAAGTTTTCCCTGTTCATTTTACCCTGCGGAAGAGTTTATATTGAGCCTCAGTAGACTTCCTGTCCCTTAACCAACTTGAAGACAAAACTCTACCTTTAAATACACATGCAATGTACACTATCAGCTTCAATGAACAAGTTCTTGGTGCATGATCTATCTTTCTTCTTACACTCCGCCTCGTGGTATGCTATAAGTCTACTAAACTGGTTTTGTCATTCAGTCAGGCCATCTTCCAGATCAGATCACCAAAAGAAATCTTCATCTTTGACAACTGCTGCCAAGCTGATGTGGAGAAATGTGACAATGACTGGTTAGTGACACCCACAGAGCAGTTGTACACATAAGTTATTTCTTAAAGGTAGCGAGTGAGGTTACTTGTAACTGAAATTCCTCAGGTACATTTTGTTTCCATTCACCATTCTTTTCATCTCTTTAAGAATCCTTCAAAATTCTTGTAGTTAGACTTTTTTTGCTTTGTATTTGAAAGGACAGTAAAATAAACCCAGGTTTGCTCTTCTCTATATAATTATATAATGTGTGTCAGGAATAGAGAAAAGCAAACAAGCTCTTCACAAAGAAAAAGAAGACTTCTGCATGTAACAGCCAAAGCACAAGCAGAGTGTAAACTGTGAGCATAGATTTCCTGTCTAGAACATTTCAGTTTCTGGTTTCTTACATCTTTTTGAACCTACCTTAACAAAACTAACATTTAATATATTTTTGAAGCTTTGTGGCTTGTTTCATTCTATGACCATTACTCATCTATCAGATGTCAAATTGGTGGCCTTTCTAAGCTGTTCTAACTTAGAAGACAACCCTCAACTTTTGTGAGATCTCTTACCACCTCATGAGAAGTAGATGTTTAGACACAGAATGGGGATGCATATAACCAGAACTGGGAACAAAACTCAGGCTTGCAAGCTGGCAGCACAGAACATGAAACAAAATGTTTTTCAAGAGACATTTCTCCTTATCAACAGGAAGAATCAGACCTGACCTGGAAGCAGGCTGAAGTTTCAATTTACACCTTTGAAAAGCAAGAATTTCACTGAAAAATAAGTGGGAAGAGGATAACCAGTATTGGTAATTCCAGGGCTCATCAAGCATACTTTTGCTTTATCAAAAAAATTATAAAATATTAAAAATTATAAAATATAATGATTAGCATATGGTAAATATTTTTATCTTTGGAAAATGGTTGTAAAAACAACCATTACATGTTCTTACAGCCATGTTGTAAGAACAGTGTATTCATTTTCTGACTGTTAAAAAAATTACTTTTTTTATCGGACTGAGTTTACAGATAGCTTTTTTAATATCCCAGTACTAATAAATAATACTGTTTCTTTACAGTTCATATCTCTGTCCCTCCAAATCATGACACTTTCTTCTGCTTGAATAAAATCCAGAACCACAAAACTCTTTTTCCTGAAACAGCCCTCATGTGTGAGCTCTACCTTTCATATCTCTTCTCTGTTATCAGGCCATTATAGCTACACTCTTCCCAAAATCTAGCTTGCATCTTTCCAAACTCCCCTGAGGAACTCCAGAGGTGTGCACCCTGGAATTAGTAGCAATTGCCAGACACTCCAGTTCATATGTGAACTGTGGGTTTCCATGTAATTTCTGATTTTTGTACATAAACCATAAAAAAAGCAAGGTGATGTCTCAATTTCCTGCTAGGATAGATATAGCAAATCCTTAATATGAAGAACTCCTGTACTTTGATGCTTGTGACAACAGTGACATGCTGTTACCTAAGACTTCTCATAATCTTATCTTTTTTATTTCATACCCACATTTTTCTGGGCTTAGAAGTGCTTTTGGGGATGAAAAAAGAATTCCCATGTATGCAAGGAATAAATGTCTTGGAAAAGGAAGTTTAATAAAACTGCCAAAAGTTTTCCAGCTCAAATAAAAAGAAGCATGACTATTTTCTGTGATCAGTCCTGTGTTATCATGACACTCCAACAGAAAGAATATAAATTACTTCTATTTGCATTTAGAGTTCTGTTTGGTTTTTGGATCATGAAGAGTATATTTGTTTGTACTGAGTAAGCAGCAGGATTTTTAACAGGCCTTCCTTGTTTGTTCAGAGATTTTCCCTTTGGAAATAGAAACAAAAGAAGTGACAGAGGGCCTGAACGTTTACTTCTTCAGTCTGGTTTTGCTTCAGAAGCTGCTTTAGTAGATTTTAATTCTTTGGATGTTTGCACGTTATGGGGTGAACAATTGTCCTTTTTTTGATGGAAGAGGGTAACAAAAGAAGACATACAGTAAGATTAAGATGTACTGGGAGTGGTGCAAGAAGCACTTTTGTCCCAGATAGGAAGTGACAGGAGCCTCTGCCAGAAGTACATCACAACAGGAAGCTTCTGTCTACTGCATACTCAGAGACTGACATATTTGTCATTATGTTTTCACACTGTTCTGTGATTGGTTGGTGGCCATTTCTTCAACCCATCAAATACATATGATCACAGGCCACTCTCTGATTGTTTGCCTATTTCCTTTGGACCATGAAGTGCTCATAAATGAAAATACACCTTTATATTTTTTTTATTTTTATCTTTATAATTTATCAAACTTTATCTTCATACTGAAGCACCACTTCATCCTAGCTCAAGATTGGTGATTCCAAAGAATAGGAAATCAAGCAGTGGAGGCAGGAGACCTGCATGAGCAAGGATCTCCTGGAAAAAACTCAAAGGGAAGAAGGAAGTAATAAATATGTGGAGGAAAAGAAGGTTGTCTGCAGTGGTCAACATGGATTCACCAAGGGGCCAGTCATGCCTGGCCCGTCTGTTAGCCTTCTATGATGGAATGACTGGCTGGGTTGATGAGAGAAGAGCAGTGGATTTTGTCTACCTTTACTTCAACCAGACTTTTGATACCGTCTCCTGTAATATGCTCATAAGCAAATTTAGGAAGTGTGGGTTAGATGAGTGGATTAAGACGTGGCTCAGTGGCAGAGGGTTGTGATAAGTGGTGCAGAGTCAAGCTGGAAGCCTGTAGCTAGTAGTGCTCCCCAAGAGTCTGTACTGGGTCCAGTCTTACTCAAAATATTCATCAATGACCTGGACCAAGGGGCAGACTGTACCCCCAGTAAGCTTGTTAATGTCAGGTGGTGTGGAAAACCACCCAGGCCAACTCAGCTCACCTGTGCTGACTGCTTGGGGAGGTTAACTCTGGCCTGGCCAGAGCCAGGACACTTACATATCTTAAACTACAACTGTCATTTTTTTTGCCAGCGGATACTACAGTGTCTACAAGGTATTAGAAAATTAAAACCCAGAAATCTTCTAGGGTTGTGGAAAACGGTAGGAGAATTTTTGTATTGTTATGAATGGAGACTGAATGTGAAGGCAGGGGTTAAAAATAGCAGCAGAAGGGGTGTAAAAATTCTATGTATTGCTGACAACTACAGCAGCTGGTCCTCAAGATCCTAGCACACATCTACCTGTGATTTCTCAGGACCAAATCTGAAACAGTGACTAAATTCTGATCAGTCACAGAGGTGGGGTAAGATAGAGATTACTCACAGCTTCTGAAAGGTATGGTGAAACATCCAAATCCAGCACACGCCTAAGAAATCAGGGCATGTGGGACAGGGTGCAAAAACTGAGTTCCCTTGTCCTTTATGTCATTGCAAGCAATCCTTAATAAATGAGTTATTAATAACTAGAAAAAATTGGAGCATGATGGACCAGGCAACTTATTTTTCTTTTTCTTTTAAATTGTTACTAGTAGAACCTGCCACTCATGTGGATTTATTTTCCAAAGAAAACATGCCTTTTCTCTAAATAGGTTTTATGGGGTCTGACATGCAGAAACTAGTAAAGTGTTTGTTTTTCCCATTTCTGGTGTTATTATTTTTTTGATTAAAGCTTGATGCTTTAAACTATCTTTGGGGTTTTAATAGCCAGTTGAGTTACACAATCTCAACACTGTGTAACTAGTTGTCGTTCACTTTAGAAATAATAAAAATCCTGGAAAGGTCTTTGCAACCTAAACAATAAACCTTCTTATTTGCTGGATTAATTTTCCTTAGAAAATAATGTGGATAAATCACCTATCAAGAAAAATAAATTAGTATTGTCATTTCAAAGCCCTCCATAATGTGAAATCCTGTGTTTTACTCATGCCTCTCAGACTCTTTCATTCTCATTTTAAAAAGATCTCCAATAGCTATATATATTTATTAAGTCTGTTTGTATTTGTCTTATCAGCATTTAATTTAAGAAAAAATCATTAACTTGACTTTCTTTTAAGAGTCTGCAGAAATTGTTTGAGGATCCCTTTTAGGATAAATTGTCCTAAAGTAATTACATCTTGGAGGTATTCCCATCAGATCTTTTTCCATGACTAGCATAATTCATGTTTGATTAAATCTTACTAGGTGTTTTGGTTTTCTTCCAGTGAGTGAGAAATAGACATCTAAGTGTGTGACGACAAAATTATACGAATGTATGATACCATGTATCCATGTAACGTCATATAGGAGTAGTTTACATCCTGTATGTTTAATGGGCAGACGACCTCATCATGGCACTCACAGAGTTTGAAAAGGGAAAATTCTGGTTGCTAATCACATCAGTTCTGTAGGTAGCTTTCTTGCCATAAAGGGCTAAACTAATACTTGTATCAACACACTGAAAAATAATCCTTCAAAGTGAACAGGATTGCGTTTCATTTTACTCTGTTTCAATGAGGATAGATTTCCAGTTATGGTGTCCATAATTCAAGCATTAGATGACAGGCCTTAAACCAAGAGTGGGTAGTTTTGTTGAAGGAGTCATGAAAATAATTTTGTGTTTGAGACCCATTTATCAAGAAAGACTGGTAAGAAAGGTAAGTATACTCCTCACATAACAGAATTCACTCCTGATCTGGGTAGGTGGTCAACCTCTGAAACCCAGTGATACCAGCACTAGCAACTCCTACTAACTTGTTTCCTCTCACGCTTTCTTTACCCTCAGGACCTAATGCTAAGCAATGTTTTGCATTTTAATCACCTCTGCCAGCCAGGTGCAAACACACTATCAAGTCAACTTGTTTTTGATAAGTTAGAATGGGTTATTTTGTCAAGGACTGTAAGAACCCCAATCGGAAATGACAATTTGATAGTAGAGGATAACATAACAGTCAAGGCTGTGACTATAGCCAACCGCTGGAAGCTGAAGGTAAACAAATTCAGTCCTGAATAAAATTCTGTTTTCTGTACCTGATTCAAAAATTACCTCATGAAAAGAAGCATGTGTGGTAAAGTGTTAAGCCTGCTAGTGTTGAAATTACTCCAGCTTGGCACATAGAAAGCTAGAGAGTCAAATTCTTCTAACTGGCATAATTCATAGTGCAAGTAATTTCAACCCAAACTGTATAATTAACTCAAATTATATAATTAGGTGCTGAAAACACGATGTCCAAGAAGACCCACAAAGGGCAAAATGTCCTAAGAAAACTAGGTTTATGATTTGGATTGCTTGCATAATATGTTTAAAAATGTACTGTTGCAAAAGGTTCAGATAAGGAGAGAAGCCTCTGATATCCTGGGATGGTGTGTTATGCTGTATCAAACTCAGAAATGTTTTTAACAGAAACAAAGGGCTGTCCAATCCCTTCTTTCCTGGCATGACTCTAATATTCTCTCGCTGAGACTGCACGTCGGCGTGACTCATCGGGGGCGGAGCTTAGCGCGGCAGCAGCAATCCGACTCCATACAAGAGGGGTCTCTGGGAGCGCTAGCAACCAGGAGCACTGTGAACAGGAGGGGTAAACAGGGCGTGGCTCGTCAGAAGGGCGTGGCGTGTCA
>VZTU01017989.1:6552-18669 GCA_013400835.1 Zapornia atra
TTCCAGAGGGGCTATTCCAGACAGAGGGAAAACTCCACACCCCGGTCCCAGCACACGGCCAGAGCTGTTTGAGAAGCCTGGTGCTGCTCCAGTCCTTCCTCCTGGAGCATCGTGCCTTGCTGCAGCGCTGCACTCCCCAACGTGCACAATTCCCAATGCACAGAAAGCGGCCATTGTGTTTGGCAGATCACAGACTCACAGAACCACAGGGGTTGGAAGGGACCCCCAGAGCCCATGGGGTCCATCCCCCTGCCAAAGCAGGGTCCCTAGGACAGGGCACACATGTCGGTGTCCAGACAGGGCTGGAATCTCTCCAGAGAAGGAGACTCCACACCCCCTGGGCAGCCTGTCCCAGGGCTCCCTCACCCTCACCAGCAAGAAGCTCTTCCTATGCTCTAACTTGCAGCCATTGCCCCTTGTCCTGTCTCCACAGACACTGAAAAGGGGCTGGCCATTTCCCCCTGCATGCCATACTTAAGATATTTATAAACATTAATCAGGTCCCCCCTTACTCTTCTTTTCTCCAGGCTGAACAGTCCCAGCTCACCCAGCCTTTCCTCATAGGGGAGATGCTCCAGGCCTTTAATCACCTTAGTAGCCTCCTCTGGACTCTCTCCAGGAGATCCCTGTCTGTTTTATCCCAGGGAGCCCAGAACTGGACACAACACTCCAGGTGGGGCCTGACCAGGGCAGAGCAGAGGCAGAGATCCCTTTGGATCAGTTGTTTAACACTGCTCCTGACCTGGCAGGAGCCTTACGCAGCACGCTTCCGTTCACCAGGCCAAGAGGGACACCCTCAACCCCATTCACTTTTCTCCCTGCAGCTGCTCCTCCCTTACCTGGCACCCTTCCTGATTGATCCACTTCTTCTGCACCAGGTCCCTGCTGGAGTCGGTGAGGCCAGCATGATAGGCGAGCGCTGCCAGCCCCTCCTGCTGCAGGATCGCCGCCGTCGTGTCACACTCGTGCCGGGACAGGCAGTAAATGATCCCAGAGTCATCTGCACACACAGACACCCAGATCTGTGCTACAGGACAGCCCTCTTCCCTTCCAGGGGCTGGTAACTGTTACACACTAACTGCTCACTAATAAAGACCAGTAATCTCACTAACATCAGGTGGCTTGTTTGTTTCTCCACACCCAGTTCCCTGGGGTTTTGGTAAGATGGGATCAAGGGAAGCTTTCCTGCTCAGACTGAGCAGTCTCAGGATTTAAAATGCACAAATTAGGAACTAGATAAATCAAGAGTGGTTCAGTCCATGACATACAAGGTCACAGTGCTGGGGAAGCTCTGACAGGACCGTGGTGTAGTCACCTTCCAGCAGCAGGAGCTGCACGACTCCAAAAAGGAAACAGAGAGATGGGAATCTCCAAAGGTATCAGCAAGGGGAGCCACAGACAGAGCCACAGACAGCAGAGCCACGGACAGACACCATTCAGAGGGTACAGCTGTTAGCTGGCCTTTATGCTCCAGGGTGATGCTAAAAGCTCCACCAACCTCCACAAGATTTCTCACGGGCACTACCAGAGTTTACTCTTCCCTCTTAGCCTGAGCTCTGACTTCGGGTCACCCCAAACCTCACCCCTGTTATCAATAACACCTCCTTGCCCCCACCTTGTTTCCCTTGCACACGTATTAGCTGCTTACAGGCAGCAGAGGTTTGGGGGCTTCCCAGCTTTATGAGCCAGTCCCTCCCACACTGCACACAAGCCCGCTGTGCTGCTCAATACTCACGGGGGTGATACTTCTTAATCCACTCCAAGCAATCCATGGCCACCTTCTTGGGCTTCTTGGGCAACACATCATATTTCAGGTTATGCCTGTTGAAGCTCATTGTAAACCTGAAACACGACAGCACATGGGGGCTCGTCAGCTCCATGGGCACAGGAACCCTTCCAACCACCAGGGACTGCCTGGAATGTCCCAGCTAACTGTACTGGCTCTGCACTATCTGCAAGGGAACCATCGTTCCGTGGTGCCCAGGGGGATTCCTGTTGCCCATACCTTGGTGTCTCGAGTCCCTGCACTCTTCCTGTGGCTGTGAAAGGAGCAAAGCTGCACAGCCCCACGTAGCAGCCAGAGATGCCCCCAGCCAGACCCCTCACAGGCGATCTGCCTCGCCTCCAGCTTCCTTTGGAATACTCACATCCATGTTCAGCCCATCAAACTGGCAACCCAGAGCGTCCCCTCCCTCCTCCCACCCCAAAATACTCCTCTAAAGCAAGAAATTCAACAGCACAGAATGATTTCATTTCCATGGGTACAATGAAAACACCACAGCGCAGCCCAGGCCCGGTGGTACCTCGTTATCCCCGCTCCTGCCAGTGCTAATTAAGGGGCACTTCCAGCTTTCCAGCCTGTCTCACGAAAAGCACCCTAAATTACAACTTGCACACGCTGTGAGTGACACTGTTTCACAATGTCACCTCTATTACACAGCTTCCCTAACCACCCAAGGAAAGTTTGGTAAGGGTTTTGCCTTCTTAGTTCAGCACTTTGCATGTAACCCCCATTAAAGGGGGAAGGGTGGATGGAACCTGCCCAGGCACCCCTCCAGCAGTGTCTCCCTGGGCCCTGCAATCCTCTTCTTACTTGACTAAGTTTTCCACTCCAAATTTCTGTGGCACAACGAGATGGTTTCAGGAAACCCACCCCCCCCACACCCCTCCCCAGCAACTCACACTTGCGGCCTGAGCATCTCGAGCTGGTTCTGGATGTCCTTCTGGACCCTGGGGTTGGCAGTGGCGGTGAGAGCCATCATGGGGACAGAGCGGAACCTCCTGCGCAGCAGGTTCAGGCGCTTGTAGTCTTGTCTGAAGTCGTGACCCCACTAAGTTGAAGCACAGAGTCCCAGTGGAGCTGAGCAGGGTGCTCCACCAAGGCCTCTCGTGGGGTAATTAACAAGGGAAGGGAGCCCTGGCGCTGACCTGGCTGACGCAGTGCGCCTCGTCGATGACGAAGCGGGCCAGGAGCTTCCTGTCGTAGAGGTTCTCCAGGGCAGACATCAGCCTGTTGCTGGCACACACCTAGGAACACACCACCCACCACCGCGTCAGGAAGCGTCACCCTACCCGACCAAGCCTACAGGACAGTGGGTCTGTGTGGCAAAGTCAATCCCAACAGCACAGGTGAGGCTGAAGGCACGGAGGAGGGGACAGCCAGCTTCACTGCCACTGTGAAGCAGCTGGTGTGGGATTGCCAGGATCATCCATCCAGAGGCCCTACAACCTGAGTAAATTTCAGTGACTTGTGTGGTGACAATGCTCTGGCAGGGGGGTTGGACCCGATGAGCTCCTAAGGTCCCTCCCAACCCCTATGATTCTGTGAGTCTGTGACTCAGGACAGGGAAAGGCAGTGCTGAAGAAATGTCCTCAGCATGCTGCACTGTCCCCTCATGCAAGCTCTCAGGAGTACCATCACCTGTACAGGCACCCCCTACACACAGCCTGCCAACAGCCGCCTGCTGCCTTGACAGCTGCGTGTCTGCTCCCTGTATCACCCTCTCCCCAGCAGCCCAGACTCTGATAGTTACCTGGCAGCAATTAGCCACTCATGTGCTGTAAGCTCCATCAGAACAGGGGGGCACAGGGCGGGCTTTAAGACTTGAGGAGGTACAGACAGAGCACTCAGGTCTTGGTTAACTGCTGATTGAACCTGGTTGTGTCTGTACGGAGTCTTAATGAGCTCTCTAAAAGCTCTGGGAGGGTTTCTTCCCCCAGCAGCCTGCCCCAATGCAGAGTTCCCCCTGTAACCCACCTCTTGTCACCCCCATGATTTACAGTTCAAGGGAAGCACGGACCTTCTCAGGGGTGACATACAGGAGCTTTATTACAGGATCCTTTTTGGACAGCTGCATATATATTTTGGAGGCGTCGGCCTCTGTCCTGTCCCCAGTCAGATACACTGCAGCAATCTGCAGGAAGAACAAACAGAACTTGAGTTTCAACATGAGCACAGCAGGAGCATCTCCAAATATAGTCCTGGAGCTATTTACAAGCCAGAGAAAAAAGCATACACAGTTACTACCCTCAGTGAATACAACCTCTGCAACTCTCCTTTCATGATTAGGGGTACCAGCTGAAGCCTCACCACACTGCAGGCATCACAGAACGTTCCTCATGATAAAGCCACAAGACTTTAAGCCCAATTCTGCTCTTCTGCTCCCAACTCTACCGACAGACTGACTGCTGACTTAGGGATTTGCCTTTCTTGAAACTCTCCTCCCAGTACAGACACCACACGTGGTGTTTGCTTGCTGCTCAAAACACTCACCGTTCGTTTCCTGAAGGCAGAGCTCTGAGGAGCCAAAAGCTCCCGAGCAGCACCCCCCCACGGCAACACCCAGTAAGAGTGCTGCTGAACAGCACTGCTTCAGAAAGCTCCCAACGCCACTCAGAGCAGCACTTGGACACTGAGCTTGCTATTCATGATGAGTAGTAACAAAGGAATCGGGTCCTAAAGACAAAAGCGACGTGAGGTCACACCAAGAGAGCTGATTCTGGCCCATGGAGACATCTCTGCTTCTGCCCCAGCTCTGTGTCCCTGCTCCCTCAATCTGAACAGCACACTCAGGATGAGAAAGACACTGAGATGAGGCAAGGGTGGCTTGTAAACAGTCAGCCTTGGGAGCACACATCTCCCACACCTGCCCTGCTTTTCCCTGTGCACTGCTTTCCAAGGAACACTTAACACCTCCAGAGCTGTCCCAGCTCAGGAGCTGCTCGTGCTTCCACTCAGAGCCAGGCTGCTCCTATGCAGGTGTCTCAATACAGCTCTCAGGATCCAGGAATCAGGCACCTGTACTTGGAAACCAAGCTCCAAGAGCAAAGCCACACAAGCACCAATAAATGTAGCAGCTGGACTGCCAAGATACTCCAACTCATCTAATTAGTTCTTCCCAGACGTGTGCGTGCCTTTCAGAGCTTCATCTCATCACCAATTCCTGCAGTTTGCATTTCAGAGGCATGAGATTTGCTGTTAAAACCTCAGATTCCTGATTCAATGATGTGCAGCTCAACTCAATCAAGGAAGCTGTTGGAACTTACATCTAGAGTCTTCAGCTTCTGAACCTGATCGATGATCAGTGACCTCAGCGGGGAGATAACGATGGTGACTCCGGCAGAGACACACGCAGGTAGCTGGTAGCACAAGCTTTTCCCTCCACCTGTGGGGATTAAATAGAGCACAACCAGTGTGAGATGGGGAAGGGAGAGGCCAGGGAGAAGGAGCAGGAGAGGGGAGACCCCTTTCTTCCTGTTTTACAGCTCTTTTACCAATGCCTGCCTTCAGTGTGGTACGGAGGAGTAATCCCACAAAGTATCACAGCGGGTGGAAAGTCAGTCACATGCATTGAACCCCAGCCTGGTTTGGGAAGGCAGGGGGCTCAGCCCCCCCAGTGCCCCCCTGCCACAAGCAGGAACACCCCCCTGCAGCCCAGGGTGCCCCAAGCCCCATCCAACCCGGCCTCGAGCCCTGCCAGGGATCCTGGGGCAGCCCCAGCATCTCCTGACACCCCTATCCCAGCGCCCCATCCCCACACAGGGAAGGGCATTAAAGCACCACGCTCCACAGAACGTTCCAGAAGCGCTGCAGCCACAGAAGTCAAGCAGCACAATTTATCACCACCTCCACAAAGGCAGAGAGGAAGAGAAACGCTCATCAGGGGCCACGCAGAGGGAGCCTGGGGTCTTTACTTCCACCAGCCCAGCAGCTGCGCGGCACCTGCAGTCCGTCTGTCTGTCCGTCCCTACCTGTGGGCATCAGGATGAAGCAGTCTTCACCCAGCAGAGCAGCGTTGATGGCCTCCAGCTGGTTGGTCCGAAAATAGTGCAAACCAAACTTCTTGTGAAACACATTCACCATTTCTGCTGAGTGGGGGAAGGAGGTGCCCCTGAAGCGTGCCAGCGCCGGGCTGCTCAGCACAGCGTCTAGTGAGCAGAGAGAGCAGACCCACAGTCAGTGTCCTGTTAGCCACCCTGTACCTGAGCCTGGTTCAGCAGGTCAGGCAGCTTAGTCCCCCCTTCAGCCCTTTAAACCTTTTAAACTCACACCAGGAGTGATTAAAAACCAAACTGCTTTCCTCTGGGATTCAGGACAGGCTGAGGTGTGACTCCTGATTACACTGGAAACAAGGTTCTTACCCCCGGCTGTGCCCCTGGGCTGGGCACTGGGGAGGCTGCAGCTGGAGTGCTGGGCCAGTTCTGGGCTCCTCACCATAAGGAGGACATGGGGGTCCTGGAGCGAGTCCAGAGAAGGGCAACCAGGCTGGGGAAGGGGCTGGAGGGCAAATCCTCTGAGGAGCAGCTGAGGGAGCTGGGGGTGTTCAGCCTGGAGAAGAGGAGGCTGAGGGGAGACTTTCTCCCCACCTCCCCTGCCCTGCCAGGAGGGTGCAGAGAGGTGGGCAATGGGCTCTTCAGCCAGGGGACAGGAGATGGGACAAGGGGCAATGGGCTCAAGCTGCCCCAGGGCAGGGTCAGCTCAGCTGGGAGGGCAAAGTTCTTCCCTGGCAGAGTTGTGGGGCTGTGGCACAGGCTGCCCAGGGAGGGGGCTGAGTCCCCACCCCTGGGGGTGTTTAACAGAGGGGAGATGAGGTGCTCAGGGATATGGGTCAGCACAGGATGGGAACAGTTGGACTCAATGATCTTAAGGGTCTTTTCCAACCCTGTGATTCTGTGACTGTATGAAACACACCTCACCTCTACCACGGACTACTATTAATAAGCTCCCTGTTCACAGCTACACAGGATGCTGGTGGAGAAGGTGATGGAGCAGCCAATCAGAGGGACTAACATCTCCCCCCCTGTCCCAGCCCCAGCCCTGACCTGCCCTATGCCCCACAGAATTAAGGTTTTGCTTCCAGCTCTGAGTATTTTGCATAAGCAGCTAAAACTGCCCCACAGCTCTGAGCGAACCGCCCCGGAGCCGCTGGTTCATTACTGCACTGAGACCATCCAGTTTCCAGGCTCAGCAGGTTCCTCTGGCCTGCAGCCTGCCCAGCAAATCAACCCCTGAGGAGTGCTGGCCTCTCTGAGAGGCAAATAATGGCAACAATGCTAATTAGCACAACTTGCCCGAGCTGTTCCTGGCGGCTGTCGAGAGGGCGGGTTTCGGAGCAGGAGGATGCGGTGCCGCAGCAGCTCCTCTGGCTCTGGACATGATCTTGGACAGCAGGGATGTGGTGGGTGGGCCTTCCCTGACAGGCTGGGGGGGAGGCACAGGGGGTGTCCCGTGTGCCAAAACACTGCCAGGATCGTCCCAATCCTCCTCGAAATCATCGATGTCCAAGTGCTCGAGGTCCAGGTCGGTGCAGGGCGCCGGGGAGCTGCTCCCTGCGGGCGCGCTGGCGGGGGCTCTGCCCTGGCCCCTCAGAGCCGGGCTCAGCAGAGGCCCCTCCCGCAGCGCGGAGCTCCCAGCGCCGCTCAGCGCCGGCGCTGCTGTCCCGCAGCCGCTGCTGAAGGACGCTGTGCCGGGGCGGAGGCTGGGGGAAGCTCCGTCTCTGCCGCCCCCCTTGGAAGATGCCGGCGCTGCAGGGCAGGTGATCCCCTGGCTACCTCGCTCGGCAGCTGAAGAGGTACCCCAGGCACCGCAGGTTTTGGGAGGGGCGGTAGGAGAGTCGCTCGAACGCCCAGTCCCAGGGGGTGCAGGTGGGGGGGCGGTGGGTTTTGGTGAGTCCCTGCCAGAGCTGCAGCTCCAGCTGAGGCCAGGACGTGGAGCGGTCCCAGGATGGGCTGGAGGGCCCCGTCCCACACACGCCTGCCAGTTCCTAGGGGTGCTGTTTGTGCTGCTCCTGCTCAAAGGTGCTGAACTGGCCAGCAGTTTTCTCCTGGGATATCCAGCATGGGAAGGAAGAAGGAAAAAAACCATATCAAATCACACTTTATCAAGTTCTACAGCTACAGTGACAGTTTTGTCTCTCTCCTTCCCCAAATATTAACACTGGGTGCTTACATCACCCTCTGTGCCACTGTATTTCAATAACACCCCAAACTGGTCTTGGGAGGAGACAGTGACCCCAGAAATCATTACAAAATGACTACACCTTCCCTGAAGAGAGGAAAAGAATCCTCACAGCAAGGGCTGCTCCCAGGGCAGAACGCTGGGACCATTAACACCTTCAGCAGCTTGGGGGAAGCACCCAGGTGCTGGAGAGGGTATGGAGGGAGCTGGGGCTGCTCAGCCTGGGGAAGAGGAGGCTGAGGGGAGACCTGATTGCTCCCCACAGCTACCTGAAGGGAGGGTGTGGTGAGGGGGGGCTGGCCTCTTCTCCCTAATAACAGGTGACAGGACAAGAGGGAATGGGGAGTCGACAGGACAAGTTGTGCCAGGGGAGGTTCTGCCTGTGAAGCGTTGAACCAGGCTGCCCCAGGAGGGGTGGGGTCCCCGTCCCTGGGGGTGCTCAGGGCTGATGGTTGGGCTAGATGATCCTGAAAGGCCTTTTCCAACCCTGATGACCCTACAGTTCTACCTGTGAGCTTTCCAAACCCCTCCAGAGCTACGGAGGCACCTGCAGGCACGAGGCCAGGAGCGTGGCAGCACGGGGCTGCTGCCTGCAGCTCACCTGAGATCTCTCTGCAGGAGAAGCTCTCTGGCACAGGACAGGCACTGCAGCTCCTGGAGAGGGATGGCATCCACCAGCTTACAGATATCCTCCATGACACTGTAGAGCTGCTCTTCCACACCCTGGGCTGCCAGGCAGAGGGGTTTTAGCACATGGTAATACTCATTCTTTCAGAACACAGAGCAAGGTTCTGTCAGTCTCCCAGACACCAGAGTAACCAGCAATAATTAAGTCTAAATAATTCACTTTTCATAACTGTTTCTGGGGGTGTAATCTGTCACTCTACATGTTTTGCCCTTGCCTTTGTACAATACCCAACTATACAAACACTCTCCAGACCCAGCTCCAAAAAGCCATTCCAGTTTTGATGCTCTGCTCACCCCAAGGTGCCCTCCCCAAGGACACAGGCTTTAGGAGAACACAGCACTGCTCTAGAAACCCTCCCACTCATGGGAGTCAGCACTGGCCACCCCCAGACCGTCCCCCCTCCCAGTGTAGTCTGGAGCCTGCCCTGGCTGCCCACTGAGCCTCAACCCCAGAACGTTGCTGCACAGTCCCCAAGGTGTGATCCCATACTCTGGAGAGGAGGGGCTGGACCTGCAGCCCTAAAAACCCAGCTGTGCCCCCCCAGTGACCTCTCATCCCACGAGTGCACTCAGGAACACTCGGTGTTCCCCCCAGTGCTTCCCAAAGCCCATCTGCAGGGACAGGAGGGAAGCACCCACACAGCCCCAGCGTATGGCACGGTGTCTCTGTGCCAGAGCTGACCTCAGGAAGGGCTGTTAAGGCCTGCAAAGGAGGCCTGTGTCATGTCCCAGGCCACTCCTGCCCAACCCAGGGTCAGGGGACACCCCAGAGCCCACACGACATCTGACAATCCTGCACGACCCTCGCCCCATGGGCCCTCCCTTCCTTCATGCTCTGAGATCCCAGGGGACACACAAGGGAGCCAGGAGTCACACACCACTCCCAAAATCTCAGGCATAAAACCTCAAAGCATCTCACATACCTGCACCCCCCACCCCAGGATCGCTGTCAGCAGCAGGCTGGGGTGCAGCAGCCCCCCCAGGCAGGGGCTTGGGGCTGCTGGCTGCGGGTCCTCCTCCCGTAGGGGATTCTTTAAAGATGTTGCTAGCATTAAGAGAGAGAGTCATTAATGCACAGGCATCTGTAAACCAGGGCATTCCCAGAAGAGGAGCCTGTCTTTTGGAGTAACAGCAGTTAAGATGCCTGGAAGAGGCAAACAGATTCCTGCAGAGCCAGTTAAAATCCCAGGAGCAGAGCAGCCTGTCCCCTCCACACACCAACACAGACAGACATGCTCCCATTGATATTTTTTTCCTCTCCCACTACAAAAGGAAAAATAACTCTGCCACTTCTGGAGCAAAACCCACTGGCCATCAACCAAAGAGTATCCCCTCAAGCATTAACAGCCCCCCTGCAACCCACTCCACTGCAGGCACAACCAGCCCAGCCTGGGTGTTCTCCACAAGCGCTTCGCTCCTGCGTCAGTCGCCCCACAGACAGGCAGAGAGCGTGGTTTTACCTGATGCCTTTCACTGCAGGGGAGGTGGAAGGCAGCTCCTCCTCAGGGGAGGGTGGGATGACGTCCAGGTAATCGTCCTCTTCGAGCTCAGCGCCTGCGAGGGGCTCTGGGGGGATGGGTCCCCCGTCGCTGCCGGGCTGCTGGCTCTCACCACCGATGGCACCAGCAGCTGGAAGGGAAGCACAGCAGCCCTGTGAGCTCAGCCTGGGGCAAGGGGAGAGTGCAGCACAACAGAGAGGAAGATGGCCAGCCAGATCTCAAAACACTCCTTTAAACAGGTCCTGACCTTTAAAGGCCAGAAGAATTAAAGTCACTGCTGCTTCCCTTCTCCCCCATTAAAAACCAACAGGCAGAACCCCAGCAAAACTTCCCTGAGGTGGAAAAGTTACAGGGCTCACCCACAGCTACCTTGCCCTGTAAGAAAGAATCTAACAAGGTTTGTTTCCTACTACCAGGGATCTTACAGAAAGCTACTGTTACATTAAATATTGGCTTAAGAAGAGCAGAGGCTCATCAGCTGCCACGGTGCCCACGCTGGCATTAGAAGGTGAAGTCACCCTACAAGACAAACCCTACAGAGACCAGGCTGTGTCGTTATGGTATGAAAACTCCTGTCTCAGAAGGAGGGGAAAGGAACAACGTTTTCTCAAGAGGACAACCAGGCCTCTCAAATCCCTTCCCTGCCAGCGTGAGGGGGTCCCCACAGAGCTCCTGCCACTGGGTCGCAGGGCCACGCCGAGCTCACACCCAGCAGAGGCAACAGGCGAACTGGAGGAGCTGCCTGGACATGGAGCTGCTGAGGAAGCACCACAACTGCTGCTTCACCACCACTGAGGGTGGGAGGGGATTATCAGACATTTGGCTGGGGGTGTTTTGATTTTAAATCAAGAGAGATCCCTTCTTCTGGTTTAATATTTCCCATCATCACGTTTAGGCAGGAGAGGGTTTCCTCTCTCTCTTGCACGAGCTTCCCAAGTGCTCCTCTCCCCACAATGCCCCTGCTGATGGCTGTGCTCCCTTTCCTGGATGCCACCTGGGAAGCTCTGTGCCTCCAGCCCCAGGGCAGCACTTGCCAGTTGTGGTCCCATGCTTCCACGAGCCATGGCTACCGAAATGAGAACCATGGACCCACAGCCACCCATCAGGTATCACGGAATCACAGGGGTGGGAAGGGGCCCCCAGAGCCCATGGGGTCCAACCCCCTGCCAAAGCAGGGTCCCCAGGACAGGGCACACAGGGCGGTGTCCAGACGGGGCTGGAATCTCTCCAGAGAAGGAGACTCCACACCCCCTGGGCAGCCTGGCCCAGGGCTCCCTCACCCTCACTGGGGAAAAGTTCTTCCCCGTGTTGGTGTGGAACTCCCTGTGCTCCAATTTGCAGCCATTGCCCCTTGTCCTGTCCCTACAGACCACTGAAAAGGGGATGGCCATTTCCCCCTGCATCCCACACTTAAGATATTCATAAACATTAATAAGGTCCCCCCTGAATCTTCTTCTCCCCAGGCTGAACAGCCCCAGCTCACCCAGCCTTTCCTCCCAGGGGAGATGCTCCAGCTACCAGCACACGGCCCCTTCTGATCTCAGTCAGCAAACACCCACCCGTTTGCTTCCACCTCACCAGCAAATAAAACCAGCAGTTACCTGGGCGATCCTGCCCTGTGCTGCCCCCCGAAAGGACACCATCAGGCGAGCTCTCCCAGCCGCCCTCATCCTCCGGAGCCACATCCTCAAGGCAGATCACAGACTGCTGTGACAAGGGCCGGCTCCCAGCCTCTGGGGATGCATCCCTGCGCGCTGCAACGCCGAGGCCCTGAGACCCCGTCCTGGGGGAGCCAGGTAGCACAGCACCCCGGCGTGGCTGAGGCCGGGGGGGAGCCCGCTGCACCTCAGGGGACGGTGCCACCGCCCTGCGGTACTTCTCGGAGCCGCTCAGGTCGAAGTCATCGATGTCATCATCCCACTCGCCGCCAGACGCGAGGCCCGGGCAGGCCGCGGGAGCGGGAGCTGAGGTTGA
>VZTU01017991.1:0-25824 GCA_013400835.1 Zapornia atra
CTGAACAGACCCAGCTCTCTCAGTCTCCCCTCACACAAAAGGTGCTCCATTCCCTTAACCATCTTTGTGTCCCGCACTGGACTCACTCCGGTAAGTCTATGTCTCTCTTACCCTGGGAAGCTCAGAACTGGGCACATTACCACATATGTGTCACTTCAGTGCTGACTAAAAGGGAAAGATCATCTCCCTTGACCTGCTGGCAAGTCTCTTCCTAATGCAGCCCAGGATGCTGTTGGCCTTATTTGCTGTATTGTGGGCTCATGGCCAGCTTGTTGTCCACCAGGACCCCCAGGTCCTTCTCAGCAGAGCAGCTTTCCTGCTGGTTAGCCCCCAGCATACTCTGCCCTGGTAAGGCCGTACCTGGAGTACTCTGTGCAGTTTTGGAGGCCACAGTATAGGAAGGACATCGAGGTGCTGGAGGGGGTGCAGAGAAAGACAACTAGGCTGATTAGGGGTCTGGAGAACAGGTCTTATGAGGTGAGGCTGAGGGAGCTGAGGCTGTTCAGCCTAGAAAGAGGTTGAGGGGAGACCTTACTGCTCTCTTCAGCTACCTGAAAGTAGGTTGTAGTGAGGTGGGTGTTGGACTCTTCTCCCTAGTAACTAGTAACAGAACAAGAAGTGGGTTCAATTTGCACCTGGGGAAGTTCAGATTGGATAGTAGGAAAAATTTCTTCACCAGAAGAGTGGTGAAGCGTTGGAACAGGCTGCTCAGGGAGTTGGTGGGATCGTTGTCCCTGGGAGTGTCAAAAATCGGTAGACGTGGCACTTCACTAGATGATTTAGAGGTTATGGTGGTGTAGGGCTGGTGGTTGGACTTGATGATCTTGAAGGTCTTTTCCAGCCTTGGTGATTTTATGATTCTATACACTGGTGCCTGGGGTAATTCCTCCCTAGGTGCAAGACTTGCTATTTCCTCTTCTTGAACTTCATGAGGTTCCTCTCTGCCTGATTCTTCAGTCCATCCAGGTCCCTTTGAACACAATTATATGATATATCAGGCACTCCTCCCAGTTTTGTATCATCTACAAATTTGCTGAGGTACACTCTGTCCCAGCATCCATGTTGAACCCTCTGGCACACTACTTATGATTTGACTCCAAATGAACTTTGTGCTGCTGATCACAATTCTCTGGGTCCAGTTCTTCAGCCACTTTTCAATCCATCTCACTGTCCACTTATCTAACTTGTACTTTGCCAGTTTATCTACGATGATGTTATGGGAGACAGTGTCAAAGGCCTTGCTAAAGTCAAGGGAAACAACATCAGTTGCTCTCCCCTCATCCACCAAGCCAGTCATCTCATTATAGAAGGCTATCAGAATGGTTAAGCCTGATTTCCCCTTCACAAACCCATTCTCACCACTCCAAATAACTTTCTTGTTTGGAAATAGTTGCCAGGAGGATTTTCATTATCATCTTCCCAGGAACTGAAGTGAAGTTGAGTGGCCTTTACTTCCCCAGCTCTTCCTTCTTGTCCTTCTTCAAGACAGAAGTGACAAGTTCATGCTTTCATTTTTCAGGAACTTCCCCCTGTCTCAAAGACCTTTCAAAGATAATCAAGAGTGACCTCTAGATGGTGTCTTCCAGTCCCGGTGCTTCATTGTTTAGCTTGTTTAAGTGGTCCTTGTCCTCATCCTCCTCTACCAGGACTAAGCATTCCTTTGTCTGGACTTTGACTCTGGTAGTAGGAGCCTGGGATTCCTGAAGACTGGTCTTACTGATAAAGACTGAACCAAAAATGGCACTGAGTACCTTGACCTTTTTTGTGTCCATCATGAGGTACCCTGTAGCAGATACTAATGACAATGTTCTGACTTGGCTGTTCCTGTGTGGGGCGAGAAGTCAGGCTTGATGATCCTTATGGGTCCCTTCCAACTCAGTATATTCTATGATTCTATGATTCTGTGACAATGACACCCATGTTGATCTGCCTGTTAATGCTGACCCATAAGCTCCCCACTGGGTCTGACCTGTCCCAAGGCTGAGCTCCATGCACTGCAGCTGCTTTTTCATGTAAAACGAAACTCACCTTCCCCATCATCTTGGCTTGTCTCACCTGGAGAGTCTGCATCATTCCTATGCAATGCTCTAGCCGTGTGAACCATCCCACAGTGTCTTCATGGTATCAGAGGTCATAGACCTGTAGCTGCACAGTCTTCTAACTTCTCCTGTTTGTTATATCTTTTTCTACTGGACAGATTTCTTACTAACAGAAATCTTTCCTAGGCTCTTAGAGCTTTGGTGTCTTCTTAGAGAAACCATATTGATGCTGTGTTACTTTCTCATTGTAAAGCAGGTTTTCCAGACCGTGAATGTAACTATTTTCTGAACAGTTTTTGATCTGTATTCTAAAGCAGCATAATTTTGTAATATAGATCTTAGCTCTGCCTTCCAGATGTGGCCTCCTTAATCCTGTGTACTGTGTGAATGATAACACATCCTTACCATTCCTTACCTTTTTGTGTATTATTCCAAGGACTTAAACTTTATGAGTGAGGAAGGTGAAAAATAATGCACAACAGAGAGAAAGACATGTTTTGTGTTTGTTCAGTGATCTCTCTCTGTCCCCAAATCCCCTAAAGCTCCAAAGACTTAAAAGATTGAGAGTGATCTGCAGGGGACTGCTGGCACTGTCCCCTATTTGCTCAGTACAATCTGGAGAGACATCAACCAATCTTGAATGACAGTGTGGAAGAAACATACCTGTGTATAAGCTTCTGAAGCCTAGTCTATGAAGGGTGTTGTCAAAAAGAGATGGAGAAGCTGGGAAATACTTCTAGTCAAGACAAAGTGACAAGGAAGCCCACTGTATTACATAAGGGCAAGTCCTTCTGTGAAAATGGATTACGAGATACAAAGTCAAAGATTTGTCAAGTTGTTTGTTGATCCTGCAGGAATAATTTTACCCTGTACATATGTACATTAAAATGAAACAATAATAGCTAGATCTTAAGTCAATATTGATGGCAAAATAGAATCACAGAATAGTTCAGATTTGCAATTGAAACTCCGACTCAAGCTCTGAAGTCACACATACATAAAGGCCTGGATCACTCTTCATGAGAACCTCCTTGCAGGCACTGGAAGGCTTCTATGAAATGCCCTCTTCTCTAGTCTGAACAAGCACAGGTCCCTTGGCTTCTCTTCACAGGACAATCACTCCAGGTACCAGTCGTATTTCTGGCCTTATGCTGAACTTGGTACATTTGATCAATGTCTTATTTGGTCCAAAAGGGGCAAAATTTGAGACAGTACTCTATATGCCATCTCAGGAGTGCTGAGGAAAGAGGGATAATCACTCCCCTTGATGTATTAGCCTTGCTGCTGTTAATAGTCCTGGATGCTGTTGGCTTTTTTGTCTGCCAGAGGATACTTCAGGCTTATGTTCAGCTTGCTATCTACCAAAACCCCAGTGTCCTTTCCAGCAGAACTGCTCCACAGCCTGTGAATCTCCAGCCAGTATCACTGCAATGGGTTCTTCCTTCCCAGGTGCAGGACTTGGCATTTGTCCTTATTAAATTTCATGAATTACTATTTTCCTATTCCTCCAGCCTGTTTAGGTCCTTTTGGATGCTGGCCTTGCTCTCAGGTGTATGGACAGGTACCAGTTTAGTATCATCTGCAAACAAGATGAGAATGCATTATGTCGCCTCCTCCAAGCCGTTGATAAAGTTGTTAAACAGGACAAGTCTTGGTACAGATCCTACAGTATTCAACTTGTAGCTGGCCTCCAGGTGGAGTTCAACCCATTAACCAGAGCATCTATTGACTAATTTTTCATGTATCTAGTTGTCTGCAGTCCAGACCAAAACATCCTGATGTGTATAGAAGAATATTGTGGAAGGCAATTTCAAAAAGTCTTGATAAAATAAAGGTTAATGACACCCACTGCTCTCACATTGATCGCCACACCAATCATTTAATTGTAAAAGCCTATCAGGTCTGTTGGGCATAAGGACTTTAGTAAATCATCTTCTGCTGCATGTTCCCAGAAATGTCTTCCAAGATAACTTGGTCAATGATTTTCCCAGGGACAAAAGGACAGATGACTGGCTTGTGGTTTCCTGGACGGCCATGTCAGCCTTTTCTGAACATGGGTGCAACATTCACCTCTCTCCAGAAGTCACTGATCTTTTCCATTCTCTGTAACTTTAGAAAAATGAGAGCTTCACATTTCAAGGACATTGACCAGGTCTCTCAAAAACCTTGGATGCAGCTTGTATGGGCTTGTATGAGTCAGGTAGCTTTAAATAATCCCTGACTTGGTCCTCTGTTGGTAGTTCTCCATCTCAAAATTTCTAAGCAGCCTTTTACTACTACTGACACAGTGGTAGTAACTCTTCTTGTTATACTTGACATCCCTTGCAAAGGTGAGCTTTGGCTTTTCTAACACCATCCTTACATGCCCAGACAACATTTATACATTCCTCCAATTCTACTGCCTTTTTGCATTGGAGCTCCATTATATGATCCCTGCACTGTTTTTTCCTGAGTATTGGCATTGACCATTCTTGGAGGATGCTGTCCTTACAGACCTGCCAGCTTTCATGAGTTTTTCCCTTCAGAGCTGCCTCCCATAGGATCCTACCTGGAAGATGCCTGAATAAGATGAAGTTGCTCTCCTGAAGAGACCAGTCTTTGCTACTCATCTTCCCCCGTGAGTGTGAATTCCTATGAATTTTACAAATCAATGTACATTTCTTAGAAAGGCCAAAAGTCAGTAATTGCTTAAAGAAATAATATCAGTTTCTGGGCTACAAATGCATATTTTATTTGCGTTTATGCCCAAGTAGACTTTCCTTACAATCAATTTAAGACTTTTTTACTTTCCAGATCATAAAATGCTTTTTGCAAATGAGGGACAAAAAAGATCCATTTTGTCATCTAGGCTGTTTTAGACATGAAAAGGATCATGTTAGAATTATCTTCAAAGCAGGACAGGTGTGCTTGACAGCTGAAGTATAGCCAAGTACCTTGTTATTCCAGTTTAAATTAGTCCCATACCTTTGTTACTTTACTAGGTATTTGCTGTCAGTGGTGGTGGAAAAGATGCTCACTTATTTGAATATCATTGGACAATGGAGAAAGATTGCTTCAAAGAACCTTCTCACCTTGAGGTCACTATATGGGACACAATTTCTTGCAGAGAGTGTCTAGCATCACTTGTCAGGTGGCAAGGGCTCTCAAGAGGCAGTGTGGATGGACCACCTCATTTTGGATGGAGAAGTCTGGGCACATAAATGCAAAACTTGCCATTCCATTTTCTCTCAGGATCATCAAGTGGCCACAGGTGTAGCACATCTGACACGAGTAAAATTTATTATTGTGTAGCTCCATATTTTTATTACTATTATTATTATTATTACTATTACTATGATTATTATCACCATCCTCTTTATAGGTTTATAAAGAAGGCCATACAATATCCTTTAGATGAAGGAGAGGCCTTTCTACATATTTTTGTTACTACCTGTATTGCTACTTTCAATAGTGGTGACCCTGGTAGTGGCTCTGCATAGGGCTAAATTTCATTTGTATTTTTAGAGAAGGTAAAAGGGGAAAGAAACCGGGGGAAGGAAAGGTTCAGGGTTTATTTTTGTAGAGTTTTTGAAAGTCGAAGTGAATTGCTTGAGTTTTTCTTAGGTCATCCTGAGCTAGCTTGTAAAATAATGAGGTGCAGTTTTCTGTGGTGTTAATTCACATCAAATGAACATGAATTAAAGGTTGCTTTACTTGCACAGAGATCTTGTGCTTTGCTTATTTATTAAGGCAAGTGTCAGGATACTTGCACTGCAAAGGCCCGTACTGTATGTGCTGCATGAATAAAAAACATTTCTCCCCTAAATTTCTGGCAATCTCACAGTTTTTAAAAGCACTAAAGTTATTTCAGATATAAATGATTTGTATTAAAATATTAGAAGCTGAAAAAAATCCAAGGAATATATATTCACTAAGCAGGGGTCATTGCTGTGCCTCAGAGAGATATGAATTTTATAACCACACATAAACGATCACAAACTGCACAATGTTTTAGAGAAATACACCATATGAGTGGAAGGTTATGCTAAATTGACAAAAGCCCAGAAAATTAAAACAAAGTATAAACCTTATCCCGACCATTGTTGTTTTCAAAACTTGATGTGTCAAGGGTTTTATAGGTTTAATTTTTCTATCTTTATTTCCTTTTTTGGAAGTGAACAGTTGACAGTCTGCTTTATATGCAGCATGCATAGCACATAAATAGCATTCAAATTAAATTCTACACCAGCTGTACATACCCCATACATGTGGTTTGCGAATGTTGCTGACTGCAAATGGTGCATATTTTGATTTTCAGTTGATATCTAAAACTGTGAATTATCTTCTGAATATGTAGTGTTTTGCTTTCAATCCCTAGATTACATTTATATCAAGCAAAATAAATACAACTGTCTGATAATCACAACCTGGCTTTCTTTAACTTAGGTAAAGACTAGTTTCTGGCAAAGTGACCCCAAATGTTGTCTCCTTCAAGGCGACAGTCTCATTTTGGATCCGAAAGGAAAGTTTGAAAAAAAGAGTAGCCACAGAGGGGAAAACCCAGCATGTTTCTACACACTGCACCCTGTTAACCGGGATTGTCTTGAACGTGGGGCTGCTTTTACTTCTGTAAAGTCTCAACATGCCTTCAGGATAGGAAGATTTGGTATTTGGTGATTAACCTTCTCATGCATTTTCACACTGCATGACATTTATATAACATCGACTCCCAGCAACCTGTTCCAGTATCCACTGGGTCCAGTATAAAACCTGTGAAGATTTTTTTGGATGTGGCCTGTGTCTGGTTCTTCCAATATCCTGGTCAGGAATATGGCAGGGAGCCATAGGAGGGAGGAGAAGAAGCCAGATGGCACCAGTACACTGTTGCTTTGGCATTTTTTTCTGGCCAGATGACTGGTGCGATCTCTAAGGAGGATTTTTGTTTGTTTGTTCATTTGTTTTGTATCTTTTCTTTGAGGTGGCCTCTGGACCTGACTTAGGTTCACTGTTAGCTTGATCACCTTACTGATTTTCTTTTCTCTTGTTATTTGTTGTGCATAGCGTTGGAGGAAATTTGCTTTGATATACTGAAATCTTGCCCTGATTTCATATTCCTTTTTCATACAAAAGCCTTGTTGGCTCTAAGGAGAGCCATATGCTTGAAAGACATGCAACACTGATATTTTTTTTCCCTATCAGCATATCTATGAACATTGTGAAAATTCAAGACAAACCTCAAAGGGAGATAAGACCCATATAGATATTTATGCTCCAAAACCACAAAGGGAGATAAGACCCATATAGGTATTTATTCCCACAGCAATTCCTAATTTATTTTAAATTCTGCCTGAATTTGAAAGTCCCCCCTCTTGCTGGCTGTATCACAAGTGCTGGCATCTTCCTTAATGAATCTGGGGTCTTCAGGGGAATCTATGGACGCACCCTCCTGAGGGCAGAAGTAGCTGTGAGATTTGTCTCCCCATCCTCTGAGCTGGCCAGACACGCGCCATTTCTGGTCTATATAACTGTGTTAACATTGCACTGTGCTCAAGTCAATAAGGCCTGGTGACAGGCTGTGTATATTACTGGTTTGTGTCTAAACAGCTTCGAGACTAGAGCTGGCTTGTATCCAGCCATCTGAGAGCACCGACCAAGCAGCCTGCATGTATCTGCACCTGTCCACGTGGATGTATTATAAATGTGTATGATGCAATATAATTCACTGTTTATAAATGACATATTGTGACACTGCCTCCTTGAAACACATTTCCCCCACCCCCAAGCTTTTCAGCAACAATCCAACACAAAAACAACACAACTAAGAGAGTGAGGGCATCACTAGGAGTTACCACTTCTCCTTTGTGCTTGAACCTTATGATCTGCCTAATTGAGAGATTGATCTTGATTGGTTGTGAGCACCCACGGTTCCTTCTGATGGGAGCATATGGTATTGCGCTGTGTGCGCTTTGAGCCAGGGAACAGATCTCTCGCTACCCGCTTTACACAGGACTGACATCAGTACAAAGCCAGGCGGCAGTAATATAATACCTCCCAGCAACTGTGAAAACTGTCTGTGTGATTCAGATGCTTTTCTACTTACCGATGATTTGATTCCAATAGTGCCTTAAGAAGTGATTCCACGACCTCCCAAAAGCACAACACTCCTGGGTCATCTGTCTGCTTGCACCTTTAGAGGTGATGATGTTCCTTCTGGTTTAGTATATCAACGGTGAGCGAGTGACTTCAGTATACAAGGTAAATGCCAAAACATTCCATTTAAAAGCTGCTTTTGGCAAATATCTTTTCAACACACAGGTTACGGATTCTCAAAATCCCTGTTTGGACTAAGGTGGTTAACACTACACCCGTTTTGTTGCTGAATTTTTATATGAGATGGCATCAGCAGGTCAGTTGTTCTAAGGGAAGGAGAAGATAAGAAGCAGCTGCATGTGTGGTCTGCAGATGTTCAAGACACCACCAGTCAGGAAACTGCTAACTACCTTTAATTGATCGGCACACCAAAGTGGGGGAGTGAGCGTTCACATCTGTGGCCCATTCTTATAACATGTTTCCTCCTCACTAATTCTTGCTACTGTCTGGAAGCTTTCCAGGCTGCTGCTAGTGATCAGGAGGCAATTCTTCCATAAAGAAACAGGCATTTCCAGCTCTTGAAGGGCTTTAAATAGCTAAGGAGAGGTGTTATCTGTTATAATAATTAGTTAAAGTAAATGAACTTAGAGAGGATTTTAGTTTGGTTTTAAGGTTTCCTACTCCTGTAGGATTGCTGCGGACCTCTCAGAGTTCGGTGCCCATCGCGCGGGGAAGCACAGCTTGACTCAATGTGAGTGACTTAAGCTTCCCTTTATTGTACTAGCACAGGCAATATATAGGGACGGTTACACACCCAGCATTGGCTAATTGGCTATATTCTTTGCTTACAATTCTACAGATTGGTGGAAACTTCTAGTTACCTCATTACTTGTCCACGCGCAAGGCACGGGGGGGATGCGTGCTCCCTACCCCCAGCCGCTGACTCAGCACAAGCCAGTGCTGTCTTCAAGGCGACAGCACCTGCCTTTATTTCTTACTTTCAACACTTTCCCATCGCTAAGGCCTCTTATTATTTACAGCACTCTCCTTCTGCCAGGGCCTCTGTACTCTGTACAGAGACTCCGTTCACACGCTCTCCTAGCCATTTCTCCACATAGGATCACTAGGCCTTGGTGCCTTGCTAGCTATGATGAAAATCAAGTGGGGTTAAAAGGTTTGCAAAACTGGAAATAAAATTATACCACAGAGAATTATAAAGTCAGAGGCTAGAGGAAGCAAAACAGATCATGTTTAGTCTGCAGGGTCAGATACAAAAGATCTTTCTCCATCTCTGTTCAGCATTAAAACTGTGGATGCTTTCCTAAATCTCCTGTGCGTACCTCTGCCTCCAGGTAGCACAGGGAGAAGAGCCCTGGCTTGGGAAAATAAACCTGGTTTCAGATGCTAAGCCCTCCTTAGGGCTTCCACGAGGTCCCATTCAGATTCAAGTCTTTGTTGCTATTCCTCTATGGTTTCCTAATCCTTAGTTCTACCAGAGAGGAGTGCTGAGCTTCCTCCCAGGAGCCCTGGGTTTGGAAATGCTAACATCCCCTGGGCATGGCTGGCAGTGATTAGGACTAGCCCAGACACTACACTGGAAACTGCCTAATCCCTGAACAGACTGTCAGCCCATGGCTCAAACCGAGCAAGTTTCAAATCTCTCAACCTTGATATTGACAGTTTCCATGATAAATGTGCTGACAATCAGTTTAGAAAGGTAAAGAAGGATTTAGATATCAGGCTCTGTTCTGTGGATCTGCTCAACAGTAATAAAAGGTAACAGATGGTAGAATTCCTTGTAATGGGATGTTATTGAGAGTAGGAACCTAGCTGGGACCAGTTGTCTATGGAAGTAACAATATCCAGAGTTATAAATAGCTAAAGATACAAATTAGGTGGGGGAGGGGAGGGGGAGAGAGGGATGGATGGATATAGATTATTCTTTTTCTTTAGCCTTTTTGTCACTTGGTGAAGTTATAGTCCATTTCTTTATATTGCACACACATCTGGAAAGAAAGTTATATCCATATCTGAAATTTAACAGTATCGCAAGATCTCTGACCAGTGGAATTGCATCAAAAAGCATTGACTGGAATCAGTATTGTTGTAAAAGTAAAGTTTATTGCTGTGTTATTCCAACATGTTTGTTTCCTTTATCTGGATGTCAAGATAATGCACCAAATGTACAACACAGAAAAAGATTACCCGAGTTAGGTATAAAATCAAATAATGCAATCTATGAAGTAAAAGTCTTATTTGTTTATAACAAATATATTTTTCTGTTTGGAGCACAATTTTCTATATAATTTTGAATGTCCAGAAAAAGAAGAAATACTGTATTTCTTCTTTTCTATCAGAAGTGTACAATGTATGGAACTAGCACTTGAACAAGAAAAGGGAAAAGAAATACTTGCTTCCAAAAGGTGAACCTGCTAAACACGAAATATGGGTCTAAAGTGTCTGAGAGAAGCTAAAACTACTAGAAATATCTGTTGCAACCTGAGGATAAAGATTCTGTCTAAAGGGTGGATGTCCAGAGGATGAGGCCAGACTCTTTTCAGTGGTGCCCAGCAGCAGGACAAGGGGCAATGGGCACAAACTGAAACACAGAAAGTTCCATCTGAGTATGGAGAAAAAAATTCTTTACTCTGAGGGTGACAGAGCACCGTAACAGGCTGCTCAGAGAGGCTGTGGAGTCTCCTTCTATGGAGATATTCAAGACCCTCCTGGATGCCATCTTCTGCAACCTACTCTGGTGATCCTGCTCTGGCAGGAAGGTTGGACTAGATGATCTCTTGAGGTTCCTCCCAACCCCTGCTGTTCTGTGATTCTTCTGGGGCTCCAGAGTACAGAGAGGTCTCCAACGGGTACAGCTGACTTGTCACTGCACATGCTGCCATTGCAGAGTGTGGGAGTTTGTGCCAATCTGACATGCAAAGGCAAACAGAAGGATGTGGATAAAACTGACATCTTTTGGCAAAAGCTTGACTAAGCCATGCCTTTGCCACTACTGAAAAACAGTCCAGGACAGGCTCCTGACAGTGATGCTAAGCAACACGATATGTTTGCTTCCTAAACTCTTGTCCCTCTTGAAACAACCCACTGCCTGGACATGTACCTGGCATGCACTGTACTCTGGGCCATACCTGGACAGGACGTGCTGCCACTGCTTGGTACAGACCAAAGCTGTGCCAGGGAGTGTGCTGACACAGGGAGTGACCATGGGCTTGAGCCTTTGCTCTGAGACTTATTTTATTTGTTAGTACAGATGCTGCCTGGGAGAGACTGATGGAGAGGCAGTGTGTCTCTTAAGCATGTTCTCCTTGGATGTTATTACTCTGCCCACTAACCTCACCTCTCATGTCTTCTTTATATATATCCTCAACTTTTGAACCAAAATAAATTGTGCTGGGGACATTTTTTGGGGCAATTGTAGACCACATTGTGGAAGTGGAGCATTAGAGAGTACCAGCAGTGACTGCTCCATGCCTTGTTTGGTCTCCAAGGATTTCATTGAGCTTTCTGCCTGGGAGCTTCCAATTTTGCAGTTCAAGGTCTAAGGCTCCTCCTGTCTATATATAAAAATAGGTTGTGTGTATGATTGACTGGCTGGCTGGCTGTTTGGCTGACCAACTGTGAACTGTCTGTTCACAGCAAGGGGAGATTTTGGTATCCACAGTGCTGCTTGAATCTGCTCTGTCGCTTATGCCGCTTCAACAAAAACACAGGGTAAATTCTGGAAAATTTGCTCAGCAAATCAACTACCATGTCGTACTGAGAAGCATCTTAGACATCAGATGTTCTGAATGATCTCCATATCCCTATATACCGATTGATTCTGTGTTGAGGTAACTGTTCATTCTCTTTGGTTATACTGATGTCTACTGCAAATACTTCCCATGAATATGCAACATGATGTTCCTGAGAAAATGTCTTTACCTTGAATGTAATGTGTAGAACACAGGTGCCTAAATGCACTGCTGGGGTAAATCACACACACTGAGGAGTAAATGAAAAACTCAAAACATTTCTCGAAGCACTTGACATCCTTGTGGTGTGGGTTTGAGGTTTTTTTCTGCTCCTGAAAAAGGACTTCATATATACGGTTCCCCTTCTGAATAGTCCTGCTTCGTTGTTTCACTTTGGCTGTATCCAGACTGACCAACACTGCACAATTCCATGGGAATCTTCTGGTTTTAGAGCTCTCAGTTGAAGGGTTGATCTCTAAGTCTGACCAAGAAGTCTCCAGAAGGTCAGTGTGGAATAAATAGCAACAATTTAATGTTCTCACTTTGTTTCATTATTAGTAGCTGGCCTGATTCTGCACTTTCAGTGAGACAATTCAGCACTGACATAATTCAGTAGTTCAGTTTTTATGGACTGATGATAAAGTTGTATTGGTGCCAATGTCAGACTGACATCACAGGTTTAAAGATGGACATAAGAGGCATAAACCAAGAGTTATATACTGGCTTGTGATTTCCCCCATAAGGTCTATCTATATGTGACCCCACTCTGCCCTTTCTCCAAGTCAACTATAACTGACTGAATTAGCCGGAGACAATATATTATCTCACGTCTCTGGCTTGGTAGCTGGGGCTCAGTGTTGTGTCATCTCCAGTCACAAGGTTTGACACCACCTTGGAGGGCAAAGGGCAAAAGATGTGCTTCCTTTTGTGCCTGCAAGGCACTGACCTCACAGCACTGGGCTACTTAGGCAGGGCTGGGGTGTGGGATGTTCTATGAAGCTGGGAACTGCAGCCACTAAAAATAGGAAGGTTAAAAAAGCAAGATTGGGAAAAGCATTTAATGTGTGATAAAGTAAGTGATTTTATAACTGATTTTATTACTTAAAGTTCAAACATCATTTTCACTAGTCTTTGTCTGGTGTAAATGAAGATGAAGGAAGTTGGACAAGGGGAGACTTGAGCACTGCAGGATGCTTCAGGGATCACGTCTTTAAGGGTTATTAAACACAATTTGTTTTTGTCAGATTCCAATTTGTCTGTGTTTTAGCAAATCCTAGAAACTTGAGTTCTGACATTTTGTATATCCCTATTAATTATTCATTCCTGAGAATCCGTACTTGTTTGACCTTAAGAATTATTGCCTGTTTACGTTCAAGAAGACTCAGTAAGACTTGTCATACATTGTCCTTCACAAAAAATATAAAAATATCAGAATCTTTCTCCCTGGGTAAATGAGGAAATAAAACAACCTGGGCTGGGTCAATGGTTTTAATACTGGTGGGAAACTCTTAACATGCTGCAGAGGCAGCACCAAAGGAATCTGCTGAGATGGCTGGATCTGCAGTTCTAGGTTAAACTTAGGAACACAGGCCCACTCTTTATCAACGTTATGTGGAATGAACTGACCCTTGTGCAGAGTGCCACCAGGCGACTCATACATCACTTATGTCTGACAAAGCATCCTAGGTGGGACTTTGATGGTGCACAAGGCTAATGTGGATACTCTTTGCAGGAGCTAAGTTTTAGTCACCAAGAGTAAGGCTAATACAATCTCTCTCTTTGTATACACTTAATTTTTATTGATACAAACCTCCACTGAACTCAATGTGACATTGAGTGTGTTGCGCAAACCCCGCTGACTTCAGTAGTTCCAGGGCAGAGCTGGCTGCAGATTTTCAGCAAGAACAAGACTTTTATGGAAAATCCCATCTTCGTTAAGTGTTTCGTGGAAGCAAATTGCTTTTGGTGATGTCTCTGTTTTTTGCTCAAACTGTATGGAAGACTCGTTTTCCCAGGAACTGAATTTTTGCAGCAGCTTTACTGCACAGATTACTATGGAGTTGACAAGCCCAGGACTTCCAGGCTTTTCAACATTAGAGCAGACCAACCACCTACCCTTTCTATAGCTGGTGAGAGAGCAAACATAACACTGAATGGTCCTGGGATCTGCTTCTCTAGCCAGGGCTCACACCTTGTCTCCTCAGCAGGATTCTGGGACACAATTTTCACATAATCCAGGGCTTCAGGGATTATGGTGTTTCTCTTACCAGACTGAGAGCAAATCATTATCTTCACAGTTCCAGCTGTCTTAAGATGCAGTGGTGAACAGGGCCTGCAAGCACATTAGTTCTTAATGTCTAATGGTTTGGGGTTGGATATGACTTGGGCACTGAAGAACTCACTGGGATGTTTGACTTTCCTAGAAATAGACAAGAGCTCAACTGATAAAAGAGTATTATTCCTTTATCTCAAAGAAAAGTATCTGACTGAAATACGTATATTTTTCTGAAATTAATTATTTTTACAATTTTCCCTCACAGTATCAACATTTAAAGTTTTCATTTCAGATGAGGAAAAAACCTTAATTTGATCATAAACATTTTTCTCATAGAAAAACTACTGATGGTATTTAGGACTACAGTACTGAGGTTCATCATCACTTGTCAGCCTCTCTTTGAATGGCCAATGAGCCATTCAAGTTCAGTACTGAACTACAAATATGAATGATCCCAACTTCCCAAAGAGGAATGGAAGGCAAGGGCTAATCAGTGACCTCAGGAGGTGTAAACTTGCCACCATGATGCCTAATCACATGTTTCTTCCTCTGTAAATCTGTGACTCCATTGCCTGCAACAGTAATTTCAGTGTGAACTAATTCAAAACCCATACAGGTGAAAACCATATATTTTTTCATGGGATCAAAGACCTCACCTGTTGATATTCAATTACTTGCTGATGGACAAATATCTAGATCATAACCAGCTTCTTTTTTTTAGCTTGCCTCGAAATAGAGCTGGACTGGAGCTGGGGCTTGGCTATTGTCTTAGCCAGAACTGAGTTAAGACATGAGAGAAAGGTTGTGCTGATGTTGATGTCAAATTGTACTTGTTCTTTGGATTTTTTTATGATTTCTCAATCTGTAAAGGGCATGTGTTTGGTGACACACTATCAACTTCCCAAAGTAAGCAGAGAGCACTACTGCTGTGGAGATAGTAACTCAAGAAAAGCATCGAAACAGGGCTTGGGCTAAAAGCATTGAGGGGCAGGAAGTAGCATATTCAGTTACCTCATTAGCTATTAGCAGGGAATTTTGCACTGCTCCAAATTAAAAATTAACATCTTGACTTCTGTAAGGCCTTGACATGCATGCATAAGGTCCCATGCAATACATGTGGCTAAACTGGAGAGAAATGGTTTTGGTGGTTGAATGATTTGGTGGATAAGGAATTGGCTGGATGGCTACATCCAAACAGTTACAGTCAATGGCTCAATGTTGAAATGGAGGTAATTTAGAAGTGGTGTCCTTTGGGTTCATATTGGGATGAGTACTATTCAAAAATATTATTAATGACATAGATATTGGGATTGAGTGCTCCCTCAGCAAATTTGCTGATAACACCAAGCAGAGTGGTGAAGGTGATATACTTGAGGGAAGAGATGACATCCAAAGGGATCGTGGCAGGCTGGAGGAGTGGACCCTTGTAAACTTCATGAAGTTCAACACAGAAAAGTGCAAGATCTTGCACCTGGGTTGGGGCACTCTCCAATATTATTACAAGCCAGGGGATGAATGAATTGAGATCAGCCCTGAGGACGACTTGGAGACTTTGGCAGATGTAAAATTAAACATGAACAGGCAATGTGCACTTGCAGCTCAGAAATACAATTGTATGCTGGGCTGCATCAAAGGAAATGTGGCCTTCAGGTTAAGGGAGGTGATTCTCCTCCTCTACTCTTGCCTGTGGCAGGGAGGCTGGAACAATATGATCCTTGTTGTCCCTTCCAACCCAAATCATTCTAATGATTCTATACTATGGTCTTCTGAAACCTCATCTGTAGTATTGCATCAAGATCTGGGTCCCCAGTACAAAAAAGACATGAAGCTGTTGGATTGAGCCCAGAGAAAGGCCACAAAAATGATGAGAGGGTTGGAACTCCTCTCCTGTGAAGACAGGCTGAGAAAGTTTGGGTTGTTTAGCCTGGAGCAGGTTGTGGGGATATGTTATTGCAGCCTTTCAGTACTTAAAGGGGGCTTATAAGAAAGATGGAGAAAGACTTTTTGTAATGATCTATAGTGATAGGACAAGGGACAAAATTTTTAGACTGAAAGAGGATGTATTTAGACTAGATATAAGAAACGATTTTTTTATGATGAGAGTGGTGAGACCTTGGACTGGGTTGCTCATAGAAGTTGTGGATGACCCAGAATTGGAAATATTTAAGGTCAGGCTAGACGGGGCTTTGAGCAACTTGATTTAACAAAAGATGTCCCTGCCCATGGGCAGAGGGTTTGGAACTTGATGATCTTTAAACGTCCCCTGACTCAAACCATTCTGTGGTTCCATGATTCCATTATTCTATTCTACATTTTGTAATGAAAGATGTGTGAAACCTCAGTGATTCAGAAAGCAGAATTCCCACATGTTTTCAAGTGATCATGAAGATTTTGGCGTCATTTCATTGGGATGAGTATTTTCATTATCCTGCTCGTGTTTTAAGGAAGGCAGTGCATGCAGGCTGAAAAGTTGCAGAGAAAAATCTAAAGCCCCCATCCTACACTCCGATATTTGTGAAAGAGGACTTGGAAAACTGGTCAAATATCCTGTTTGAATTTGTCTACTACAGTCATCCTCATGGCAGCTGCAGGCTTGGGTTAATTTTATGGATATTGCTTCCTATGGTTGAGTAGATAGTTTTCAAGCCCAGGAAGTCTGAAATCTCAAGTTTCATCTTTGTTTCAGCATCTAAGATGCTGACCCATTGCTTTGTTTCTTTTTCTGACTTCATTTAATATAAATCTTCCCTTGCTTTTTTCCATGACTGCTCTTCAGCCAAACTGCAGCTATTAAAACATCCTTCTTTGGCTGTGACGCTAAGTCTCCTTGTCCCTGTCAAATTCCTCTTCCTAATATAAGTCACCCGTTGCTTTTTTAATATATTCTGGTTACATTCCGGTTCCTTCTCTCAGCCTTTGGGTCTCCTTACCAGTTGCCATACCACATACTCTCAGTAAAGCACTAGCACTGGTCCCTCTTGTGGCTGTCATATGTCAGCAAGGTATTCTGATAAAGTTCAGAATGAGAAAAAACTTCACACTGAGACTCTTGGCTGCTGTCTAGAGTGATGGGACACCTGTGATGACAGACTCCCTAAGGCACTGCCAAGGAGTAACCAGCTGACTTTGTTTACCCAGTGGCAAAAATACCCATGACCCAAAAACACATGCCCAGGGCATCAGTTTTGCAAGGCATGAGAGGGTATGTGATAATCTGCTGTGAGGAAGAGTGGAACTCCTTCCTGACCAAGAAATCCTTCTGAGTTCAAGGATGTGGGTAAGACTTGAAACTTGTTAGTCTCCAGAGGAGGTGGATGCAAGGTCTCCAGGAACCACGGGAAGGAGCATAATGGAACGTGGACCATCTTCCAGGAGACTGTGAACACGTTGCATCTCATCAGCTGTACTTTTGGAGCTAAGATTAGCATAGGGATATACATGGCTTTCATTTCATTGCTTGTTTATCAGCTTCTGTAAACTATGTACTGTGACACATTGAGTAAATGCCTCAGACTCTTGGCCATCTTCAACCTACCAGTGGATTGAGGCTACTGCACTTGGCAAAGCCTATCTGTGAATACAATTAGCTGCTTTCCCTGCCAGTTTCCCCTGCTACAATTCACTTGCTTGCCATGAATAAACTCTTATCCATCTGATGAAATTCAAACATCCTTATTTAGACATTAAAAGCTGCACAAAAAAGTACAAGGCAAAAAAAAATTCCTTAAATAAGTTAGTATCCCTATGAATATGTAACGGGTACTTAAATATTTTCAGTCCAAGATAGGAGGCGGTGTTCTGTGTCACAGATATTCACTCTGTGCTCCGTGGTATCAGTGCATCCAGTAAAAGGCATTACAGGGTGGACCAGATAGTGGGGATGTTAGGAAACATGCTGCCCTAGATAGACCATGTTCCAGTGAATGCCACCTTGCAGGTGGTAAGGTTATTCTGCCAAAATGTAGGTGGGACTCCAGGCGCTAAGGCCGATCCTGGTCCTCATTGTGCTTAGGTGAATTGGGAGAGATTTACAGACAGAAAGGCAGAAGTATGACAAAAAGCTATAGCCTGCATATTCAGAACCAAGAGCCTCAACTGCTGTAGGTACTTCTATACTGGTAAATAAAGCAGACCGTCATTTAGACAGTGTTGGGGCAGTTACATGGCCACAGGGGAGGAAACTTGGATTTCTGTGGGATAATTTGGGATGGTGTCCTCAGCTGCCTTTAAATGGGCTCTTGAGTTAAGTGGAAAGAGGGTATGACTTCTTTTGGGCGAAAGATTCCTGTTAGGCGGTGATAGGAAATGCTCTGAGCCTGGAGGCAGGGCTGTGAGCTGTGTAGAGGATGGGAAGCAGACCAACAGCTTCCTGATAGAAAGGCTGGGTATGTGAGTTTGTACCTGAGTGTGGCTGTGTGCTTGATTAGGCTGGCATAAGTTTCTTCATAGTAGCTAGTACAGGGCTATGTTTTGGATTTGTGCTATAAACAGCGCACAGAGGTGTTTTAGCTATTGCTACTGAGCAGTGCACAAGGAGTTGGGAGGGGACACAGCCAGGACAGCTAATCCCAAGTGACTCAAAGGATATTCCATCCCATATGACATCATGATCAGCATATAAGGGGCTGTGGGAAAGAAGAAAGAAGAGGGGAAGTTGGGAGCGATGGCATTTGTCTACCCAAGTAAGCGTTATGTGGAATGGAGCCCTGCTTTCCTGTGGATGGCTGAACACCTGCCTGCCCATGGGAAGTGGGGAATTAATTCCTTGTCTTGCTTTGCTTGTGTGCATGGTTTTTCCTTTGCCTATGAAATTGCCTTTATCTCAACCCACAAATTTTCTCACTTTTACCCATTTGATTCTCTTCCTCATCCCGCTGTGGAGAAGTGAGCGAGTGGCTGCATGGGGCTCAGTTTTCTGCTGGGGTTAAACCACAAGAGAGGGGTCAAAATAAAACAAGCTAGACTGATTAGATTAAGAAACTAGGAAGCAGCAGACTAATCTTTATTTCTAACTTGCTGTATGATTAGTGCCAACTCGCCTAATTTCTCAGGGCATCAGTTTTTCTGTCTGTGGATGATGTGACCACCATCAATAAATTTTACAATGTAAGTGTCACGTGATTCCTACCCCCAGTGTCTCATGGACAGGTTTTTATTTAGATACACCACCACCTTTGAAATCACATTAAATAGGTGATTTGAAAGCTTCGTCGTAAATCTGAGTATCGCTGACACATTAAGAAGAATGTGGTGATCAAAGGATGAACTGCATTAGCAGAAGAAGTATGTTTAAACCTGGTATAAATGAGTTTGAACTGCAGTGGTATGAAGGGGTTTTTGTTTAGGCATTCTGCCAAAATGTGAGCCATTCACATTTTTATCTTTTTCTTGGATTTTCTTGGAACGTAAACATCATATATATTATTGTTACAACTTTGCAGAAGTAAGTGACTCAAATACAATTTGACTATTGTTGATCTGTGTAGATAAGATTTATTGTAGAGGAAGTAATTTTGTGAACGTAAAATGGAAAAAAAAAAGGGAGAGCTGTATGAGGCATCCATCATAGGCTACATTTTCTGCTTTCTCACAATAAACAGATCGAAGGGGAATCATTTATTTTGCAGAAGGAGCACTGACTTGAGGATAGTCTGTACCAGCAATGGATGTCACCCTCCAGAATGTCTCACACACTTCTACCAACTTCATAATTTCAGGAGCTGAGCATGTTTTTGCAACATGGGGTAAAAGAAGTCTTAGAGAAGTGCAGTTTAGCCTTTTCCAAGTAAGCCATCATGAGTTTTGTGGAAAAAAGGCCGTGGAATTGGTCCTAAAAGAGAGCTGAACTGCAACTTCAGTTTCAGTGCTACAATATAAACCATGCATTTTAATGTGTACATCGTGCTTGCAGCGGTACGATAATACAGAAGCATAACAATTACATCAGTAGAATGAACACATTTCTAATGGTATTTGTGTTATATGGATATATGGCTGTTGGCCTGTATGCTGATACTTTCATTGCTGCCATATACATGCAATCTACTTATGGTTAAGGTTGCCAGGCAAGTAATTACCAGAATGGAATGCTAAGCAAGCAGTCCCGGTGTCAAAGAATCTGACCTTGTGAAGATAATGAGACAAGGAGAATTCAGAACAGATGAAAGCCAAGAGCACCTACTTTATCTACTGACAGCCAGAGAACACCTTCATGCTCAATCAGTTCCTGCTAATGAGACAAGATGGGGCAAGATGGTAAAACAGCAGTAACGGGCAAACTTTTTTTCAGCTTAATGATCTATAACTTAGTTAGATAAAATTGTCTTTTAAACCAGGCAGTAACATAAGTATGAATGGAGAAATACAAATAATGTATTTAATACCTTTTGGTTTTGTTTACATTTTAATGGGGAATGATTAATGGGTGGGGAATTATGCCCTGTAGTGTGGCTGGGGAAACTTAATCCATTTAACTTATCAAAGGGAAGGCAAAAGGGCAATGAAATCACTGTCTCCGAGTCCACATCAGGAGAAGAGCACAGCCATGAAGGGCTTTTCAGTCTAGCTGGTAAACAGACTCAGCATATACTATTTGGAAGCTGAAACTAGAGAAATTCAGGAGAGAAATGGTGAGTTTTTATCCATGAGGGTAATTTATTACTCAGCACTGGCGGGGGTGGTGGTGGGGAGATCTTCCTCAATTAAAAAATGTAATTTAATTTATTTAAAAATCAGACTGGGTGCTCTTTTAAAGGTATGTATGGAGGGGTTTTTATGTTTTTGTGAGCACCTGGTGATACAGAGGTCACTCTGAAGGGATCTAAGAAAGGTAACTAAGAAGTGCAAGTTGATTGCCAGTGGTCTGAAATCCCCATACAGCATAATCAAACCTATGGGAAAGTTTAAGGGTTTGCAGATTGTAAAAGGTTGAAAACTAATGGACTAGCTAAATAAGACTCTTGGACTTGGATCAAGAATTAATGTTGAGGAATGTTAAAGTCTCTTTTACACAGAATATCAGACTAAACAATCGCTCTGGTCTATTCTCTATAAATAGGACTAATATTGTGGAGCCAGACCAAGATTAGGACATTCTGGCATATGCTGTAGATTACCTCATCCAGTGCATGTTAACCACATATCCTTATGAGATGTTTGCAGGATAGCTAGCTCATTTTCTAAATTATCTTCTTGCAATCTTTTTCCTGCCATTTTAAAGCTATGCAGCAATTGCAAAGTATTTCTGATGCTTTCACAAAGTTGTAACCTCTTTCTTTCCATTCTCTATTGAAAACATCTGCATTTATTCTGTAAAGGCTGTGGTTTGATGAGAAGGTGGCACTGGAAAGGAATGGACTCTGGAAAATTGATGCTTATAGTCTCAATCTTACTTGAAACTCCAGCCAAAATTATGATTAACAAAGGTCTTTGACCGGTTGATACCCAAGTAGCTGTTTTTAAATCCTTTTCCTTTACTATTTAGAGCAAAGAATTTAAGCCACCCCATGTGAAGCAGATCACCTGAGAAGCATGGATCAGAGTTTCTGAGGGATGTGTTCCTGTTCTAGGCCTCTGGGAGCAGAGGGAAAGGCACTGCCCTCTCCTGTGCTCCAGTGGGGATGGGGCTGAGAGGTTACAGAGCACCACTTTTCCCACCCCTGTTTCCCTTCAGACCTGTCTCTGCTCAGTCCTTTTGGTGACTGGTGCTGAAGTTCAGACCCATCTCTTCAGTTGGAGGAAAGGACAAGTCCTTGCGTCTGGAAACTGCTGGACTGCAGTCCTGCTCTTTCTGTACTAGGAAAGATCTGGAGCATAACCCCAAAAACCACGGTCAGGAAGGAGAGGATCAGGGGCACCAGGAGATCTTTGGGATCAGTTTCTGTGGCCAGCCCAGAATTTCACCTAGAAGTTTCTGTGCTGACCTGTAATAAAGCTGGTTGATCCTTAAAAAAGAGTCACGTAGTCTTGATTTAGTGTCTCAGAGCAACCAGCCTGGGGACTTGGCTTGCTCTTAACTAAGGCAAAATACTAATGATGGTTCTCAAATGCCAGTCCCTCCTGGAGCTTGAATGAACTGTCAGACCTGCTGCAATGTTCTCCTGCTTTTCTTACCTACTTCAATAGGCAATGAAATACCTACCAAATTTGAGACCCCACCCGTATGGTGGCGTAAGATGATTCATTTACAGACCTGTCAGATCTTGCACATTGCCACTAAGACACATGTGCCTAGCTTCTGTTTTGCTTTCTTCAGGCTTGCCCTACCCCTTGGTGGTTTGTGATGGTGCATGGTAGCCCTGTTCCAGATGTGGCTTGGGGTGCCTGGTGACCTGGCTGCCTGGGGCTGAGGGTTAGTGGCTCCATGGGGCATGATGGACAGGCTCAACAAGTGGCTGGACAGCTGCAGAGCCCCAGGGAAGAGCTGCTGTTGCAGGTTTGCTCTCAGAAGACCTTCATCAGAAGTTACATCTTCCCATCACAGCTTCTTGCTGTGGAGCCTTTCACCTCTGTTTTGCACTGTCTCCCATGTGTCTAGAGAGGAGATACTAGAAAGATGTCAAGGTAATGCTTCTCTTTCCAACATGTCAAAACTGAGGACTGCAGATCTTGGTGCTATACTTTTAGCCTAGAGCTGTTTGATAAACTTGAAAGTTGGGTTTTTGGGTTTTTTTTTGATTGGGCAGCTTAAATGTAGGGTTATGCAAGTTTCTGTGAAGGTTTGTTGTTTTGTCTTGGGGTTTTTTTCCCAGAAAAAATATATCCTTTGCTCTATTGAGTTTCTTCTGTCCTTTTTTTCCCCTCGGTTTGTCCAGTTCTGCAGTAGATCCATCTGACACAGTTGCCATGGCCCCCAGTGCCTCAGAGCTTCAGAGAGTTTTTTTTTGTTTTAAACTAGTGACTGGAAAAGTGAGCTGCAAGGGCCCAGGTTAGCATCACTAGAAAAGAACAGACAAGTGTTTTGGTCTCACAAACCTGTCTGCACATGAGCAAATCAGACTCAATTGATGGAAGGCATTAGGAACTATTCATCATTCCTATTACTTTTCTCCAAACACTCTGCTTTTTAATTTTTATTTTTCCCCCCCCACTCCTTTTTCCATTCTTAGCACCATCTCTATTATTCTGGTGCACAGAGGCTATGAGGACAGGTGTCTTTGCACAAACACCCTAGCTCGGCCCCAGGGAACCTCCTATATGAAGCTACAGGATGCTCTAGGTTGGCCATTGTGCACTGGCTTTTGGTCCTTTAGGTTTACTCAGTGAGGAGTATCTTAGTAGTAGCGTGGCCTGTACACAGTATCATTACTCCCCTTCATTATTCCTGCCTTGATATCCAAATGTGATTATCTTCTCTAATATTAAGCTGAACCCCCTTCAACACGTTATCTTCAGTTATCTTTTTTTAGGGTCTGTTCCCTGTAACTCAGGTCCCTGAGCTCAGCCTGTGTTTTGTGTTCTGGGATACACAGTCTTGCACATGACTGGCTTAAAAGCGTTGCTAGATATGCTCAGGCACTCTTATCACTGTGTTTTGCCTCTGTGCATATTCACAGTTTGGTGGGAGAATAAACCCCTAACAATTATATAAACTTTTTTTTTAACTTAGCTCCCTGATGAACATATTTAACCTTTTATATTAGATACATTACACATGCTTTATATATTATTACCTATATAATTATATATAAGTAGTATCTATTTTATACACGTGTATGCTTCAGTACACTTCTGTATCATGGCTTTCACTCCTTTTCAGAATTATGAGCAGTGAGTTCAGCAAAGCCCAGTCCTTCCTTTCAAAATCATTGTATGAAGCAGTGTGATGCTGTAGATAATGAGTGACTTTAAAGCCTGTTCCCATCTTACCACAGCTGCGGAGTGATCACGGGGAAGGCCCATTGCTGACCCATGCGTGTCTCTGCTGATCCAAGCGTTGGTTTCCCCATCTCCAGCAGTGAGACAATAGCTTACCTCCCATGCAGAGATCTGTAAAAGCCAGGTATTACGATGAGTGAGGTCTGGGAAAGTGGCATGGACTGAGAAACACTTCCACCTCACTGTCAGCAGTAGCTCATCTGTTCCCACCAGCAGCAGTCCCCATCAAAAATGCTTTATTCATTAAGGGGCTGCTGCAAACAGACTGCATATTTGTTCATTTGCTATTTTTTTTAACCATAAAAACCTGGATGACCCAGAGCATTTTCCATTGTGGCTGCTTTCTTTTCAGGTGAAAATAATGAAACAGACCTTCACCTGTGGATCATGAGTGGATTTCTCAGCGGCTTTGGGTCCTTCTCCTGCTATCCCACCAGGGCACTGTTGTCACTTCACTTAATTCCAGTGTTAACAATGCACATTTATTTAGAGTATTGTCTTCATTGTGACATTATTGCACATTTAATATTGAATTCTTTTAGAAGCTGAAATGATTAAAAAAAATATATACTCTATCATGTCACAATGATATACAGCTTCACGAAAACATGGAGAAGAAGGCATGGCCACTTGCAGTATTAGGTTGCCAGTGTGAGAGAGCGACAAAGACAGCACTGAGCACCTCTGGTTGGGCGTGTGGCATCTCTCCCATGGGCTGGATGCTCTTCCTCAGCTGTTGAGGCAGAAAAGCAGCAGCTCTGCATGGAATGAGGCTTCTTTTCCCCTTCCCTAAGAAAGCATCCAGGGTGTGGACACAGCTCATGCAGCCAGAGCTGTGCATGTCTGGGTGGCATCCATCACCCACAGGCTCAGAGGTGGGGGGCACTGGAGGGGGAGGAAGCACACTTTCCATTAACTCCTTTCTGCAACTCGAGCTGTGGATCTGCAGAGGCCAGACATAGATGTACAGCAGCATGCGTCCCTAAGGTGACAAAGTGAGGAGGGAACAAAAGCAGGTGAGAGCTGTGAAAAGGAGCAGGGATTCAGAGCAGGAAGGGCCTAATTTGAAAAGAAACATGTCATGAATGAAATGGCAGTTTCTGGGCCAGATTTTGGGCTCCCTGTGCATCAGACGGCGGGGGCTTCCCTTGTTGCAGTGACCTCATTTCAGCTCACTGATGTGCACTGAACTGCAGAAGCACCCACATCCCTCTCTGCTCTCTGTGCCCTAGAGGCAGGGCTGCTTTTGGGACAAGCATGAAAACACAAAATGTTGCAGATCAGCAGGCAAGGTAGCGAGTGGGTTTAATCCTGGGAAGAAATGACATGGGGAGGAGTGGGGGAGCTGGTACCCGGGGGTCTAGGAGCAGAAGATCCTCTGGCAGTGCCTTGTGCAGGTCCATCCTTCTCTGCAATGCTGACCCTCACTGCAGTCTGCTTTTGTCCATTACCTGGCAGCCCTGGGAGGGAACACAACTTGACCCCTCCAGGGTGTAAGCTTGATCCAGGAGGAAAAATGGGCTGGCGTCACGCCAGGGCAGTCAGATGCGCACACCGCAGGATGCCTGTCAGTCAGGGCGGTAGGGATAAGGCAAAGATGGAGTGAAATTCAGCCTCCTGACAGCTGATATGGGCCTGACAGCTCCTCGACGGACACCAAAAGTAATTGTTAGGTGCAGCTCCTTGGAAGAAAACGATCTAAGGCTGAGTGAGGCAGAAACTGTCACACAGAGAGTAGCAGCGGTAGCATCAGCTGTCCTGCCGTACAGCTCCCTTCCGAAAACTTTACCTCAAATTCTGTCTTTTTTTTTTTTTT
>VZTU01017991.1:25852-71688 GCA_013400835.1 Zapornia atra
ACTCCCACAACAGACAGTATGAATCAGGAGGTAGGTTCCAGGCAAATCTGACTTCATCTGCTGGAGGCTGAATCGTAGGTGAAAGACTGTCAGCTGAAGAAATCAGTGGAAGAAGACTTGACAGCCCAAGCTTTGTATCCACTTAGAGAGGCAGAACCACCTGCTTATGTGGAGAGCGGTCCTGGGCAGCATTGGGAAGGGAAAAGCAGCCCTCAGACTTGCTAGGTATGAGAGACGTGAAAACCAGGGGAAGCTCCTGTTTTGCTGCTGTTTTACTGACAAAACGCAATGTGTGGGTGTTTGGTAACAACAGAAACAGTTGCATGATTATAGATGGGTGTAGTTTTCATAGAAGACCTTGGATTAATGTCTTATTCAGTTCCATTCCTCTGTCTTCTTATCTGCTGACCTCCTTTTGTATCACTTCATGGCACATTTCACCTTGGTAAGGACTGATTTCATACATTAACTGAGCAAATAGTAGAAGTCCAAGGTTCTTCCATGATCTCTACAGGGAAGGGAACGAACTCACTTAAGGATCAATAGTTTAGACTGAAGATCCTTCACAGCCAAAATTTTTATATTTTTCCACATTTTCTAGGTGCAAATTTCTGATGTTACATAGAGAGATATCAAATTGTGGTATTGGATGAGAATTCCACACTTTCCCTATTAACAATTTAGATTTTGAGTTACTGTTTGACTACCTCAGAATAGGAAGGAGAGAAGAAGATGACAAGATCTGAGTAGTGAACATAGCATGATGATCTAATTTTAGATAATGTTCAGGTCTGCAATTCTGGTTCAGGAAACTTTGCCTATGTGGATATTTTCTGGATGTACTGAGATCGGGAATTTTGGATAAAAACATAGAACATGTAACTTTTTGTTAGGAATCAGTTAAACCTTATGCCTATTAATCCATTGCAATTTTGTTTAAAATAGAAGTCTATGTAAAGGAAATGGGGATGTGCAAAGAAAAAAATAATTAGCATTTTTCAAAACAGTGAAGCTGAACTGAATTTAAAAATATCTGTGATCAAGTTGACATAATTTTTAAGAGAAGTCTCCTGTGTTCTCTGCACATTTATCCTTTTTCTAATCCCTGGAAGAGTGGCTGCAGACTATATGCATTTGATTTTCAAAATGTGATGAGACCAAGAAGTTTAGAAGCATAATAGTTATTTAGAACAGCTTTCAAATTCCACACATTTGTATGCTTCATACAGAACAGTGTCTTTGAATCAGTAAGAGGGAGCTAAAACAGGAGAAAGGTATAGCTTATGGTTTTGGTGGAGAACTGAAGCTGAGCAATACTGTTCACTTTGTAATTTTTGAGCTTATCACATCTTCTTGTGTGTTGTCTGCCTTGATAGAAAGCAGGATGACAGAGGACATCTGCCTGCATCTGAACACAATGTTAAAACATGCAGATGTACTCAGGAGGCATCCATTGTCCCAATGATTTGCCAGCCCTAGAAAATGTAAAAAAACCCCAACCCAAACCCTGGAGAGGAAACCAAAGATTTAAAAATATTTTTTATGGAAATATCTTAAAATATAGGAATAATATATCTGTGTAAGACAATTCATGATCTTTTTGTCTGATGATTAGACCTGCTGGAATGACTGGATGTCTTGCCAAAATTTAGCACGATCTTTTTTATATCTATTAACTTTAATGTTTCACAACCCTTTTCTATCTGAGTCTCATTGTCACCACTTGTTTTCCCTTACTGATTTTCTCCTCAGAAGCATTGCAACTGTTTTCTTCACCTCTTGCACTCTGCCCTTACATATCCTTGCTCTCTTGCCTTGACGTTTATCATGGCATATATATTCTACCTTCTGTTTAGACTGTGTTCTCAAAGCAAAAAAAACCTCACCCCAAACAACAATCCAAGCCCACCCAAACCAGAAATCTCTGTTTACTCAAAGTAGCTGTAGTATTATTGTTCCTGCATGGTGATAGGACAGTTCTTATGGAGTAATTTTTAGTCAATAAATGTATCTTGTATCATTCCAAGCTTTTAATAATCAAGATGTATACTGCCAAATGTATGACATTCTATGGGTATATTTTCTATGTGGAATAAACTTTCTCTTTCGTTGCCCATTTGGAGTCCTATGGCACTAACAGAACTTGCATTACTGAATTATTATAGATGCCAGACTCATAATGAAATTATTATCATGCACTAGATGGGCCCAGACAAGGGAGACAGGCTACATGCACCTTCTTCTTTTAGCCCTGTTTTCTACATTTATACAACCTGCACAAATCAAATAGAACATTATTAAACCCAGGGAAGAACACATAAAGTTTCTGGGCAAATGTTGATCCAGGTGGAAGATTTACACTATTACATACCTCACAATTTCCCTGGAAATAGAATGAAAGAATTGTGCAGGTTGGAAAGGACTCCTAGAGCACCTAGAGGTTATTGAGTCCGAACAGCTGCTTAAAGCATTTGTTGCTGTTTTCCTGGTGATCCAGGCAAATAAGAAAAATATTAGATAGTTGCTTCATTATATAGATTAATCTCTTATGATGCAAACCTTAATTAAAATATTGCTCCATTAGATCTGGACACACCTCAAGCAGATTGAGAAAGCTTCTTTGGATTTTATAGGCATTCAAATGTTCAAATGAATACCAAAGTTAAAACGGAATAAATACTATCTGATAGCATTTGTAAAAATGTTAGCCCCTTTCTCAGCCCATGAATGGGCTGTGATCTGATTTTCATCTGCACAACCATATTTGTTACGTAGGAATATTCATCAAATAGGCCATACAAACAATTCTTTTAAATTACCTTTTGTTGTGTGGTTGATTTACATCACTTGGAATCACAAACACTGGATTGCATGACTGAAAACCGAAGGTAGAAGAACACCACATGGCAAAGAAAACGTAATGCCACATGGCAGTCAATTAACAAAATCAGGGATTCTGAGGCAAGACTACAACACACAATATCAAATGTTCAAATATCTGAGACTTCCAAAGAGGTTGCATGTGATGGAGATTTTAAAGATACTTTAAATTCCTTTTATAGGGCTGATATGAACCTATTCCAGATTTTCAAATAGATGTCCCAAAGAATTTTACAGTAAGTTTCCCAAAGGCTTTGGCTCATTGCTGAGTGAAGACTGTTATGGATATTGACAGAGTTGCTCACCTTTCTAAAAAATAATCCAGTGACTTGAACCCCATACATTATCACAGAAGTAGAAGTGCATCATTAAAGGGTCTAAACTGCCCTAAAGTAATTCTAAAAGTTTCCAGTTACCTAACCACTCTCTTTTGGTTTTGTCATGAAAAAAATACTATGTACCATGGTTGTTTAAAAGTGAAAGACTCCTGATTGAGCTATTAGAAGTCAGTGTCAATTCATAGTGAACTTGGAAGAAAAAAAACCTGTAGAGGTTTTGTTTTACAAATTCTTCAGAACATTAATTTCACGTCCTGTTCTTTAAAACGCGTTCCCTTTTGTGGCGATAATTATTGAGGATGTGAGTGAATCAGAATTTGAATCATTTAAGACCTCTACATCTATGAATAATGTTCACAAGTGACTATTTCTCAGCTCCATATTTATGCAGTAATTCCAACAATGAAGTCTTGTTGTGTTTCAAGAAAATAAACATTAAAGTAAACAGCTTGTTCTGTATTGAGATGATTAGAGGAACTATTCAACAAAGACTAGACTTGTGTCAGTTCATTTAAGAGTTTATTATCCAAAGCTGTTGCAATAACGGTATTATTTCAGTGGATACAGGCTGTTCAAGTTTCCTGGGATTTAAAGGTGAATTCAGGTCATTCATTACTTTTGTTGGCCCTGTAAATCTGTTGCATTAGGAAGGAGTGGAAGGAGATAAGTATGCTACAAATAGTACAAATACCCCCTAATTCTTCTTATATGAAAATCTAGCTCCTCTCACACTGCAATCATAAAAATAAGATGGAAGAAAAAAACACTAAGTTTCCTTTTCCAGCCATACAGCATACACTTTCTTATGCATGTAGGATACCCTCTGAAACCCTCAAGCTTATACAGTCTGTGGTTTGCTGGTGGGTTCTTTAAACAGTGGAGTTTAATACCACCCATGTGAACACCAGAGAAAATGGGGAACTTACATGATAAACTAGTTCTTGAAGAATATGCTGTGATTTTTAATGATTTCCCAAATTGAATATGATGTGTGGAAAAAGCTATGTTGAAATCTGTATTTCAGTTGCAGTTTGAGTAGATCCACTCCTTAGCAGCCTTGGATTGAGCATAGTTGGGTATGTTCTTTCATCTTGAATACATTCCTCATCTTTTCAGTCCTGAAGGAACAAAAAAGACACCTTTGCCCTTAGGTTTTCCAAATTGATATTAGAATCTTTCTCTTTCCCACAGATACATTCTTACCATGAAAAAATGTTGAAAATTAGTTTCCTGTTCCATGGTGACTAGATGGATAACTTTGAAGTGGACTAAACTTTCTTGTTCATTGTGGGTAGGACATCAAGGAAGGACAATGTAGGACCTCATGGAAGGACAGTGAGGTGCTGGAGAGAGTGCAGAGTAGGGCAACTAGGCTGATTAGGGGTCTGGAGAACAGGTCTTATGAGGAGAGGCTGAGGGAGCTGGGGCTGTTCAGCCTGAAGAAGAGGAGGCTGAGGGCAGTCCTTACTGCGCTCTACAGCTACCTGAAAGGAGGTTGTAGTGGGGTGGGTGTTGGCCTCTTCTTTCTACTGACTAGCAACAGGACAAATGGAGATGGTCTCAAGTTGCACGAGAAGTTCAGTGTTGTAGTTTTGCATGGCTCGTTTCTGGTGGAGAAGCGGGGGCTGCAGGGTTGGCTTCTGCAAGAAGCAGATAGAAACTCTCTGCAGGCCAGAAAAATACCAGCTGATCCAAGACTGAAGTCACTGACCAAGACCAAGCCCATCAGCAATGGTCACAGTGCCTCTGTGAATCACATTTGAGAAGTAAAAAAATGCAAGACACTGCTTCTTGCCACCAGAGAAGGGAGGGAGAAGACGTAAGACACTGTGCANATGTAAGAAACTGTGCAGACACCAAGGCCAGTGAAGGGGGGGCAGAGGAGCCCCAAGTACTGGAGAGAAAGATGCCCTTGCAGCCTGTGGAGAAACCCATGGTGGAGAGGAGGAGAAGAAAGAAGGAAATGTGATGGTATGCTTCCCCCACCTTGTTCCCACCTTTGCCTAACTTTTTCCCATGAATCTGGATTAATTGATAACCATTGGTGATGGTGATGATGTCTGCATCCTTCTCACGGTGATTTCGGGAAGACAGATAACAACACTATCTATGCTTATGTGCCCACCTGAACAGAACGTTGTTCAGTGTCCACTGGCACCGGTGGGTGGTATGCAAATATGACTATGAGCCAAACATCTTACTCTATAAATAGTGAGCAGCCCAAGAGCCCTTTGAGCTCTCCTGAAATGACATTGGGCTGCACATCAGGATCTCCCTTTGAAAGGGACACGTCTCAAGGTTACTCCTTGAGGTCAAGAGAATCCTTGCTGCAACAGATCTGCAACAGATCCTCGATAAGTGAATTGGGAATAAGTGCACTAAACTTTGTGATCTTAGCTAAGAAGGATAAAGGATTGATTGTGCATATATAGCCTTCAGACATAAACTGTTGGCCAAGTCTGAGACTGACTGGATCCAGCCACGCCTAGGGTCCTCTCTGAGAAGGAGTTTAGAGAGCAAGGGGTCCTTTCTTAACCTCATGACCCAACAGGAGACTCTCCCTGACAGCTTCACCTGACCCTGTTCTCTATGCATTAAATAATCAAGATTACCTTATCAGCAAACCTTAATCACTGTCACATTTATTATCAAAACCATTACACCCTTTGTTTTATATCAATAAATATATTGTTGCCTCTCTCTTAAGAGTGAAGTGCATCCCTCTTATCTCTCCATCCGTGACAGGGGAGGATGTTGGGAGTGATGGTGTTTGTCTTCCCAAGTAAGCATTATGCATGATGGAGCCCTGCTTTCCTGGAGATGGCTGAACACCTGCCTGCCCATGGGAAAAGGTGACAAAATTCCTTGTCTCACTTTGCTTATGTACATGGCTTTTGCTTTATCTCTGAAGCTCCCTTTGTATCAAGCCATGAATTTTCTCACTTTTACCGTTCTGATTCTCTTCCTCATCCCACCAGAAGGGAGTGAGTGAGCGGCTGTGCGGTGCTTGGCTGCTGGCTGGGGTTAAACTGTGACAGGTTGATACTTACAGGAACACTAGAACATGAAAAAGAAATGCCCTGACATCCTTTCTGTCATGAGGTGTTTTAAATGAGTGTTCCTTTTAGAGTGTAAACCAAGGACCCCCTTTTATTTGTAGGACCCAATCTGGAAACTGAGATCTTCATTTTACTATTATGTCTCCTGTCCTAAAATCTGTCTTCCAAAGAACTGAATTTAAAACAAGGCATTGAGATGAGATGAGATCATCGAATCACAGAATCACAGAATCATAGGGGTTGGAAGGTACCTCCAGAGATCGAGTCCAACCCCCCTGCCAAAACAGGTTCCTTAGGCCAGATCGTACAGATAGGCATCCTAATGGGTCTTGAATATCTCAGGTGTTGAATATCTCCAGAGAAGGAGACTTCACAACTCCCCTGGGCAGCCTGTCCCAATGCTCTGTCACCCTTACTGTGGAAAAGTTCTTCCACATATTGGTGCAGAACTTCCTGTGTTCCAACTTGAAGCCATTGCCCCTTGTTCTGTTTCCACAGACAATTGAAAAGAGGCTGGTTATTTCCCCTGTGTCCCACACTTCAGATATTTATAAACATTAATAAGATCCCCTCTTAGTCTTCTTTTCTCAGGACTGAACAGCCCCAGTTCATTCAGCCTTTCCTCTTACAAGGCAATGAGATGAGGTGATGTAGCCAGTCAACCCTCACCCTAACAATCAGGAGACACACTCTGAAAACAGCTTAAATGCTCAACTTCCCTCTTCTCTATTCAATGTGTACCAAGTCTGGCAGATGACAGATTCACTCAACCCTGTGCTTACTATTAAACACCTTTCAACAAATACAAGCGAAAACACTACCATAGTAACACTAACTCCTACTTTCGGTGAAAAGCTATTACAGTTACGAGGAGGGAAAGCATCAGCTGTGTGGGGAAAAGCGTGCCCTCCTCTGAGCATAGCTGCTGTCAGGTTGGTTAGGTATCTGGCACAAGCATTTGTGCAGGCTGTATTTCAGCACAGCTGGGAGTCCTGCTGCCCACCAAGCCCATCTCACTGTGCAGAGCATAGGCTGACTGACACCCTTTAAGGCAAATGTAGAAACTTTGCTGTAAAACCTGATATAGTTTTTGACATTGATGGGTATGAATAGTGAGAAATGTCAGTTCAAGCTGAAAAGCTACTGGTGAAACAGCATCCTCCAAACATATTCCCATGATACCACAGCAGACTTTAGCAGCCTTGATTTTCTTGACACAGAAACTGGTAACTAGAGGTCTAGATGTAGCTTCAGTCATATTATTTTGAAACAGTTGCTGGAAAGGCTGTAGCCTGATTTGTAGAATGCATTTTCACTCCTAATGCAGAGGAAGGTTTATCTTGGATGGCTGGATGCATGGAATGTTACACATACATACAGAAGCGTTAAGGCACTTGTGTATGTCTGATCTTAACATCCAAGTATGTGGAAACCGGGCATGCTGCAAAGCAGCATTCTCTTTCATCACCTCACTTTTTCCTAGCCAGTAATACAACTGCCTTGGTAAGACTACAGAATGGCACTTATTCAAACAGCTACAGATTTTATTTCTTCCCTCAAAATATTAAATCTTCTCTTCAAAATTATACTCCACACAACTAAGAGTTAGAGGCCTATATTAATGCCTAGGTCTGAGACCCAACAGATTACATGATGCTATGTCACAGGCAAAAAAGGTATTAACGTAACCACAGGATGTCAAATATCAGATTTTTGCCCTCAGAGACATCTAAGATAACAATTGGGGGAGAAGTTTTAAAAAACTTTTATGCCCTGTTTTAGCTGAGAAATTAATTATTTTTGTCTTCATTATGTTTGATTGCATTTTCTCTGTTTGAAAATAGTTGTACATCAGGTCCTGATTTTTCATGAACACTTCTGACTTATAAAAAAAAATTAGCAAAAAAAAAGATTAACCGATCCCACCTAATGAAATTTTAAGTTATGTTTTTTAAATCATTTGTTCTTGTTTTTAAGGGATAGACTTTAAGCCCTTTAAAAAAATTATTCTGCTTGAATGGTTAGATTTCTAAATATAAAGACCTGACTTCACATACAAAAATATATGAAAAATAGTTCTTGGAAGACATTTGAAAATTCTCTAAAATATTTTAAAAGCTTTCCTCATGCAATTTTTTTCTACATCTGTTCCCTGTATATGGCACGTTGTAGAACAGTACAACAGTTTTATCAGTCAGAGCTTGAGGATACTCCATGCTTGCCACAGTTGCAGGTCATTCATCAAAAGAAAAACTTTTCCCACAAAACCACCCCATTTCATGCTGTAGGTATAGTGAAAAGCTAAAAACAAGAGATTAAAATGAAACCATTTCAATGTTAATGAGGTTTATGTTTCTGGTTTGGGTTTTTTTTGCTACTCAAGATCTCCTTGTCATGGCTAATAAAGGGTAACAATAAACATTACTGTCCATCAAGAAATTGCCTCTCTCATCCTTTGAGTTATTACTTATAACAGTAAAATTTTTGAGACAAAAATATTAAGTTTATCATTATTTGTACATTACCTGGTTTATCTGGGGTTACTGACTTAGGGACTACATCTCGTATGGTTCTTACCCAGACACTTTATAAAATGAAGTGACACTAAGTCATAGAATGCTTTGGGTTGGAAGGGACCTTAAAGATCATCAAGTTCCAATACCCCTGCCATTGGCAGGAACACTTCTCACTAGACCAGGCTGCTCAAGGCCCCATCCAACCCAGCCTTGAACACCATCAGGGAGGGGGCATCCACCACCTCCCTGGACAACCTGTGCCAGTGCCTCACCACCCTCATAGTGAAGAATTTCTTCCAAATATGCAGTCTAAATCTACCTCCTTCCAATTTAAAACCATCCCCCCTCATCCTATCACTACATGCCCTTCTAAAAAGTCCCTCCCCAGCTTTTTTGTAGGCCACTTTCAGGTGCTGGAAGCTGCATTAATCGGAGCACAAACATAAACTGGATACCTTCAAAAGTAGTTTTACCTGGTGGCATGGTTTAACCCCAGCTGGCAGCTAAGCACAACACAACTGCTTGCTCACTTTCCCCATGACACAATGGCAGAGTGAATTGAAGAGTAAAAGTGAGAAAACACGTGGGCTGAATGTAACAGGTATAACAAAAGCCACACGTGGAAGCGAAGCAAAAGAAAGAAGTCACTCACCACTTCCCATTGGCAGACTGGTGTATAGCCATCTCCAGGAAAGCAGGGCTCCTTCACACATAGCGCTCCAAACATCCCACCCTTCCTTCTTCTTCCCCCAGCTTTACATGCTGAGCTATAAAGACACTTTATAGCATGTTTCAAAGAAAGCCTAACTTTGGCACACTGAATCTTCTTTTCAGGATAGTGAAAATACCTAAAGCTTCTCAAGATTTATTATTATTATTTTTATTATTGTTGTTGTTATTGTTGTTGTTGCTGTTATTTTTTCCCCCTGTGGTGGTATGTATCCTTAAAGTTCCTGGGCTAAGAAGAACAACTCTTTTTCCAGAACGTCTTTTTACTTTTGTCTGTTATGGACTTGACCAAGTGCCATTCAAGTATTATAGAAACAACAGGACTCTGCGGAAGTCCATCGCCAGAGTGAAGTCAAAGACAGACATTTCACAGAAACACAGAGTGCTTGAGGTTGAAAGGGACCTCTGGAGATCATCTAGCCCAATCTCCAACTCATTCAGGGTCACCTGGAGCAGATTGCTCAAGACAGTGTCATGTTGGGTTTTGAATATCTCCAAGGATGAAGACCCCATATCCTCTCTGGGCAACCTGTGGCAGTGTTTGATCATGCCCAAAGTAAAAAGTAATAATTCAACCAATGTCTTCCAGAAACCTCCTGGATTGCTTGCGTCCTCATATGTTGCCCTTCCAACATATAATGGGTGGTTGAAGTCTCCCAGGAGAACCAGGGCCTATGAATGTAAGGCTGCTTCTTGTTTGAAGAAAGGAACATCTTGTGGTCTCTAACAGCCAGGTTTCACGGTCTCTGTTTATAGAACATGTCTGCAAAATGTTTTAGTTCCAAGACAGTATATTAGTTTTTGCTGAATGCCATGCCTGACAAGCTTGATTCTGAGATAGAAAGTTCCTGTTGTACTAAGCATGGCTTTTGGAAAGATACACGTAATTATTTATGGCATACATGGTTGGGATTCAAAACCAAGCCATCAGTGCTTTGAAGGCAACCCAGAATATTCTGGTTCATAAACTCAACCAAATTTAGCTCTGACTTTGAGCTCCTTTTTGACATCTCCTATGGCTTTATTGTGTTGTATCTCTTAGACAACATTATACACCTCTGGCCAAGTCCTGCTCCTTTCAATGAAAAGGGGATTTTATATGAATTTAAGTAAACCTTCTGCATTCAGTTACAAGCTGTTTTTCTTTCCTTGGATAATTTATAGCCCCTACATGCAATGTGACACTAGAGAGTATGGACCATCTCTTGTTTTGTGCTGCTATTTGCTTGGAGTAGTTCATAAGAGTCCTTGAAACTCCAGGATGAAACCTGTGTTTTTGATACCCACCACACCAGCCAGAGTTCCTCACTAGGCTACGGTGGTTCAGTCACACCACTTTTGGTAACTACCACATCAGTGTAGCTCATATTCTCAGAAGATGATGTTCTCAACCCTGCCACCTCTGGCTGGGCTTCAGCACGTCTGACCTGAATGTAGGTTGGGGATACAAAACACAGCCTAAACTTCTCTGTTACCATGAAATGAGAGTCCTTCTGGGAACATCTTTATTTGCATCATCTTCTGCTAGAAAATATTTCACTGTCTACATCATGGTAATATCCTGTGACATTCTGATACCTCTTCCAGCAAGTTAAATATCTTTGTGAAGTTTACCAGTAATTCTTAGTTGTGTCTATTTTTATTTAATGTCTTATTTTTAATCACTTCAGTGATTTCACTTGGGGGATTAGATTCACATTTTAAGGGTGGTGTTGCTGTTGTTTTCTTTTGTTTTTTTTCCTAAAATTTACCAAAGTAATAGGCTTAAACTACCATTCAGTTTTATTAAAATATGCCAGTAGTGTGTCTGGTATTTTTTGAGACACAAAAATGGGGGGAAAACTTCTGTTCTCAGTATTTTATGATCAGACAGAGATAATTTCATTAATTCTGAAATTATTCAATCACAGTGTTTGGATTTGTACCCTCTATTCAGGTTCAATTACCTGTAATTGAAACCCTGGCATTAATTCTATGCTGATCCCATCGCTTAAAACCCCATGTTGATACAATACTAAAATGACAGATGATGTGTCCTTCAGTATTTCTATCGGAGTATTGAATGGGGTCACTTTTGAGGGTTATTTTTGAGGGAGTTACCGATTTCTGGAGCTGGATTGTAACTGCAGTACTAGGTTTTGACCACAGAGTGTCAGACACTGAATAATCTTTTGACATGGAGCTTGCTGAGCCTTTTGGGTTCACACTTTTCCCTCTGCAGCACAGCGTTAAAAAGGGAAAGAGTTACGATGGATCTTCCTGGCGCTGCTTTAACCTGGAAAAGATCCCCATCATTTAATAGATTAAATTCCATCACTGAGACTGAAAGTGAAGAAAGTTGAGCTTGCTAAAAGGGAAGCTTTGCAACATGTGCTACAATGAAAGAGGGGTGCATGGTGTGTGTTTCTGCAATGTGGTAAGGGTATGCACCTGTGCTAGAAAGGTTTGGTGGGATCTTCACAAGCTTTCTTGGTGGAGACACAATTTAGACCAGCAGTAACTTCTCTGCTAGCATATTTTGTTTTATTTTTCTCTGCACTGTTAGCTACTGCAACTCCACATATAAAACCAGACTGGACCTTACGGCACTATCATTGCTACATTAGGGAACCCATTGTTGTGAGATATAACTGAGGCAAATGCTTAATATCAATGAGGTAACTGCCATCACTGTGTTCAAATGAAAAGACAGTTATGCCCACTGCACCCATTAAAGCTGGTACTGATATCAATGTGGTCTACTTCAGATTCTCTGACACTTAAGACTCGGGCTTTCGGGTGATTGTAGTTGCCCAACTTACATATCTGAGCTTGCTCCCTTGGTGCTTCCCCTCCATGTGTCTGCACGGCAGACAGAGGGATGCACTGCAGTGGATTGCAGAACAGATGGTTGAAAGACAGAGGCTGGAAAAACCTTTGGAAGTGCGGATAGGGACTGAAAATCTGAGCTAACCTGCAGCAAAGAAGTGACTGTGGTTAGGAGCAGAGGGAGAACCTCGAGTGACACAGGGTAGGTATGAGGGGTGCAGGGGTGGGGGACACAATTGTTAGCTGTGTCTACAGTGGATGTGAAACATTCAGCTTCACTTTTACTCATGCAGAAGCGATAATACAAGTCTGTGCAATACAGCTTACCATAGGGAAATACTTAAATCAGTGCTGCCTTTTCAGCCTCAAATCAGTCACTAATGCTTGTGAAGTCCGTAATAATGGCCACATAATGGCTTGTAAGATCTCTATTTCTGCTACAGAGCTAAGATGTTATGCTGCAGGAGTTATACATAGGAAAATTGTTCTAGGTTTCTCTGCCACATGATGTTGTAAAATGTTAAACACTTTGGGAAACCTCCCAAAGGACAATCAGCCACACACAAACATCCCTGTGCCTCAGCTTGCCTTCCTTGAAGTGTCCTTGCTCTCATTTCTGGGCTTTACTGGTGAGACAAATACATAATGACTGTGGACTGGTTGAATATCTTCACACTTGATAAAACATGGGTCTGTGGCACTGCAAATAATGCCTGAACGATCCCTTGAGAGGAGGTACACATACAGATTGAACAAGAGTTTGCACATCAGCTGTTCTGCACGCTGGATAAGCCTGGGATATGATGCTGTGGCCATGTTGCAGTGGGTACTGTCACACAATAGAGTATTTAATCTCACAGTTTTTATAGACAAAGCAATTAGATTAATTTGGTCAGACAGGTTGGGTTTTTTTCCTAATATAAAGTATTGAATGCTTGGATTTTCTAATTTTAATTTTCTTTTAACACAGTTTTTAATCTCACAGCCCAGTTGTGAGAAGGCAGCTTCTGCTTTCCTAAGAATAAGCTGCTGGTCAATTTACTGTCCAGAGAGAACAAATGTTTCTGAAAATGCTCTCATCGGTAGGGATCTCTCTTTCTTTCTTCTTTTTCTCATCTATCAAATGCTAGATAAGTCACTTTTAGAAACATGGGCTTTAAATTCTAACCTGGTTTATGCAGCGCGTTCATCACATTTTAGACCTCGGTAATCTGATCACTTATAAAATTACCCACTGAGGCACACTGCTTCCAAGAAGTATGAGTAAGACACCATTTTGAGGACCTAACAATAAAACCTAGAATTTTCACTGAGGAAGGAATAGTCTGACCTGACCTGGGAACACTGTAGTGAATAGTAAAACTTAAAATCAGTCTAGTGGGTTTATGGGCTGTAGGGCATCAGGCTTGGAGGAGAGGACAGAAAGAAATGCAGCTGGACTACAGGTTGGTCTCCCTGATTGGAAGAGTTTTCCACACAGTCTGCTTCCCATCTGGAGGCTCAGTGTGTTAACTTCATTTGGGTGGTTTTGTGACCTCCTGCTCTGTAAAACAACTTGCACTTTGCCTTGGTGCTCTTTGTAAAAGAATTGCTGTTTAGTGCAAGGTAGAGTCCAAAACATCCCATGTGGTCTCCCAAAGAGATTGACCTTCTGTTGCACAGTGCTAACTTTCTCTTCTAGGCAGAGAGGGGAGATGAGGCAACAGGTAAACCTTAAAATGGTCAAAAAAATTAACTGAAAAGTAGAAAACTTAATTAGACAGAAACATGGTCTTAATGGCAAAAGCCTTGCCTGCTAACCCATCTTCTGTCTTGGGAGCTCTGTCAGCTCACGTGTCTCTGGCTGCAACAGGTGTAATGAAAGAATAGCAGTAGCCCAAGGGTAGAAGCAGGTTACACTGACTTTTAATGTCTGAAAATGACTTGTAATGATTGATGTCAGGTCTGTTTTAAGCAATGGGCCATAGAGCTAATAACAGAAAGCTTACATTTTGTTCCTGGTTGAATTAAGCAGGACTCAGTATTACATGGATGCAGTTGGCTTTTGGTTTGGGTTTGCAACCTGCTGGACCTCTTTGACACCACTGACCTTTATCTCAAGATCTTAGTGGTCTGGTAAAGGTGATTCAGACTTACTGTCCAGAGGGTGGCACACTTACATCAGTGGTGGGGAAAATCTCCTTCCCCAGCTCCCCCACCCTTTAAGCATCACATCTGGCTAGAAGTTCTGCTGCTCTCTGTAGGGTTGCCTCCGTCTGTGCACGCAGAGATAGCTCTTTGGAGACAGGAATGCAAATAGTTGAGGCAGTGAACACAATAAGCTCTAATCAATTTAATCAGGAGACTGTTGGTCTCTATGGACTATTTGTAAGCGATCTCAAAGGAGAGTTTCAAAAGGCAGCTTTATTGCCTGGAGGCTTGACAGAAGTTAACGCCTCTCCTTGAAAAGCGCAAGTCAAAAAGGATTAAAATTGCTACATCTAAACCACAGATGTGTGAGTTTGGTGGAGGAATCGCTAGGAAAAAAAATTTCAAACTGTTATGCAAGAGGACAAGCCTAGAGAGCTCTCTACTGGCCTTTAAATAGCTATGAAGATGTTTTTTTCCTCTTACAGTAATTGTGAAAACGACGATGATGTTGAGGTAATTATACTTTTTTTGCCTTGTAGCATGGGAAAAGCCATGTAAATCTCTGATACCTTGGTACTATGGACTGCAAAAAGCTCCTTGTAATAGCATGAATTATGCCTAATAATATGCAGCCTGTGTTGAATCCTCTAGGCATAGTTATCCCTGTTTTACAGGTAGGTAGCTGAGTAGAGGAGCTGAAGTGCCTTCCTCTCAGCTACACAGAAGATCAGCTAGTCATGTAGGTAAAGAATGCAGGAAATCTGCCTTGCAATCTTCTCTGCATTGTATGATGAGGTCTTACAGATCTGAAATGCCTGCATCTAAAAAGGCAGGAAGAAAAGGATAGTACATATTCTGTCTCTAACCAACTTGTGTGACTGCCACATGTACAGATAAATAGTGACATCTCTGAACTATGATGCAAGAGGGTAGGTGATAAATGACTGAATCCCAAAGAGCAAGGAGTGACGTAGCTTCAGGGCCAGGAGGATAAATCCTGAAACAACAATCATGCAATTTTATCTTTGGGACTCTCTGGAGAAGGCAGGAGGCTGAGTTTGACAAATCATAGAATTCTAAGAATGCTTTGGGTTGGAAGGGACCTCAAAGATCATCTAGTTCCAAACCCCCTGCCATGGGCAGGGACACCCTCCACTAGACCAGATTGCCCAAAGCCTCATCTAACCTGGCCTTGAACACTGCCAGGGATGGTGTTAGCAGTCACAAGTTGCAAAGAACTCTATGCTAAGCAGATAAGTAGGCACTTCTTTATTGCAGCACTGGGGGACATGTGGAATAGCTCCTCCAAGCGTGTTCTGGTGTTAGTTACAAATCACAGTACATTTATACATTTCCAGCAGGTTTATTGCTTAAAATGGCATGGAATGTTTGCTTCTTAATTTGACCTTTGCCATGACTGGCTTTTAATTGTTACACTTTATCTATATTCCTACTCCACAAAAATCATTGGTTAACTTTAATGATGGTTTTAAATACAAAAAGGGGAGGGTAGTGATTAGCATGTTCATGTTATTTTCTGGAAATAATTATCATATGCATATGTCCTACCGCATACGTAGTTGTGTTGAGCGAGGGTCCTCTGGTGGCTGTTTATAGTCTTCCTCAATGTGTCTGCTGATTGAACCCAATTCTTGTGCATGCTCATCTCATCTTTTGGCTATTTCTCCAGATCCCACCCGTTCTTATTGGAGACAGGCACCTCCTGTATTTGGTATGTACTCTTATCAAAGTACAGCATTCTTAGCATACCCTGTCCCACCCTAGCATAGTTACTATAATTTCCTAAAACCAAACAATTTTATTAGGGTAACTGTAACAATGGGGCTTCTACAACCTCTCTGCACAGCCGGTGCCAGGGCCTCACCACCCTCAGAGTAAAGAATTTCTTCCTAACATCTAACCTAAACCTAACCTCTTTCAGCTTGAAGCCATTACCCTTTGTCCTATCACTACATTCCCTGGTGAACAGTCCCTCTCCCACTTTCCTGTAGGATCCCTTTAAGTATTGGTAGGCCATAATTAGGTCTCCCCAGAGCCTTCTCTTCTTCAGACTGAATAAGCCCTACTCTTGCAGCATGTCTTCACAGGAGAGGTGCTCCAGCCCCTTGATCCTCTTCATGGCCTTCCTCTGGACTCGCTCCCACAGCCCTATGTCTATCTTGTACTGGGGACCCCAGATCTGGATGCAGTACTCCAGGTGGGGTCTCACTAGAGCAGAGTAGATGGGCAGAATCACCTTCCTGCACAAGAACCTTCTTCTTAGGGAAAAGAAAAGGTGGCCAAGACTAAAAAAGAACTGTTCCAGAACCAAGGGCTTGAGAAGGGTTTTTGCATGCTGCTGAGTGGGCTTGAAGGTAAGAGGAGATGTGAAAGGTTATTGTGCTGTCTTATGAGATAAACTTGGTGGCTGGAGTTTCAATAGTGGTTGGACATCTTGAGGAATCCCAGAAGGGATTTTATATCTCCTCCCTGCTGGTTTTTGTGGCCCTTTTTCTGAATATTACATGTGCATGCTCGGCTCTTCTGATATAGCTTCAACTATAGCAGCAGAGTCCACTTGAAAGTGCCCAACCACCAAAACAAAGGTCAAGGGAGTGACCTTGCTCACTGATGGGCCGGTAGCCTCCAAAAAACCCCATTAACTTGGGCACCAAGAGGCGTGCCATGCTGTGAGGTAAGCTGTATGCCTTGTAACACCCAACCAGTGCTGTAAAGGGACATTTAGCACTTAGCTCTGAGTTGCTGCTGAGCAACCCTCTCACAGAGGAGTTTCAGTAATGATTTATAGATTGAAGTTAGGTTTCCCTCCAAGACCATTTTGTTTAGAAAAAGAATTCCTTCATCTATTCCCCATGTGTTTGTCTAGAACAGTTTGGAAGTTGTTTTCTCATCTTGTGAAAGCTTTTGCCCTTTCCCAAAGTTTAAATCCTGATGAAAAATTGTGTCTGAAATTTTTTGCCTGCTCCCATTCAATCTTCCTCAGCTGGACAACAAACCAGCCCAGAAAAATAAAGGCAATTACATCAGGCAAGTTAAAATGTGTTTTGATGTTACTTTTTTAACTTTTTAATTCTTTGTCATGCAAATGAAATCAAGTTACCCCCCAAAAATGTTGTCTTCAACTTGTGAATAAAATGATTTGACACAAAACCCCACAAATCTTAGAGCAATTTCAAGATGGGAAATCTCTCTGAGATTACAAATTTTATACAAGCTCAGATTTGGTTTTCACTTGTCAATATTTTATAGTAATAATAAAAAATTTTGCTAACAGCCTCTCAACTACCTCTGCTCAGGTTTAGCAGCCAGTATAATTTTTTTTCTCTTAGCAATCTTGCAGCTGAAGATGAGATACCATGTGGCAAGAGGCTGTGGGAAGATGTGCACTGTGTCTCATAAGAGCTTTTATTAATATGAAGTTGATACTTACTGAGATCACCAAAATATAATTGTCATTTGCAACATATCCTGCCAGTTTCCATGGTAGAGCCCATGCCTGGGCAAAGGTAATGTGCAGAGCTACCACAAACTTTTTACGAGGCACAATCTGCCAGACAGGCTAGGACATAAACGGCTTATTTTGCAGCCAGTTAGTTAGAACAGAAAAATATCTGTTTTGGATAGAAATCTAATCAAGTGTTTGAGACAGTTCTGTTTGGAAAGGGCAGATGATTTTCAGTTTGAATTGCTTCATTTCAAAATCTCTGCCAAATAATCTCGCTGGCAAGACGCAACCACCTGGCATTTTTGAATGGCTGCTGGGAGTGGCTGCACGCCAAAAATTTGCCAGACTGTGGCGATTAGTTTTAAAGAACTTGTCCTAAGTTGTTTCTTGTCTGTGCAATACCCTTGGGTCCCTAAAGGCAGGCACATTCCTGCATGGGTACCAGGAGCTTTGGAAGCTTGGGAGGATGTTCTTACATCAGCAGTTTTGGTCACCAGAAGGTAACATGGCAAATCACAGCATCACTAGGTTGGAAAAGACCTTTGAGATCATCAAGTCCAACCATATCTGTCCTCTACTAAACCATATCCCTAAGCACCTCATCTACCCATCTTTTAAATACATCCAGGGTTGGTGACTCAAAGTAGCACAGGTGTTCCCAGAAAATTCCTCACTTTTTGGCTTCAGTCTTCCACTTCAGAAGTATTTGTTTATTGAGAGGCAGAGGTTGTGTGGAGTAATTACACTTCTGCTTGTGCTGCTGATAACAGAGGTACACATGTACCTGGAAGGAAATGCTCATCCTATAAATTATATGTACTATTTACTAACAGGTCTTTTATAGTTTCCTTGCTTTCCAGTCTAGATCTCTTTGTCACATACAAAATGAGTTCTGTGTTTTGGCTTGGAAACTAGAAAGAGATTTCTCAGCAGAAAAGAATCAGTATTCATATTTAGATTAATTGCCATTTTAGAAGATGTCTGTCCTCTAGGTGTAAGTGATGCAGATGTCCTTTATCCAGTTTTAAATGCAGCTGAAGCAGAGTTTGCTCTGACTCCACAGCATAGATGTAGTTTCCAAAATTAAGCATAGGCTCCAATGATACGGGGGTATAGAAACTGAATGAGCTCTCACTTCAGAAGCGCTTCACACTGGGATCCGAACATATTGTCATGGTGGATGGAATGGGGAAACTCATAATTATGTATACTGAATTTATAGTCAAATAGAAGACTTCCATCTCTGGATATAAATTTATAAACATTTCAAAAAAGAATCATAGACTCATAGAATTACAGATGAGCTTGAGCAGGAAGGGACCTCAAAGATCATCTAGTTCCAACCCTCCACTAGTCCAGGTTGCCCAAAGCCCCATCCAACCTGGCCTTGAACACTGCCAGGGAGAGGGCATTGTGACTGTATGTTCACCTCCTCCTTCTCCTAGAGCACCTTTGAATTGAATGCCAAGGAAGCAAATAGCAACACTGTGGCCAAGGGCTACACAATTTGCTCTACAGGTGAGGGCTGTGACTGGGCAACCAAATACACATATGCTATGTAAATGTGACACTAAGTCAATTACCTTACTCCATAAATAGTGGGCAGCCTGGGAGCCCATTATGCTCTCCTGCACAGCAGCAGGTTGCATGCCAGGATCTCCTCTTGAGCAGGGGTGCCTCTCAAGGTTACTCCTCGAGGTTGAGAGAATCCTTATCACACTGTATACTTGGTAAGTGAATTGTGAAACTCTAAGAATCTTAGCTAAGTAATATAAAAGGTTGATTGCATATATCCGTATTTCCTTTAGACATAAACCATTGACCACCTTTGGGACTAAGTTTGGATCCAGCAGCCCCATAACTCCTCTCTGGGAAGGAGTTTAGAACACAAGGGGGTCCATTCTGAACCTTTTGACTCAACGGATGGTGTCCCTGATAAGCTTTGTCTGACCCTGCTCTCTATGCAGTAAATAACCAAGTGTACTTTGTCACTAAATCTTATAAAATCAGTGTCACATTTATGATCAGACTTTGTTATCTATTTTATATCCATAAATACATTGTTACTCCTCTGTAACAAGTAAAGTGCATTCACTCCTTAATCCATCTGTGACAGGCATCCACAGATTCTCCGGGCAACCTGTTCTGGTGTCTTACCTCCCTCACAGTGAAAAATTTTGTCTTTATATCTAATATAAATCTACCTGATTTTAGTAAAGACATTACCCCTTGTCCTGTCACTACATGGCCTTGTAAACAGTCCCTCTCCAGCTTTCTTGTAGGCCCCTTCAGATACTGTAAGGCTGCAATAAGGTCTCCACAGAGCCTTCTCTTCTCCAGACTGAACAAGCCCAACTCAGTCTGTCTTCACAGGAGATGTGTTCCAGACCTGTGATCATTTTTGTGGCACTCTGGACTTGCTCCAACAACTCTGTGTCCTTCTTATGCTGGGGGTGCCAGAGCTGAACACTCCATTCAGGGTCTCACAAGAGTGAAAGAGGAGAATCACTTCCCTCAACCTGCTGGTGACACTTCTTTTGATGCAGCCCAGGATACAGTTGTTCTTCTGGGCTGCAAGTGCACATTGCCGGCTCCTGTTACACTTCTCATCAACCACACCCCCAAATCCTTCTCCTCAGGGCTGCTCTCAATCCATTCTCTGCCCAGCTTGCAGTTGTGTTTGGGATTGCACCAACCCATGTGCAGGACCTTGCACTTGGCCCTGTTGAACTCCATGACATTTGTACAGGTCCACCTCTCAAGACTGTGAAGACCATTCTGGGTGGCACCCCTTCCCTCCAGCATTTCAACTGCACCACACAGCTTGGTGTTGTCAGCAAACTTGTTGAGGGTGCGCTAGATCCCATTGTCCATATCACCGACAAAGATGTTAAACAACACCAGTCCTAACACCACGCCCAAGCAACACCACTTGTCACAGGTCTCCACTTGGACACTGAGTAATTCAAGACTTCTTGTCTTTTTTATGCATTTTAACATGAAATGACCCTTACTCCTACTGTGTTCTCTATTGTTTAGGGGAAAGGAACAATAGCAGGAATAAATATGAATAGTAATTTATTCCAGAAAGAGTCCAGTAGTACCAGTGGGAGTATTTCTGGCATAAATTACTGTTCAACCTAATTTAATGATGTCTTGACTTGGTCAACTGAAACTGAAGAGATAGTTTATGCAGTGAAATGATATTTAGTGTAAGTAAGAGTGGCAGATCCTGATCATTAGTAAGAGTCTCTGTATTTTTCTCTTTCTTTTCAACCAGCAAATCAGCCTTAGGTGCCATCCAGTCAGTTAATTATGGAGCTAACTTCAGTGACTTAGGTGGCCTACGGATACCAGAAAACTTTCATTAGCACTCTATCCTGTTAAGTATGCATTTCTGTTTTCTGTTCATATACAGAAGCATCTGAATTTATGCATTAAATTTTTACTGAGGAAAGCACACTTCCAAGTCTGACATGGTAAGGGTGCAAGCTTGCAGGGTAAAACAGAATATGTAGCCCTCCTTTTGTATTCTGGGCAGGAGATTAAATTCCCCACCTGTAAACAAGGCTTAGAGCCAAAGTGGGTCACCTATGACAGCCCCTAAAGCACATGAGCCTGAAATTAAGTCTGGAAGAAAAACATCTGCCAACCTGCTACCGATTGGATCCAGAGCTGCTTCTGTGGCTGCCACAGGCCTCTCCATCACCGTATGGTGTACAGCAAATAGATTTCCCTCCTCTAACTTGGCTGAGGGGCTCCTAAAGTAGGTGTTTTTAGACGCCACCTGATACTCTCTGACGGTATCAGACTTCTCTGAAAATGCAGCTGACAACAGTTGTTTTCTTTCAGCAGCAGTGGTAACAGTGCCTCACCTTTTCTATGATAGACTAACAGTGGGAGAACGTGTGCAGCAAGAGGAGAGCTGGGCTCATGCCTCATTTTCCGACGGGATGCACACTTACTACTCCTTCGGCAATTCCTTAACCAAGGACTTCTTACTCCTGCTTGCTCAAGTGGATCAATGCAAAGGTACGGATGCAGTTTCTCTTGTAAGTCTGATTCATTTGTATACCTACAAAACGTACACATGTAGTTACACAGGCTGAGGGAAGCTTGCAAAACAGTGTTGCAAAGGCTAAGGCGGTTACTAGCACAATGGATGTATTGCTTGTTTAATACTTGTTTCTTGTGAAGTAAGGAGTTGCTTTTTCAGGCTGTGTTGTTTAGAGGCAGAACAGGGTTACACTCTTGGTCATGTTTTTGCAGCCTCTCATTCTTTTCTGAGGGCTTTGTTCATGGTTTCCTCAAAGATTTTTCCACACCTGACATTCTTTGTCTTCTCATTCGTAAGTTACTGCCTCACAGTGGTCCATGTCTCTGTAACCCCTGGAAGATACATTTGCTATGGATACCTGTAGCCGTAGCTGGCACACTTGAGCAGAAGACCTCATTGGGTGGAGAGAAAAGAGAAGTGAGAAGGTCAGTATTTTGTAAGACTGACGGGACACAAAAGCATTCTTGGCTCTCTATCTGTTGTGAATATCTCGATGAAGAGCTTCATGTGCCACTTTGTTGCAGGACATTATTTCCTCAGCAAATATGTAATTTTGATAAAGCTTTCAGATGCTGCATAACAAGCTGACACCTAACATCAATTAATAATCTAGTTTTATAAATGGAGGAGGAAACAGAATTTGCCTTTTAGGCTTTGAATACCAACCCTGCTTTTAATGGCTTGACTGACACCTCTTTACATTCACCTAGAAGATCTGGGGGCTTTAGCTCATTCCCTACATGGATCCTTACTCATTCACAGGCAGGTTGTCCAGGACCTTGGTGTAAAAGAGGCTTAGGCCTGCTATTTGTGTATTACTGAAAGTTCTTTCAAAACTGCTGTGACAAGTAGAACAGCACCAGTATAAAGCAAGAATTTTGGGAAATGTGCTTTTGGAACTTTTTAGGAAGGAGGAGGAGAGACCATCTGTTTTGCTTGTCACAATTCTTGTTTGTTTAAGATGTGAATTGCCAGAAATGTGGAAAGATTGGGTACAACGACAAGTGATAGAGTAATTTTCACACTGGACTTATGGGAAGCATGTGTTGTCCATCTGTGTGATTCTCATTTTATGCAAATTTAGGAAATATAGTCTTATGTCTAATTGTCCAAAGGTAGTTCTGAACATTCAAATGGAGGAAAAATATCATGCCATCTCGTCAGTGGGCCTCCCTTTGGCTCTGTAACACGCCGCTGCAGAATGCTGCTTGCTTGAAACTACAAATCACAATAAACATTTATATTTAGAATCCAATAAAATAATGTTTCAAGGTCTGTAAAACACTTCAGACTCACGCTTGGGTTTTCCTGGAAGTGCAAAAGGACACCACAATTTTCCTGACCCTCTTAGGCAGGTGTTAACAACTTGCCCGGAGCCTCATGCTGATGCCCACTGGTTTGTAATGATAGGGGAACAGAAAGAGAGGCTGGTGTGAGTCTTTGGGCTAAAAAAAAAACCACAGCTGCATGTGGTTAAAGCTTATACAAGCAATATCTGAGCTTCTGGAAGGAAAGTTTGATTTAAGGTTTGTTTTGGGGGCAGAAAGTGTTTATTTACCGTGTTAAAAAAAAAACCATCACACTCCACTGAGAGTGATGGAAGTTCTACCTGGAGCATATGGCATTTTTCAGAGCTGGTGAAAATGATACTTCCTTTTACCTACCCTGAACATTTTAAGTTAATAGCTCCCCAAAGATACATTTTTTCCTTCTTTTATTTTTTCAGCTAATGATTTGTCTATGAATTACAAACAATTCTGTATTTTTTGACTCAATATGGCAATTGGAAATTTCACTAGGAATAATTCCTGATTCCACTGTCATTGAAGTACAAGTGTTCCCAATTTAAAATACACTTTTTGAGCGTGATCAGTCAAGGAATGCTTCAGTACTGGATCATTATGGGAAGAAAGACAAAAGAGATATAAATGTAGTGAAAATGAGATTCAGTTTGGAACTCTTATCAGAGGTTCCCATGAAACATTTCACAGAATCACAGAATGTTAGGAGTTGGAAGGGACCTCGGAAGATCATCTAGTCCAACCCCCCTTCCAGAGTAGGATCACGTACACTAAATCACCCAGGAATGCATCCATGTGGGTTTTGAATGTCTCCAGAGAAGGAGACTCCACAACATCCCTGAGCAGCCTGTTCCAGTGCTCTGTCAGCCTCACAGTGCAAAAGTTTCTCCTTACATTCACATGGAACTACCTGTGCTCCAGCTTGCACTGGCCATTTTTCCCTGTTGCTGATTCTTTAAATGGTAGAATGCCAGCAGTGCCAAAGACTCAGGCTTGTGTGATGTCAGTCTCTTTATCCAAGCACTGTGGGTCTACATACGGGTTTTCTAATTCTCTTAACTCACATTTTCTTTTCATTGTTGCTATTTCAATGATTCAAGGCAACTCCCATGCATGACTTGAAAAATATTCCATTTTACAGTATGATGTATTGCTAAAGCAGAAAAAAGACAACCAAACAAGAAGACAAACCTTTACAATAAACAGCAATATAGCGATGGCAATTAATAAAAACTAAAGAATGAATAGAACTACAACACTGATTCTGACTCCTTGCAATCTGTCTGGCCTTTGGGGGGAGCTCTGTTGGGTTTGTGAGCAGAGTGGAAACCTTGTTCATGAGGCCTGTGGGTCAGCTCTGTGATGTCTGGTGTTGGAAAGACTCCTCTGGACATTGGAAAGAGTATAGCAGGAGTCCAGGTTTTGGCTGGGTTAAGAGTACTGCTACAATATAGCAGAGAAGTTTTTAAGTGTAAGAAGCTAAAACGAGATAGGAGAAATGGACAAGAGGGAGCATCACAACTAAAGAAACGGAGAAATTAAGCAGTCTCCTAGCTCACTGCTGGTCTCACATGGTGAAGGGACAGAAGGAAGAGAATTTGGGTCTCTTGACTCTAACAGGACAAAGGAGAGCAGCAGAGAAGAGGTAGAAATCCATATTTAATTGGCTGAGGTAGAAATCTGCATTTGATAGAGCAGCATTCAGAGAGGACTTGGAGAGAGGGGATATGAAACATACCTTCTTTTCTCCATCAGGAATATTTAATGAGGAGGTTTGTTGGCTTTCAGCTGGAGGAGGCTGGAGAAGTTTCAAGTCTCTTTTGGTGGCAATATTGGTGGTCTTTTTGGTGGTGATGGGAATCAGTGATAGAGAAGGAAGAAAGCGAAGGGTTGAGGTGGCAGAAGAGAGATGTTCCTATGCAGCTCAGGATGGGTGGACGCAAAGGCAAGGAACTGCAACCTCGTGAGACAAAACCTTTTCTCGCTGTGTGTTGGAAGCTGAGCTCTGTAGCAGCCTCCTACTGAAATGCGGCTTTACCCAGAGGAAAGACTGGTCCACCCTTATCTCAGGAAACTGGGAACTCTTTTTTTTATTGTTTCTTTTTCTGTTCCAGAGTACTTGTTAAATGCATCTCTGTGGTAGTATGTACAGTAAAAATACTCGGATATATGTAATTAGAGTTATAAATTGCAAGTTATCTGAATATGGTACAGCTGACTGTTAAAAAAGTTTAAATGGAAAAATCAAGTCTTTTTTATATGTAGAAAATACATACCAGGCCCAGTAAAAGCAGTTCTGTAATTCAGAAGGTTGTTTTTTTCTCCATTCTCAAAGTATGTAAAACACGGTTAAAAAAATTACTTAAATGTCATTTTATAGGTTCCAAGTTTAAAGAGGAATCAACATGTTTAAGCTAAACATGACAGCCACTTTGCAATAAGCAATGACTTATCAGTGTTTTTGGATATCAAAAACTTGGCATCTGAAGAAGGAGTGAACTGCAATACTAGTTCCGCTTCCTCCTTCTTTTGAGTTATATAAGGGTGTGTTTAAACTCTAGCTGATTCACTAAAACCCCTGGATTTTCTTTGATGCTTTCACCTTATTCATGCTAAACAAGCAAGGAATTCCGGAGGCTTGAATAAACAACTTGTAGCTGTCCATGCTTTCTGCTTGTATGTTTTAATCAAGCAATCTTGAGCGAAATGTTGCTATGTTACTGCTTTGTCTTTGTCTGCTTGCCTTCAGCAGGACTAATTATTCCCATGCTCATGCCACACCGCGATACGCTGTGTAGATGTGTCCTAAGCGAGTTAGCCGAAGTATCTCTGTGTTGTAAACTGATTTAAGAAAGCAGGAAAGAAGAGGTACACCTCCTCTGTTCCACACCCAAAATATTGTGGAATCTGCAACGACTTCAGAAATTCTTGCATGTTGCTGGAGGTGGTTTCAGTTTTCACACCAGAAGTAATTTAATTTCAGCACTTAAAACCCAAAAAGCTCCAACATATTGCTAGCATGAAAAAATTCCATGTGTGCTAAAAAACAACAGCATATGGTTGGGTGGGGTGTGACCAAAATGAACATAGTTATCACATTGTGAACTTTCTTTTTACAGACTTGATTAAATAAGGGGGGGTGGGGGTAGGGGGAGGGCATCTAGGACGAGAACCGGGACTCCTCCTGGAGTCTGACTTTTCAGATGTTGTGTACTTAGCTGAAAGGTTCATCTTGCATAATCTGCCGTTTAAAATAGGAGACTGACATTTTATCTGAACATGAAGAGCACGCACAAAAGAAAGGCAGGTAGAAGGAAGGAAAGATGTTTGTGAGGTGAACTGGTGGAGGAGAATGGCACAGGGCACAAGCTGGGGGGTTGGGTGGAACTGCAGTCCTCCCTTTTTTCTGTCAGAAAGGAGATAGATAGATAGGGATTATTTGCTTTTTTATTTATAATCTATCACCTGGTCTTGAATTGGGTAGAATGAGTTTTAAGTGGTCTTATTTGCTGGGACTGTGTGTTTCAGGATATTTAAACATGGCCACCAATTCTTCTCAGCATAGCTTAGTGCTGGGGTAAATGTGGGCACTAATAAGTCATCTGTGGTGATGACCATACACATACATCCAGAGTAATTTCTTTTGCCTCAGGCTTCTTTTCTGTTGAGTCCAATGGTGCTTAAGATCTTATCCAGTCCTCACACAGGAATAACTAAACTTTCAACAAGCCAAACCCAGAAATACTTCCAGAAACTTAGGCCTAGATACTTGACATAACTTTCTGAATCCTTGGTGGCAAGTTTAAAACCCTTTAAAGTAGTAACAACAAAAGGCTCGGGGCACTAATATTAACGTGAGGTTGTTTTGTGTGGTTGCACTTAAAGCCACTCACCTGAGCCTACCTTTCTTGGGTCATTGTTAGGGTAGGCTGTCTGCTCAGTTCTCTTTGACTTGTCTGTTCTTTCTGTGCTCTTCTGGGTGTAAATGTATCTGAAGAAGCAGAATCCTTATTTTGACACATCAGTTGCTATTCTATCTGCTGTTCAGCTGTGAATATGACAGTAGCTCAACTTTGCCAGGTAGCGGCTCTTTGCAGGCTGTTTCACTGTCAGGTTCTTGGCTATCTGCATGACCAGCCCTGTCGTCCTGTGGGCAGCCAGGGAAGATGTCTTCTACTCATATTCCCAGTTGAAGTACATGATTTCTGCTGCAGAGGCCAAACAGAAGCACTGGGCCAAGTGAGCTATACCGTGCAAAACACACCTTCACTTTCTGCATGTGAGTCTGTCATATCTTCATAAATGAAAAAAAATGGCCATAGTTTGACATCTTTTTTAGGATAATTGCTGATTGCCATGAACTCTGGAATCTTCTCTGGTTTCTATTGATGACTGCTTTCAAACTTTGTATTGTTCTAGCCTTCTCAAATGAAAGGTCATCCTTGAGCAGCCTTGATGATTAGACCTTGGTCCCCTTTTTTTTTATGTTCTTGAAAAACGGGTCCTACAAACAACAAAATAACATTTCACATAAAAAGATGCTCTTCCAGTTTCAGAGCTAAGAACTGAAAATGACTTTGGATGCCTTTGCAACTTTTGAAAAAGTTTGAAACTTTGAAAAATGGTTTACCCAGAAAGGCCATCACTCATGTTAATCCTGCTGGCCAAGACAAAGCGTCTTTTTCAGAGTAAAACTCAGGTTACTCTCTGGAACAACAGGGTCTGTCAACATGTGACAAGGCTTTCATATCTCAAGGGGAGGATCCACTTGATGCAACAAAGTGTCAATCAGGATGTAGAGCTGCAGGAAGTTAACTCATGCATACTCCAGAGATGTCCAGATCAGACGAAGAAAGTGCCAAAAAAGGTTACCCTTCACCACCAGCTGAGAGATGAGCTATGTATGAAAGACAGGACAGCTTGAAGGGCCCTGAATGGTGATCTCAGGAGATGTGTCCCTCAAGAGATAGAGACATGCTTCATGTCCTTGTACAGTCACTTGAGCAACTTGACATGAAAAGACTAAATAAAACATACAGAAACCCCAAGAGGGCGTTTCACCAAGGAGCCTGAATGGGAATTATCCAGCGTTTTAGCAGGTGTAGGACTCTGCCTGAAAGTGGCATCATAGTTTTCTCCTGAGCCTTCTCAGTGAGCCAGTAATGGATCTGCAGCTTGCCAGATAGTCTGTCATAGGTTGTCAGCCACGGCTGGGAGGAGGGACGGCAGCCTCTTTTGTTCCCATGTCAAGCATGCAGAGAAGGGACTCCTAAGTAGATAATTCAAGGGGAAACAGCTGCTGAGTTCTCAGTTCTCCATGACTCTCTAATTTTACCTTCTTCTCTTAATGTATTTGCCTGCTGCTGGATGAATACTGCCTGCTGACAGTCAAACAAATAGAAAAATGCCATAAACTTCACTGAAAACTACTGCAAAGTGTGGTTATTTTGATTCATATGGAAGAACAAGTTGAAAGGCTTTCTTGAATGTGTGGGGTCATGAATGTATAAATTTAAACTCCTCTGAAAAGGTACACTAACTTGATTGCCCTAGTCCTGATCTTTTAAGTCAAAATACATATGATGAACTCTACTGATTTTGTGATTGGGAAGGGATTTTTTTTCCCCCTTTTAAAAAGCCATATCACCTGACATTGCTTGAATGTGTAAGAATCAAGAACTTCACTTAAAAGTAAACAAACATTTGAATTGTGGCTTGAAAATATAAAAAAATGCTAGACAGTAGATAAACAACCCTGCCCAGCCAGTGAATGTCACATTACTCTTAGGCTAATATCAGATTTTGGATATTTTGTTTGAATGTGCTTTGGCTTCTATATCACTGAGCATATCACCAAAGTGTTCATGAACTCCAGTAAGAAAAACTTATCTTGGACAGTTTGTGACACACTAATTGGAGTGGCCAGAGCTATGTAGATGTAGCATTACAACCTTGCAAATAAACCCTCTGCCACCCTTGCCTGCACCGACACTGCTGTCTGAAATATCCCGTGCTTTGGTCCTGGGCCACATTGATTTGTATTTTGTAATTTTTCTGAGTCTGGATAGCTCTGATGCTGCTAGAGGGCTTTTTTGGGACCTCTAATCCCGTTACCTATCTAAGTAGCTGAGTACGGTACGGGGCTGTTTTGACTTCTTCCCCTGCCACCTGGTTCCTGGGGTAAGCTTGTGTCTATGTCTTTGGGGAGATAAAGGCAGATTTGGGACCTTCCTTTTAATTTCTGTGGCTTTACCTCCGTGTGTTGTTCGCTGCCTGATTGCGGGATGCCGCGAAGTGCGTTTCTCTCCCAGCACTAGCTGCGGACCCGCGGAGGGCCGGGGCGNGGCGCCGGGGATTGCCGGTGCATTGCCGGTGCAGGGGGTGCCGTGCCGGTGGGAGGCGGTGCGCGTGGCGGTCACTAGATGGCACCATGCGACCGGGCTGGGAGCGGAGCCGGCGGCGCGGGGCTTGGGGACGGCCGGCCGCCCTCACCCGCTAACACAGTGGCCAACAGCAGCCGGAGCCGGCGGGCACCGGCTCTTTCCCTCCTGCCGCTCCACTTGGCCGTGCCGGAGTCGCATGTCTTCCCACACGCTCTGGGAGGAGCGGGGCAGGGAGCGCGGCCGGGCCGGGCCGGGTGCTGCCGGGTTGAGCAGGGCTCCTGCCTGCCTGCCTCCCTCCTCCCTGCTTGCCTCCGGCAGCACTGGGTGACCAAGTCACGGAATGACAGGAGTCGGAAGGGACCTCAGGAGGTCACAGAATCACAGAACGTTAGGAGTTGCAAGGGGCCTCGAAAGATCATCTGCCAGAGCAGGATCACCTACTAAATCACATAGGAACACATCCAGGCGGGTTTTGAATGTCTCCAGAGAAGGAGACTCCAGAGCTTCTCTGGGCAGCCTGTCCCAGTGCTCTGTCACCCTCCGAGTAAAGAAGCTCCTCCTCGTATTTAGATGGAACTTCCTGTATTCAAGTTTATGTCCATTGCCTCTTGTCCTGTCACTGGGCACCACTGATTAAAAGACTGACCCCATCCTTCTGACACCCACCCCTCAAGTATTTATGAACATTGATAAGATCCCCCCTCAGTCTTCTCTTCTCTTGAGTCCATCATGCCTGAAGAAAGCTCATGTCACAAGGCAGGCCAGAAGCTGGAAGCAGGCAAAAGCAAAATGCCAAAAACTTCCAGTAGAATGAAGGCAGACTTTGTGTTCCTTCACCTCCCCAACCCCCCATCCATCACAACGGTGGAGATGGGCACAGCAGGTGGTTTGGACTGCCAGTTCATTTCCATATGATTTGGAGGATGTAAGGTTGAAAGCCAAAGAACATGTTCATGTTTTCAGAATGTTCCCTTGTTTTCTCCCATACTTCTGACAGTCTGCATGTCAGGACCCTCTGTTCCAGCATTCTTATTTGGATCAGAAGTGATATCATGACCTTGACATGTTTTGGTTGACAGGGCACCTCAGATTACACGGTATGGTTTTCTTTAGAATGGGGTGAAGAAACCCTTATGGAAGACTCACAGAAGACACAGACACCAAACACATAGTACCTTGTACAACTCTTAAGGCATTCAGACCCCAAGAAAAGATTAGAGACTGGCTTGAAGAACACTTCCACCCCAAGCCCAAACCACCTTTCAGGGTGGATTCTCTTGACTCCAACTGTTATACCATGTGCATCCATTCTTATCAGGCTGTGATATGTGCTAATTTAAGCATAATGTACTGTCAGCTGAGAAAGGTAGTGATCCAAAGGGGAAACAGAATACCTCTAGTTTAGATACCTGCATTTGCCTCAAGCAGGTGATGTGGATAAACCCAGTAGTGATGAAAGGATTCTGGTTTCCATACACACATAGGCAGTGTGGCATCTTGTTGACTGTACCATTTGTATTTTGCACTTCTGGTTGTTCAGAGGAGAGGTTCATGATTTTATTTTTTCTTTGTTGTTTCACTTTTATGGCATGAACTCAGACTTTCTGCAGACCCAAGCAGGTGTTTCTGCATAAGTTATGCCGAGTTGTGGCAGTTCTAAAGGCTGTTTACACTGCAGTCTTAGTCTTGACACCATTCCTCTTTTAAATCCTAAGCAAAGACCGTGGGGAGCCACTGAGAAATCAGTTCTTACTCCCCTTACTTTGAAAAATAACCTCTAAATACAGAGATCATGACAATGATGCTGCTTTCATTCTGCAAGCTGATAGAGCTCACTAACTGATATTTTTTGTTATAGTAAACTCTCAAATATGAGATTTATGGAAATTAAAGTTTTAGTTCCTGCGTAGAATAGAGTTAATGATCCTTAATTTATTTAAAGTTTATTTGTTCTATATTAATGAAAAATTATACTCGGTTGTGCATTGACTTGGGTGTTAAATGCTATGAAGCATCCAACAACTTGGTGAGTGGGCATCTGGCACCTCCTTTCTAGAAAACATCCCAGGATCGCTGCTAAATACATTTGAGGTAATTTGCAGAGCCCAAAATCCTGGAAGCAGGAAATACCAGATTTGGGTTTCCTGCCTTACTTTCTCTCCTGTTGTCTGAGCTGTCCCCTGCGGCTATAGGCAGCAAAAGGCTTTCCGTGACTCTGCTGCCATGCTGCAAGGAGGATGCCGTGAGGCTTCCCAGGCAACTCTGATTCTGGCATACTCTGGCTTCTTCAGGTGTCTGAGTTTTTACTGTAGCTCTTTATCTTTCAACTGAGGACCTTTGGGTGAAATGCCATTATGTTTTTAAGGAAAAAAAAATTAATAACATGCATTAAAAAAAAATCCAGCAGGATTTCAACAGGACTATTATTAAGCATTTTCGTAAAATATTGTTGACTTCAACTTTGTTTTCAATGTGTGATTTTTTTTAAAAATTGGAATTATATTGAATGAAATGGTATTGAATTCTATTTTTACTGGAATATTACTCAGCTTTCCTAGCTAGGTATTTTGAAGGACCACAGACAACCCAGAAAGGAGTCTTGTGTTCAAAATCATGCTTAAATAGTTAAGCTGTTCTCTGTGCTTCTTTGTTGAATCGGGTATCCTAACAGTGGCTTTGAATTGCTAGAAAATGGGTAAAAAATACTGTCATTTTTCTAAATGCTTTGTTTTTAGTGAATATAAATTGCAAATTAAATCTTAGCCTCTGAGCTTAACTTGTAATAGTCAAGGCTATGCTACAAAGAGATTGTTTAAAAAAAGTTTTTTGTGTTTTATTCTTTATTGAAAGAAAGATGTCGAAGGCAAGTTGTGCCAGCACTGCTTAACCTGCTAGTATCTTGGAGATTATTTCTGCTGGCTTTGTGGGCCTTTTCAGCGTGATCCTTGAAAATGCTAATTAATTTCAGGATTGCTGTGTGTGTGATATGCTTTGACATACACAGAAAATTAATAATAATATAATAATCTTTCTAAAAGAATTTTGAGAGCAATTTATAGTTCGTGCCAGATGTCAGTTGACTGAGTAATTTAACACACTTGTGTAACTGAAGCGTAATAGCTTTTGCTAGCTTTGCCATACTGCTTATGGATATGAATGACAAAATTTATGGGTTTTAGCTATGTGCATAATCCGAAAAATTCACTCCCTGTTGCAGGGAATAAGCAGTATCACAAGTCAATGTGTTTTAATCATCTGAAACATATAGCTCAAATACTATTTTATTTGTTTAAACCAGGAAAAGACATAATTCCTCTAAAGGAAGTGCTGTGAATGCAAGACTGAGAAAATTGTTTTTGTCCTATCAGTAGCTGCAGAGACCACATCTCCATAAAAGTCGTTAAAGCAGCAAAGACAGCACTGTCAGCTTAGAAATTGCACTAGAAGGTCTACTAAGCCTCAGGCCCTGGAATCAAGAATATTTCTTCCTGTGTTTGTGCCCAGTGTAATGGCCCTGAATCTTGCAATTTATAGACCTGGATGTGACCCTGGGAATGGGGATGAGGGAAAACGGGGATTCATGTTGCCAGACTTGATCTGCCTAGAAGCCATTCAGCCTGAGCTGGACCTCCTCTAGAGCAGATAAAGACAGGCACCTCTGAGTGGGTACCCAAAGAGGTAGGTGCATGGATTGTTCCTTGTAGGGAACCAGATCTAAGTAAGATGAGTATCTCTGTTCTTTTGTCAAAATAATGGTAAACTACAGAATTGAGTAGACGGTATTATCTTTACCGAGCAGGAATAGCATAGACTCATAGAATATTTAAGGTTAGAAAAGACCACTAAGATCATCAAGTCCAACTGTCTGTCCAATACCACCATGTCAATTGGGTTTCACAATCAGACTGCAAGTTATGGCACTTTCAATTTGTTCTAATTTTACAAGAAGTGCCATACTTAACTGGTTTTGTTTTCACCCTTTAAAGCAAAGCATCTCACTCAGCTCTAAGTTTCTTATAAAGTGTCTTAGAAGCTCATGTCCATAGTGTTCTCTGCAGTGCTATGGTTTGTCCTAGAGTCTGTGAAAATCTTCCTGGATCTCCACTCTGCTGCCTGCTCCATCTCTTTCACCCTTCTTTTTCTCTCTGAGAAAGGATAAGCTGTGCAAGGTGTCATCAAGGTTAACAAAAGTGGGTCTTGTGAAGCTAAATTAAATGGAGTAACCACTTTGGAGGGTAAGGAAAGGAATTACAAGTTCAGTTCCTGCCTGACTGTCATTGGTTTCATTCAGCTGAGACTGTAATCCCAGATCCTATAGAAACTGAAGTGTGCTGGATTGAATCTTGGTGTTTATTTTTCTTATTGATTTTTGCTGTTTAATTTGTTGTTTATTTCTGTTTTTTAAAGTGTGTTTATGATTCCCTTTTAGTCTTAAAAAATAGCAACTGGCATATCCTGAGAATGTTACACCCTGACATTTCCCACACAGGCAGTTAGATGATGAAGTACATATTTGAATCAGAAGTCAATAGGTAGAAGAAGCCAGGGGAATTGAGGGGAGGAGGACTGGAAGTGAACTGGTTTAGTCAAGAAGGCATGATGACTCCGTGAGTAAGACCAGATAATCTGCTCCACTTGCTCTCCTGCAATGAAATCCAACTGATCTAGAAGAGCTGTTACTCAGAAGCACAAACAAGAGGGCACATACTGTCCGTGGTGTCTCCAAGAAACCTTATGAGGGTTATGAATGCGCTGGGTTGTGATTGCTACTTACACAAATAGTTAGGAGCTGAAGGAAATTATGGTATGTGTCTGTTTTTTCATCTGAGTAGTCAAGAGGCCCTTACACGTAGCCCACACATAGAGTGAGAAACCTTGGCCTTCAGGACCTTCCAAGTCGAGGTAAAAAAGAACAATTACGGTGTATGCCCAGGCTGTTTAATGAGTCATTTTCCACTTTTTAATAGGAAACATTTGACATCATTATCCTATTGTCACATGCTATGATAAACTGCAGGAGTCTCAGAGGGTTGGCTAAAGAGCAGCATTTCTCAGCAGCAGCCAGTGAGGAGCTGAAGCTCTATGTAGCATCACAGTCTATACATGCTTTCAAGCTGGTACATATGCTCTATAAGCAAACAAGACCTAGGCGTGCATTCCCATGCATAAAAGCAAGGGCTTAATATGGGGAAAGTAAGGGTAATCTTGCAAGTGCTGCTCAAATCTTACTAGCTTGTATATGAAACTGGTCTCAGTACCATAGCATAAGGCAGTCTGTCTTTTTCTTCTCAAAAGCTACACTCCAGAGAATGCAAGTAGGCCCTGAGTATAAGTACCATATACCTGTAGTGCCTATAAACCTATACATGCTCTCATCATACCTGATGGGCAGATTTTAGTGTGTTCAGATGGGATTATCCAGACATTATTGATATGATAGATAGCGAAAGCTCTAGTTCTGATGTCTTTGAGGAGGCTTGTCAGCATCATCATAAAGCTGAATTACATCTTTCAGGAAAAACCTGTCTTTGATTTTGATTTGGGATCTTAAATCTACCTCAGAGACCCCTCTCATTAGGGTGAGAGAGGAATACTGGTTTTTCCTGTCTGTCTGAGACCAAATAAAGTAGGGACTAGACCCATAGTCTACAGGCAGGGCTTTGTTTATCTCATGTTGCTCCAGATAGCCTTTATCTTGCTTATATCTTCCTGCAGATTTGCCTGAGTCAGTAGAGATGCCTACAAGTACACTAGTGCAAACTTCTGCATAACAAAGACAATTTAAACTCAGTCTTCATTCCTTGTAACAATATCTGTGTTTGCTTAGATTGTAATGTTGCAGGGTACTTGTTAGACACGATGTGATTGATAGTTTTGATAACAGGCTTGAAAATCTGCCCGATGTAAGTCGTGCCTTCTGCGTTATTCTGACTGGAACCGTGTGCTGTGGTTCTTAGAAGTAATTTGCTTATTTATTGTAACAGCCCATTTAATGGGACTTTAATGAAGAACAGTCCTTATGGCAATTTTAGGTTTCATGTGTGTAGGAGGAATATTGGATCGACGTAATCTTTAACATTTTCAACTTAGGATTTTTATTGGTGTGTTAGTAGAAGGGCTGTTTCTCCAGTCGACTTTTGCGGCGGTGCCACAAATTAAGCGTGGTTTCTCAAGAGAAAAGGACGTGCCAAGTGCTGTCCTCGTACCAGGAGAGGCTGCGTGAGTACCTGCAGCATCAGACTAACTGTGGCTTGCATTGGTATGTTTCTTTTTTCACTTCTGAGAGAAGAGTGGCTGTGTTGGCTCTGAGAAAACAGCAGTAGTAAGTCTTGGCAAGAGGGAGGGGACTCTCCTGGGTGCGTGCACCTATGTATAGAGGCTCACTCACTGCCCCAGATAACATATGGGAAGTGTAATGTTTTTCCCTTCTGATGCAAAACAAGCATGAATTTGGAAATCTTAGCACATTTTTTAAAAAAACCAACAAACAAATTTCTGGCCAGCACCAAATTTATACCGAACACGGAGTTCTTAAGTTGACTAGGGATGTTGCTAAGATTGCTATTATAAAGTTAAAAATCTAAAAAGTCCCTTTTGTGTGGCAAGTAGAACTGGTTAGATGTACATATCAAATGCATTTAGATTTTATTATTTTTTTCTTCTGAGCACTTCTGAACTAAGCCTCATCTTCAGGGCATTTTTAAAATTATGCCACTTAGGAGCTTACAGGTAGTTCTTGGGCCATTGCAAAGTGTCATCAGTTATCAAGCTTTAATATAAAGTCCTGTTTGTATCTTTTCTCAGTGACAATGTTGATTTTTCCCCATCCCCTTACACTGTTCCATGTTGCTTAATCCTTCCTTTTGTCCTTGTGCAAGTACAACCTCTTGTGATTATATATGCTGAACTGTAGGAGGCAAATACCCAGGTTTCGCAAGAGCCTGCAAGTTATGAGTGGTCCCTCAAGCTGGAGATTCCCATTGCAGCTCCAGAGCTGAGAGAGCAGTGGGAGGGAGTGAGTGCACAGCTAGGAGCGTTGATGGAGAAAGTGGAAATGTCCTCATTCTGCCGCTGTCAGGAATGGAATATTATGTAGCGCTGTGCTGGAACACACTTACAATCATTGAGGCGGGGATCAGGCTATGAAGTTGGTGGAGATGGTCCTCCTCCTGTGCTGCACTGGCTGTAGACTGGACTGTTTCCACAGCCTCTCCACCACTGTACCACTGCTGAAGCACTTGGTCACAGAATATATCCCATTCTTGAATTTAACACACATGTTGGTTTTGGTTTCTTTTTTTTCCAGAAAAGAAGGATAAATGGTGGGGAATGTTTTAGAACCATCTCTCTTTACACTCAGGGAGCCTTTCCTGTCTGAGCCTTGAGGGGAGGGAGGACGCTTTGCAAGAGCAATCACCAGTTTCTACCTCATATACACAGAGACACACACACAGAGATATGATCATGCTCATATGCACATACCAGTTATGATCCATTTCAGCAACTATTCATGATGCAATCCAAAAACCACAGTGGCAAGCTGGAAGCTGAGTTGTATGTTGCTATGGATGTAATGGTTTGCCTAGCAGAGTAGGTCAAATTTTCCAAAATAATTACTGATGTAGGTGGTCAGAGGACAACTCTTTCTTTGTGAACCTGATTTTCTGAAGTGGTGTGCTTCTGAAAATGAAGGTCATCAAAGCCATCTTAAGCCTTAACTATCGAAAACATAGAGCTGTCTTTCTGTATCATACTATGTGCCATCTGTGTTGTAAAAGTAGAGAAGAATGTGAAAGAATACGAGAGCAACACTAAATTGTGAAGACATATGAAATAGAATTGTTTATTAAGGAGTGTTTATTAATGCTACTTTAAATTATTAGGCTGATTCGAGAAGTCATTTACCTTTAAGAATGTACTTTAATGTGTGTTTAAGAGCTTTCCTGAACAAAGATGTTTTTCTGAGATGACTCAGTAACCAAGGAACTGGATTAGTACTAAAAGTAAACACCAAGGATGTCCTCAAACTTTAGTAAGTTAAATGTAGTGGAAGCCCTTTTAGTGAGGTAGAAGCAACAATAGAAGAAAACATAGAACAAAGTATTTTGGAAGATTTTTTTCTCTCCTTCTTTTATAAATCCACAATTTAAAAGGTTATCTAGATCATTTTTTTTAGTAGATGTCTCATAAATGTATATGTGTGTACACACACAAATACATGTACATATATACACACACATGTGCATATGATGTCCAAATGTAACACATGGGGATAAATAAACATGCAGCCTGCAGACATGATGCTGTAGCCTGAAGAAGTGGGAGCTGAGAGGAAAAATTTGGCATATAATAGTACTTCCCAACAGCATGATTGACCAAGTTTTTCTAGCCACCCCTTTCTGAAGCACTTTCAGCCACAGTAATAAAAAACAGGGAAAAATCACAGGCTACCCAATTTATCCCAATGCTAAAATGGACTATGTAGTGATAAGCATTAAATACAAATTTAATTTACATAGACAGCAGCTAAATTGGGAGAGTTCTTCACAGTGAATATCCAGATTTTCTCATTAAGCACATGCCAGTCCCCAGAGCCCCCCCTTAGAAGTTTGTTAGCAGCTCTGATCCCTACAGAGCTCTTAAGCTCCATCTCTGCCCATACAGAATTTAGAAAACCTGTGGCTTTGGATAATTGCCCATACTGTCCTGATTAAGCAGTCCCTACTGTCCCTACGTTGCTACAAAGAGAGTTACATCCTACATGTAGTAGATAGCAGCAGAGAGAATCACACAAATTAGATCCCGAAAATTTAATGTTTATAATATTACCCCTCTGCCCCACCAGTACTTGACCTGCAGAAACACTTCGTCCAGTTTCTTCTTAATCACTTCTGACAGGAGAGCATCTGTCATAACCAGTATTGCAGTGGTCAAAGCTTTCTTACCCTGGAAACTGAGAAACTTTTGCTGGAATGTAAATAAGACGTACTAGTGCTTCCCAAAACTTGGAGCTGGGGACGCAACCTGCTGAAGGGCTGTATGATGTGTGTATACATCTGCTTCTCCACTCCTGCCAGGGTAGACAGATCTCAGGAAGTTTGGAGAGGTAGTCACTGAAGTCTAGACTGAGTACCAGTACTGAAAAGTAGGAGCTTACCAGCAAGTTACTATTCCTGGAGTTCTCCATGGTCAGAACCAGCCATTAGATGGAAGATTATAAATATGGTTGAATTTAGTTGTGAGTTGTCTGGCAATTTCTGCGTCTGAGGCTGCTGTAATGATTCTGCAGGCCTCCAGTGCCATGCTGTCTTCTCAGGTCAGCCAGGAGATGTCTGGAAGAAGGGTAGTCAGGCCTATTACATCATTATTTGGAAGAAAAAAAGACAAGTGGGTAAATAAACATCTTAAAATAATTTTTTCTTGTTTTAGTAGCTGGGCACACCTGAGATGATATATTGAAATGATATATTAGGTCCCTGTCCACAAAACTGTGATCTTTTTGTACATGCAGGTTTTTCCCATAAGCAATGATGTTTTCCAAACACCTTTAGAATAATTCATAGTCAGAAGCCAGAATTTTCCTTATTAATCTTGGTCATATTCATAAGTTTTCACTGTGCATTTTCGAGGATTTTTTTTTTTCAACTGCTTGTTTGGGAGAGCTCAGACAAATTTTGGATCTCTTAAGGGTGTCTATTTCATTAGATTTTCTCTCACTGTCAGGCAAACTGAGAAAAGTAGGAAATTCAGAACTGCTAAATCAGCTCTCCAGAACCTCTCCGGCTTTCCTTAATTTACTGTTCTTTTCCCCTCTCCAGAACCTTCTGAAAATATGATCCATTAGTGTGATGTCTGACAATCCCTCCCTACCATTACAGTAACTCTCTGAGCATTTTGGCTCAGTAGGGATAGGAAGGCATGGCAACTCTGTGCACAAATCAAGCATTTCAGCTCCGATCCATCTCACCTAGGGACAGGAACTTCATTTCACCCGACTTCGCTCCTGATACTGAACAATGCTGACGGTAAAATCCCACCTTCTTGTTCTCAGGCAGAAGAGCAGTGGTTGCTAGTAGGACACTTCCTAAAATTAAGGAAGATGTAGGAATTGTGATGTAGGATGCACAGTCTGTAACACAACAGGGAAATGCAGAATTTCAGATGGGGAACATATGCATTATACTGGTCTGGGTTACATTAATTAATGTATGTATATGTAACACGATAAGTTCATGTTTCTGCATAATTCTAGCAGAATCAAAGCCACCTTTCTACTGCTCATTCTGTAGGGTATTTTCAGAAGGATTTCCTATTGCTTTCATTGATAAGGTTGTTCTGATTTATTTCTGATATTTGTAAATGCTGCACAGGAGTCGTTGTTGCCTTTTTCTGCCTGGATTCATCTCCTGCTCTCCTTTCTATTGGCCTTTCTAAATTCCAGGTGTTGGATGTTCATAAGCAGAAGGAAGGATTTGTCTTCCTGTTCCTTATCAGCCTCTCATATCCCTTCCTTCATGGCAGGCTTTGGGATGAAATTGCAGTCCCAGCACTCTGCGTTTATCCCCACTCACCATCTCCTCTGCCCTTCATCCTACTTCATGTGGCTCAAGGAAGAAATACGCTGCATTTGGGAATCCGACAAACAGAGATTCCCCTGACATGCTCAGATGTTTCAGTTTTCAGCAGAAAAAGACTCTTCAAAGGCATTCCTTATTCCCTTGAGTCCTGCCTCTGGTTCTTGCTTGCTGGACAGAATTGTTCTTACTTTATGAGAGGATGAGTGCTTGAAAAAATAGAACAAAAGCATGTGGCTGTGGAGACATAAAAACCTAGCAATATTTATGCTTGCCCACAAAATGTTAACGTTTGCTGGAAACAAACTTGTTTGCATAAATGTCTTAAGCAGAACATAAAAGGATGAGCATATGCAACTGAAGAAAATGCGTGATAAATTTAAAAAAAAAAGAAGTATGTGATCTTCGCAGTTCTGTTGCTCTTTGAACTCTGTGTCTCCTTTCTGTGCTCCTCCATATTGCAATATAAACTTCTGAAGTTGCAGAATTATTCCTCTTCACTTATGCTTGTACAGAATCTCAGTCCTCATTTCTACTCGGGACTAGTCATGGTCTCCCTAATAAATACTCAACTTCCATACTCCCCTAACATTCCAGACACTTTCACAGTTTCCATGCAGATGAGCTTGTGCAGTGATTCATCTTTGCTCCTTGACACCCCCACATGAGCTGTAGAACAGCCTTCGTCTTGCAGGCTCGTGTATTACATCTGGAAAGGTGGCAGTTTTTGTAGTTTAAGATGGTAAAATGTCAGGCGTTTTCAGTTCTAACCTCTTGTCTTCCTGTATTTAGGATTTCCTCAAACTTTTGCATCCTTAGGTGACTTTTCTCCAATGTTTGCTTTGTCTCCAAAATTGAGGGAAAATAACATAAAAAATAATTATATGAAGGTTATGTATTGCTGAAGCTGGTAACATGATGTAACATGGCTTTATGAACTGATAATTGTTTGAAAATTGATTCACATTAATGTAGCTGATACCTGGAGTGTATGTGTTTATCCATATTTTTGAATCTATATATGCCTATGTGTGAATTATCATGCAGACAAAACCAATATATCTGAGCTCTGATCTCCATTTAATCATATACCTCCAAGAACTAGGGATCTTTGCCTGTAGTTAACAGAACATAAACCTTGCTAATTGTTCACCTGTCAGTCCACAAAATCCATAAACAAATTATTATTGAATTTTCCCCATCTCTTTGCTTAAAATCAGAAAAATTAATGAAGGTAAAAAGCTTTAGAATTCCTTGATTTAGAGAATTTATTTCCAGCAATGTTGACAAAGTTGTAACACACCTGATTTTCTGTTCCTGTAAGCTTACAATATTAGTGACATACTGAAATCTATCTTACTGCAGAGGTTTTACATAATGAGTGAAAGAACACTTCAAAGAAGAACAGAGGGTTGTTTGTAGGGCAATATGTTTAGAATTTTTAAAATATTTTAAAATATATTTTAAAATAAATGTTTATATTAAAAAATGCTGATTCATTAAAACCAGTGAAACAGTGAATTTTGATAAATTACACAACTCAAAAATGCCTTGAATGAATAAAGCAACTTGTTGTGGACATTTTCTTTTATTTAAAATTATTTCCCTTCCCTTCCTGTTTCTCCATTTCTCTTGGATTCTCCCTGTTTGTCCTTTCCTCTTTCTCTTTCCTTCTTGTTCTTGCTTTCTTGTTCACATTCTTTCTCTCTTTCTCTCATTCCCCCTTTTAAAACAACCTTCTATTTTACAACTGTCATATATTTAGATCTTGTGCATACACGTGAAATGCTTTGCTTGATCCAGGATGAGATATGTTATATTTTTCCTTAGATTTTGGTGGATTTTTAAAGACTTGAACATGTTAGAAAAAAAGGATCATCATAATCTTCCTAGAAAATTAATTCACTTACTCTTAAAATCAGTTTTTCCCCTCTTCTACCAGCTTATGAGAAGGCTGTTTATGAATTCACGTCCCTTTATGCTATGATTAGGTTTCGGTGGGTTTTTTTCAAGGTAACATTAGTGCTAGCATCCTGTAGTACTATTGCTCCTTTGCCTACCCCAGCATTGTTTCTTCTCTGATATTTGCCAAGAGCCATCATACCTCCCCTCTGACTTCACTTTGCTGAGCTGACAAATCAAGTTATTGTCATCACCTCATGGACCGGCAGTTCTTAATCCTCCTTGCTGTCTTGGCAGCCCTTAGAGCCTGACCATGACTGATCAGATTGTACACGATATTCCCAATGAAGTCTTGCCTGCACCCAGGGTTATAGCAAAAAATAATTTCCTCTAATATCATCCTACTGGCCTTTTTTTTCCAGGTCTATGTCCCACACTTGGCATACAGGTATTATGCAACCCAACGATACCCCAAGTCTTTTTCTTCCCACTGCATCCCACCATTTGTAGTCCTTGCAACATGAAACAGCTTCATTAATTCCAGAGCACAATCTTCCACATTCTCACGCAAAATTTAATTCTGTTTCCATTATTCTCAGTCCTTAAAGTCATTCTGTTCCTTCTTACATAATATTCCCAAAGTCCTACATTTCTCATAGATCAGAAAGAGTGTTTCTGGGCCATCTCTTCTATTATTACGTGTTTCTTCTCTTAGTGCAGAATTAATGCTCCATTTTTGTGCATATACAGTATTAGAAAGCCCCTGGTGCATTTAATGGACAGCACTAAAGGTGTAGTGTGAACACTGGTTGTGGTCATACCCAGTACATGTGTGAGCAGTTTGACACATGTGAACTTTCAGCTCATGTGGATTTAACATTCCCAAAGTGTCTGCCATATCCCACAGTCAAGAGGAGAGGCTCTGAGCACATGGGGTGGGAGGTCTTAGCCCAGTATGGAGCTGCAGGGCCTGAGTGCAGCTGGGAACTGTAGTATGTGATGCTGCACCATCGTAACTCAAGACTTCATGTAAGGGTGGCTCCTACCTCCTTTCCAAACATGTGTCTTGTCCTATGTAATGCAAATCTCCATCCTGGTTGTTTAAACCTTGCTCCTGGTCTTCAGAGTGCAACATCTTGCTAACAAGTCAAGCTTACTAAAACCAAGCTTCTGAACACCTAAGTATGGAAGATCTATCTGAACAGCCTCACACGCTGTTTTGACCAAGAAAAAATTTATTCTTCCTTCTTTTACCCCACAGGTTAAAAAGTCAGGATTTCTAAGTGTTCCTTGGATACTTGTGACCTGAAATTTATACCTGCTTCCACTGCTTTGAGCAAGGCAGGGAATCTGACATTTTAATTGCTTGAAATTGAGCAAAAGAAATACAAAGCAGAAAAAATCCTCTTTTTTTTCTGTCTTCTTTTGGGGTTTTGTCACTCTTTTCAAGGAAATCATTTATTCTGATGGGTCTTTAGAGTCCTGTACAGAAGAGAGATGAGGAGCTATAAATCTTTAAAATAGGTCAACATCTCACTAATTATTGCTTTAATTAGTGACAGCCACATAATTATTTTTTTATTTTGTTCAATTTAATAAGAGTCAGAGATATCCCAATTTCGTTAATTTGAAAGAAGCTGTGCCCTTGATTTTTAAATGGACTTCGCCCAATCTGTCAGATTATCTGGAAGTTCATAAGGTAAAAAAAACTGAATGCTCTACCTTTAGTTTTCCTGTCACAGCTGCTCTTTTAATTTTATCCACAAATATTAGTAAAATGAACATGCATGCTCTAAAGAAAGAATAAATAGGAAAAAAAAAATCTTAATTAGGTTTGAAAAACAACAGCGTGAAGGCAAGAGCTTTTTACAGGGACATGAATGCTCACTAAAAAAATGTTCTCTCAGTTGATTGTCTCATACTCTGGATATATAACACTAATTCAAATCATAAATCTTTAAATGGTCAAAAATACTTCTAATAGATCCAGTTAGTGAGATCTGAATGGTGCGTGGAGGAAAGTTTTAGGCTCAGAAAGGACGGAACAGTTCTTTTACACCGGTTATACAAATGATGTGTCGGAGTGCTGTGTCATAACCCTCTGAAGTATGGAAGACCTACGTATGTCAGGTTTTCTCATGTTCTGAGCACTGTAAAGATGTCATCAAAGAATTCTGTAATTCACTGCTAGAATTGCTAAGAAGTTAATGCTTGCTTACTAACTCCTCTAGCATCTGCATTCTTCAAGATCAGTTTAAATGTACACTAGGTAGTCGCTGTGAATAGAATCTTTCATCTTGTATTTTCCTGTATGCAGCACTTCACCTGTGCAGGAATTGTTCATGACAGAGTTAACAACCTCGGAATAGATTTGAAGTAATTTGCCAAGAGTATTAAGTGTGTATTTAAGTTAATATTATTTAACACACAACCAGCACTTTCACTGCCTAATAAGCAGAATTACTTTAATACCTCAAATTGTAAACCAACCTTAGCAAGAACAGTACAGGAAGTTAGTTTGGTGGTTTCCTGGTGATAATCAAATTGTCTTCAAGTTCCCTTTTCAAGCCTTTTATAGTAACTGTATTTCAAATTTTGTGTTTCTGTTTTCTGATTGCGGGACTTCTCTAGTTGGATTTTTTTAAGACTACTTCAGATACACAAATATTTGATATAAAGAAGTGCCGTATTCTTAATTCCCACCCTACTGTTAAAGAAGTTCCTGTTAAAGAGAAGATTAATTTGAGTTAGGTTGCAAATTACTATCCCTCTTATCTCAGGCCTTAGTTTTTGCAGCAATTTATCACTATCAGCGGAGCAGTGTCATATGAATCATTCTATGATTCTTTGAAATGTAAGGAAGTTTCTTTTGCTGACTGTGAAAATGAATCTCATGCCATACCTTGACGGCTGGCTCATCCACTCTCCCGCACTGTTCCCGTCACAATCGTGCACCAGGCCTTGAAGCGCCGGACGCGGTGCTTCTCCTCTGTGTCTCTCAGCGGAGGCATCGGGGAAGACCCTGCTCCTGAGCAGACTCTGTGGGGTTGAGGCAGTGGGAGAGAGCTTACTCTGATGGAAGGTGGTCGTTGCTTATCGCTCAACTTACCTGTGCTTTACACCTTTCTTAGTCACTGCCTTGAGTAATAGGACTGGTGAAGCAAAATGAAATGCTGGCGTCAAATCAGCCTGATTCATACACTAAATCAAGGGCTTCATTTTAGCTTTCTGTCTCTGTAACTGGGCAGTGCCTTGGCTTTGCCTCTTACTAGAGTAGGACCATTTGTCCCTGAGCAAAACGGATGCCCCAGGCTGCCTCACAAGTGCAAGTCGGCAGGGAGTTACCCATTTCCCTTCATATTTTCAAATCATGGCGGCTATTCTACAGCGCGGAGTTTACACAGGAGGCATGGGTTTGACTTCCATTGGGCAGGCACGAAAAGGTAACCGTTCACACCCTGCGTCGCAGAACAGTGAGAATGAGGTGCATGTAACATTTTAAAGCACTTTTTGCTTCGGAACGTTGCTTCCTAACGGCTCGTACTTGAAGTTCCTCGAGTTCCTGCGGCGGAGGAGCGGAAGGAGCGCGGAGCTGCATAGGGCTGCGCCGACTTCGCGCCGCGCTGTGCTGCGCTGGGCTGGTCGCCGGGCGCGGTCGCCAGGGGGCGCGGCGGCGGCGGTGGCCGGGCCGAG
>VZTU01017992.1:2801-51316 GCA_013400835.1 Zapornia atra
TTTTATGTGCAAGCTTTATGCCACCTGCCAGTTTTTCAGTTGTTCATACAATGCAGATTAAAGCATTCTTCTTGTGACATCTCCAGAGGTGTAAAAAGAAATATGCTTTTAGCCAATAGCTTCTCTAGCAGTGATTAAAGACAGCTCATGAATTATGCACTGTATTTAAAAAGTGGTTGCACTTTCTGGATTGCCAGAAACATAAATATAAGGAATGTACCTAGAAGACCAGAGAGCATGAAGCTAGCTAAGTGGTACATTCAGTGGTACGCTGATGATCCAAGTAAGGGTCTGTAGAGTATCTTGCTTTTCAGACTATGTTAGGAGGATGTGGGCTGTTCCACGGTGGAAATGGTTAAAATAGAGCAAACTCTCTCTGCAGGCTCTGTTTTGTTTGACAGTTACAATGTGGGATGAGTAGAACACCAATGAAATTTGAAACTTTTAAATTTAAAAAAAACAAACAAAGGAATCCCCTTCATTAATTAAAATATCTTGTTTCAGCCGAATGCCCCAGCTCTTTACCAAGGATATAGCACTGGTACAGCAGTTTTTTGAAGCTTTATGCAAGGTGGGTGCTTTGGGAAATTGTTAATGTTTTGTGCTGGTTTTGCTTAATTCTTGTCACTGCACACTGTAAAGTGAAAACTCTTGGTTTTGTACTGCAGGAAGATGCTGATACTAGGCTTGCCATTCAGGAGGCTTTGTCTATGATGGTTGGAGCATACAGCAATTTGGAAGGAGCCCAGCGTACCATGATGGAAGCTCTTGTAGCTTCTTACTTAATAAAGGTATTTACAGTTTGGTAAAAAGGATTGTTCAGGGTTAAATGGGGATTTAAGTATGTTGTGTGATTTATAAGGAACTTGGGAACTTCCCCAGGAAGTAAGCCTGGAGAGAATAATCCAGTGGAAACCACACTTCACTGACTATTACTTTACTGAGTATCTTATTTGTGTTCAGAATTCCCCAGAGGTCTGGGTTTTCAGAAGGAGTGGTTTTTATATACTCTGTGTCTGCATGGATACTCAGGGTGGCTGCAGGGGTATGTGTATTTCTGAGGGTTGCACTAGAAACTGCATAGAAGACTCTTCATTCTGGTAACACTTTTGTCTGGGTACTAAAGCAGTCTAGGTCTCCAGGCAAGTACCATTTTGATACTGTCTGAACCCAGCAGCAAGAAGGACCTCTCTGAGCTAATGTTTTTTCTTTTTACCTCTGACTGTGCTGCTCCTATGCACAGCTCTGTTTTGTGCAGATAGATGACGTATGTCACTGTTCATCTCAAAAGTGCCTGGTGTCTAAGATGTCTAAGAGTTAGTGATAACTGATTTATGATTCCCAAAACCGGGCATATATTTAATTAAACTTTTCATTCTTCACTTGTGTATAAACAAGAAGCTAGCTTTTCCTTTCCCTATATCCAGCCTTATGAAGAGCTAGTGAGAACAGTGTCTACACTCTTTGAGTCATATTAGTACCAGAGGACAAAACAGATGACTGATGATTTACAAGTGGTGAGTGAGTGCAGGTCACTCGTGTGTTCATTTAAAACTCAACCATGTGTCTGTATTTCTTCTCTTTAAGCCTGAAGTTCAAGTACGTCAAGTGGCTGTGAAATTTGCTAGCACAGTATTCCCCCCAGATCACATCCCTTCCAGATACTTACTCCTGTTAGCTGCAGGAGACCCGTAAGTTGTTTTCTTCTTAAATTATTTCATACACAGATGCATGTATTTGTATCCAGTATATATTTGGATGAAATGTGAATGCATATATTGAATGTAAGTACGTGCATAAAAGCTCATACACTGAAAATCAAGTAAGATAATCAGGATACTAATCTTTACATAGGGGCATTCTTGGCAGTTCTGTGAAGAACTGATGCTGTGCTCTACAGTCTTTGTCTTGAATTCTTTTTGTTGTTTTGGCTTAACTGCTGTCACTAAAGCACTTCATGTTAGTGATCAATTGCAGTTGCAAAGTGAAAAATAAATTGACTGAAATCACCTTTACTGTGGCTAGAAATTATATTTTTCCTGACAAATCCTATCAATCGATTTTTAGCTTGTAGTTGCAAAGAGTCAAGAACATCACTTGTGAGAGTTGCCGCTCTCTGCTGAGTAGCTGACTCATTGAATTACTGTAATGATTTCATTTGCAGTTTTCTGTTACAGCAATTTAAGCAGTGGGCTTTTTCCAACTTAATTTAATGCCTTGGTGTTTTACATGAGTAGCTATTGTGTAATTCAGGAAAGCTAAACAGATCATTTGCAACAAGCTGTACTGTTGCAGTGTAAGCACTGTTTCAGGAGTTGATCTTCTGCTAAGTAGATAGTGATAAACCTAGTAGTTGACAGTTGAAGCTTGAATATAGGAAATGATGGGGAGGAGGAGCAGATAGGAAAACAAGGATGTGGGAACCAGGAACTGTTGGTGAACACTAGCAGGATGTCGGAGGAGCAGAAGTGGGCTCATACAGACTGTTCTGCAGAGGCCACTTGTCACTATCCTTCTTCTCCCTTTCTAAAGTAAACAAATCATTAAAAGTTCCAGTGCAAGCTTTTTCCCCTTCCTTTCCAAAAAAACATGTCTCATTTAAAAACTGTTCTCTTTCCCCTGACTTCCCAAGATATCTTATTGCTCATTAAAGGCCATTTGCTCTGTACAAGTAACATCTGTTTCTCATCTTTTCTTCTGGAAGGCGGGAGGAAGTACATGGAGAAGCCCAGCGGGTGTTGAGAACATTTCCTGGTAAAAATGAAAAGGAGAGCTCTGGGAAGCAGATGCCTTCCTTCCCTGAAATGGTCCATTACATTCAAGACAAGGTATAGTACTTCTGTCCTAGTAAATGACAATTACTTACCTGATGCTGTCATGAAATTAGTGTGGTCTTGACTTTCTTGTATCCACCTCCCTCACCATCCCCAAGGAACAGAGTTAGCAAAAATAACTGTGAAGACCACACATAATATTGCATTGCATAAAACAAATAAACAAAAAAGGTTCCAGGCTAAGAAAGGAGATGCTGGAGCAAGCAAAGAAGCCTGGTTTGTTGACTTGAAGGCTTAATTATTCATGTTCATTGCAATCTGTGGAAATAATGGCTATGTAAGTAACTTTTCACAAGTCTAGTGGAATGCTATACCAAAACCCAGTATCACTGAGTTTACCCACACTGCACTTGAGACATCATCTGGAGAGGTGTTAAAATCTAGTCTGTTACACACTTCTGTGTATGGTAGCTGTAATTAAGAAACCAAGATTAAGTTTTAGATAACACTATTAAATGCCTGTCCCTTTGTGGTTAATTTTTTAATTCTTTGTTGACTTCTGTAGTGTGACAAAAAAAGAGTACTTTTCAGATCTTCTTTACATGATGTCCTGAAGGCATATTAAAAATGTGCCTTGAGGTACATTTCTTTGGATAGTTATGTCAAAGTGTGAATTTTCACATACCATGAATACTCTGCAAGTGTTGGAGATGTTTGAGAAGTTTGTATGCATTTCTTGGCAGAATGAGATGCAAAATGGCTTTCCTGCATGAGTTAGCATGATCCTTCTCTGCCAGAAAGTCTATGAAAAGGAGTAGGGCCTGATCTGCTGAATATGGATGGGAACCCATTCTTGGCTTTGGTGCAACTACCTTGTGTGTTTATTCAGATGCAAGGCTGCCTGGCTGACTGGCAGTGGCACTGATGTGCATATTGCCTAGAGAACATGGCTTTTCTGGAGTGCTTGCACTGGTGTTACTGGAAACCTTCTTTTCAGATGTTTTTCTGCTGGAGTGTTCCTGCTTGTCAAAGCTAGCATTTCCATGGAAAGGAGCTGCTGCAGCAGCCTTCTACCTAGCAGGTAGCATAGTGTGAGACTCCCTGGTCTTGACTGACACAGCACAGGGCACCCACCTCCCAGCACTGGGAAGACCTGGCTGCTCTGCAGCCTGTCTAGGCAGAGCAGTTGTCTCCAAGCTTTCTGGCTGCCTCTCAGCAAGGGCACCCCAGAGTTTGGATGGTTATTAAGTATTTTGTTTTTAAACTCTAAAGCACTTTTTTTCCTGAAGGGAAGAATGTTGTTGCCCTCCGGCCTCCCCTGCTGTTCCCTCTCATGAATGCAGTTTCCACTTTCTAATTTGAATAGGGATGGAAGGTTGAACCTAAAGTGTATTAGTATCAAGTGCACTGTGCCCTTCTTGTTACAGAACTGTTGTACATTTTCGGTTTCTAAGTAGAAGATAAACATAGTTGGAACAGCAAAATTTCACTGACTTTTCCAATACCTGTGCTGTTCATGAGCCTGACTGTTCCAGTCTTAATATATTCTGTTGTTTAGGCCTCTCACCGAATGAAAACTCCAGTGAAATATATGACTGGAACTGCAGTGTTGCCTTTCAATCCTGCCACATTTGGAGAGGTAATTGTCTAGATTTACTTCCTTGGATACCATTACTTATTTAGAGGGCAGTGTAAGAAGCTAACAGTTACCACAAGTCACCCTACATTCTAAAATTCCTCTTTTAAACAGATGTTGGGCTTAACTCTCCATCCTTTATCTTCCTGTCCTTTGGCAGCCTAACAGGATTTTCAAGAGGGGTTGGAAGAGTGTTCCTCAGAGGGCTGCTCAGGAGCCCCAAGAGGGCTGCTTTCTGCAGCATACCTAATAACTCTGAGGGGAAAACTGTCAATCCTGTGCAAAAGTCCCATTATGTTCCTTGAGGCTGTTCTTTTCCTAGCAAATTCCCTGGCTTCAGTGATCTGTAGGCACAAACTCGGATATGATGTAAGGTCTGTATTAGCAATGCATTGGGTTGCATTTGTGTGCGTGCCAAATTGGTACAGGGTACATGCTGAACTGCCTGCCAGGAGGTTGCATCAGCTGATGAAATGAAATATATGTGTACAATTTAAATTTTTTTGAGAGTTATCCAAGATCTGTAAGGTTGTCTGACTATACAGGAATAGTGCAGAAGCTGGTCCTCTGATTTGTTATGCTTCATATTTTTGCCTCTGTGCTGACTCTTCCCTCTAGAAACTCTTGTTTTGGTTACATTAAATACAGCACATTCCCTGCCCTTTTATTTTGTCTTCTCCATACTTTACCAAGTGCTCGTGCACTCAGCATCTTGTGTTTTTCTCTTCTCTACTTAGATAGTTTTGTATCTGCGGATGTGTCTTGCTCACAGTGCAGGTGTGGTGCCAACCTCACAGAGCTTGGCAGATATGCAAGATCACGCACCAGCCATTGGACGTTACATAAGAAACCTCATGTCTGGCAACCACATATCTTTCTCTTCCTCCTCCTCTTCAAAAAATGCAGAAACCAACCCTGTGCATATATATATTGGCCTTCTTCAGCAGCTGTTAGCTGGTGTTGGAGGTAAGAAGCAGTGTACAGCATCATCTTGAAGAAGAAAATGTCTTCCCTTATTAGAATGAGTTGCCATGCCTGGTGCTTTGAACTTGGCTGCAGCAACCACAGTTGCATCACACACACTGTACTCTTCAGTTTAAACTTGTTCTCTTCTATGCTGTTCTGTACATGGGAGGAAACAGGAAAGTAGAATTGCAGCACCAGTTGACGTAATGCCTGAAAATTGAAGCCATTGTCCGTAGCGGTTCGGTCATCAGTGAATGCTGTGTCTCCCTCACTCTAATAATAACCTATCTGTTACAAGTGTAGTCTTAAGGCACTTGAATAACTTCAGAATAAATTGTTACCTTCCATTAGTTTCCTTAATATTACTGAGCAATACTATACCTATTGTTTTGTTTGTTATCCCTAGTGAATTGCATTTGACTCCTTTGAAATTCCTGACACTTCATAACCTCTTATTATCACTGATTGTTAAATTGTTGTAAATATTGTTGTAAATATTGTTTAATAACATGATTCTTTAATTACTGCTTAGGTTTGCCAGTCATGTATTGTCTTCTAGAAGTTGTTTCAGTGTATCCAGAAAAGCTAGCTACAAGATTTGTAGACAAAACAGATTGGATAAAGGTACACTAAAAACTTTTTTTAGATTAATTGGGGGATGAGGGTGGTGCATTAGCAGAAACTGGTGGAGTGGAGTATTATTTCCAAGTATGCACTTCATTTGAAATCTGATATTTCTACCAACAGTCACACCTCATGAGATGTTATATGTAGCAGGATGAGGAAAATTATTTTTTTGGTTCTTTGGTGTTACTGATTTTGTTCATTGACCTACATGTTCTGGGTAGTCTATTTCATTGATCCTGTTAGTATAGGCAGTCAGTTTTCCCCCTTGATCAGAAGATCCATTATACAGCAAAAGAAAACTGAAAACAAAATTCTGCAAAGTTTTGAAAGAATTGTTTTAAAGTGAGTATGTTCCAGTGGGGCAATGCGAGTGGCTTCTCAGAAAGTAAAATTAATTGGGTTCCTAATTATTTTAGAGAACTTCATGTGGAGGCTTTGGGGTTTTTTTATTAGCTTTAAACAAACAAAAATAACCCCAACCACAGATAAACTGAAGCCTGGTTATAAATGAAGAAAAGAGAATTCTGCTTTCCCCTGATTGTTTTCTCGGGCAGCTTTCTGCTTTTTCATTATTTGATTCAAGCATCCAGGATTTGCTAAGCTCTTACAGGTTGCATTTGCTTTCATTGGCAAAATCCAGCAGAAAAAAATACTTGGTCAAGCTAAATAAAAATTACAGTGAATTTCTCCTGCTGATATCTCTGCTGCCTTGTTATACAGTTCACAAAGCCTCATTGAAGTGCAGGTATGACCCATAAGGGAGAGGACTTACAAACACTTTCCTTTTCAGTATTGCTCATCGTTTGCTAAAACCCTTTTATTTCTTTGGCTGTATGTTCATTTGCAAAATCAAGCTTCTAGGCATGGTAACTGATACTGCCTAGTTGCAGAAATGCTATTGTAAGTCATCCTTTGTGTGATTTTGCTTTGCCAAGTGGAAGGAACAGGTCCAGGGGGTTGTTGGAAGTCGGCTATGTGATCTGATCCAAGATTTGGGTTGAAGTTAGAGTTATGTTTCATGAGCCTGGCAATCTTATTTCTTGTTTGCTTGGCTCATTTTTCCCTTCTTCATAGAATCATAGAATGTATTAGGTTGGAAGGGACCTTCAAAGGCCATCTTCCTGGTGGCTTGTGGTATGAATTTTTTACATGAGCATGGTGCATTATACATCAGATTAATGGCAGATTTAAGATTATATCTCAACACAAAAGACCTGAGGCTTCCCAAATTCAACTTTTTGACTATCTCTAATACAAAGTGGATACATTTCCTGGTCCTTTTTTTTTTTCCTGTGACCATTGGGTTTAACTGGTTTAAACTCTTGAGTATTCTTTTCCCCTCTGATTACTAAAAAAGGAAATGGAAGCCCCCAGTAGTTCAGGGGAAAAAAACAGTATCTCTAGGGGTTTTTTTTTTTAGCTCAGTATGCACGCAAAATTCGGAAGGTGTCTGAAGACAAAATTTGGCTGAGCTTTCAATGGACATGAACGCAGATCTGATGGGTAGTCCTCTTGTGACTGGTGGTAATCTTCCTCCTACATGCTGAGTGTCTAATGCATACTTTGCTCAATTGAAGAGTTTGGCTCTCACTAAGTGATAATGCTGTCGGTTTAAAGGGTCGTTTCTGAGTACTGTTCACGTAGCCGCACGACAATAGCACTGGTACATTGAAGCTCTGTATGAACAGACTGTGTAAAGAAGCTGCTTCCCTATTTTATATTTCTTTTTTAAAACTCCCACAGAGCTTGATGAATACAAATAAAGAAGAAATGCGTGAGCTTGCAGCCCTGTTTTATTCTGTAGTGCTGTCTACCATGTCTGGAGATGAGCTTAAGGCCTCCTTGGAGCAGCTGATCAAGATGGCAAAAGACAACCACGTAATTACTTTCCTATGCTGGCTTCTTCTTGTTTTTCCTTCTGTCATGTAACTGTTAGCAAATCTGAATCTCACAGTGTGTCTAGGATGTATTAGCCTTAATCTGAGTGTAAAATTACCTACCTGACTTCCAGTTGGACGGTGAAAAAGGATTTTTGTTGTAGGTGAGTGTAACAGATCTTTAAATAAATTAATCCCCCAAGCTGTTGTTAAGGTCAGCAGGAAAATTTCCTGGAGACACTTCCCAAGCAAAGCCAGCACTGTCATGTATTTAGCCAGTTTTAGCCAGCTCAGTATTCCTCGTTCCAGTGAGTGTCACAATACCTACCTACATTTATGACTTCTGTATTTGCAAGCAACTACAGGTACCCACAGAACTAAGAAAATATTTAACTTGCTGAATGTTTAACTCCCCCTCCCCACCTGAGCCTTACCCACTTCCTGACTCCTTGTTGCCTCAGGGTCTCAGCCAGCCAGCAGCCTTTGCCAGGTGAGGGCTGACTGCTTCCTTCCCACCCACCATGGACGGCTCAGCAGCTCTGCCCAGCACTATATGGGGCATGGGCTGCCTGCCTTCCCTCCTGTCATTGTCCTTATCTCTTCATTTTGCCCCTGTGAGCATGCAGCAGTCCTGAAAACAAATTGGACATCATCATTAGATAGTGTTAGTGCTGGATCAGCGTTGGAGAAACTTACGTTCTTGGCATTTAATAATTAGTTTTCAGAGTCTGTGTGCAAATGAACTGTGTACAGGCACTGCTTTCAGTGTTCGTAGGCCAAATGTGTTCTTACTTGTAGCAACACAAGTCTAAAGTAGTTCCCTTTTGTTCTTTTTTACCAGAGTACATTTTTTCCCCTTAATCTGAATATGTCCAGCTCTTAAGTAGAGGCAGCATAGTAGTATTTTAGTTAATCTTAAACCTGTACTTAACAAATCAGATTACTTGGATTTTTTAGGGGGTTTTTTTTTGCCTGACTTTAGGAATATGAGTGCTGGTGATAAACTCTTAATCTGTCCTCATAAGCCTCTTCTGAGTTTTGTTAGCTTGTCTTAAAAGACTGTATCCATCAGAGAGCACGAGCAATATCAAATTATCTGTTGCATTTTATTTTAAAACTCTGCTTTCTTGAGGGTCCATTCTCATCTAGGTTGTCTGTATGTGTTTCTAAATCGGTGCTGTATGCAAGGTGTTACTTCAATGAAAATGAGATTTTCTGCACTGTTGGTGTTCTCTGTAGAGCCCGGAGGTCCAGCATGGATCCTTGTTGGCTTTGGGATTTACAGTAGGAAGGTACTTGGCTAAAGGAAAAATCCGAGCAATGGAGCTACATGACATAGAACAGCCAAATACTGCAGCCATGCCGGAACAAGAACAGCTTATAAAGTCGACAACAGAGACAATAGGTAACTTCCTGACCTGAGACTTTGCTACATGTAATGGTTGGGTTTTTCCAGCCACCCCAGGCTGAGGACTTTTCGTAGATATTCAGCTCATAGATACTGTAATCTTGACTTCGCTTTCTCATCTGATAAGATGTGTGGATGTAACCCTTTTCAGCAAGAACTAGTTGATCTTTTAGCTCATGGACCAACATAGCACAGTTGGGAGCAGTGCCTCTGCTTAGATTCCTGTGTTTCCTTTTGCTTGTATTTTGTATTAGCATGCTTCCTACCAGCTGTAGAAGAGATAAATGCTTTGCTTTTTGCAAGGGTAAAATGTAACTGCTTGCCTGCCTGCTGTTAAATAATTGCACAAAATTTAAGCCATCTTGTTTTGCTTTTTTCTGTAGGTTCTTTTCTAGACAGCAGCTCTCCCTTCCTCGTGGTGGCTGCTTGTACAGCACTTGGAGAGATAGGCAGGAACGGCCCCTTGCCAATCCCCAGTGAAGGAACAGGATTTACAAAGCTGCAACTTGTTGAAAGCTTACTGGCCCGAATCCCGTCCAGCAAGGAAACAAATAAGGCAAGATTTTGTACTGTTGTTACAATTTTTGTTCATTTCTGGATGCTTCATCCCCAACTTTATGTATTACTGCTGAAGGAATTAAGTTTAGTGTTGGCTTTAGTGAGGCAGAATTAGCTAAGCATTTCCAGGATTACACTAAGGGTTTTTCCAGAGTTTTCTAGTAGTTGATCACTTGTGCTTTCTGTAGTCATAAGTAAGAGCTTAAAGGGTGAAAACTACAAATGGTCATAATTTTAATACAAGAAAAATGGGAGTGTCTTTTACCTGGAAATAATCCCCAAAGCCAACCGGACGTTTGTGTTCATCTGTGCGTTGGAAGAAAGGTGCACTGATTGATCTGATAAGTCACTTGCATGTGTAACTTCTTATACCTTTAGTGAATTTTCAGTAAGGGTGGGAAGGAGTGGGTTTAAAGTGTACAGGAAGGTTATATGATGATGGTGGTTTTTTTGTTTGTATTTAAGATGAAAGAACGAGCAATACAAACACTAGGTTACTTCCCAGTGGGAGATGAAGATTTTCCTCACCAGAAGCTACTGTTGCAGGGTCTAATGGATTCTGTGGAGGTGAGGCAATTCTTTGTACTGCAGTACTTCTATTTGAATGCTGTTTATATACTCTAGAGCTGGATTTTGTAATAGTGTCACTGGGTGTTTTAAAATTGCCTTCAAATAGAGAGCAGAGGTGTGTTTGGAGCTTGTAAAATGTCATATGCCAGTTTAAAAACTTGCTAGTCAAGGTCTCTGCCCCAGTCTCAGACAAATAACTGTTCCCCTTCAGGAGGGCTATCTGTATGTGCAAAATCAGGAGTTTGTAGTAATGAAGACATCAATACTGAGGCCTTCAAAAGTACCCTAAAATAGATAATATAAAGACACTTTTTTTGTTTCATTTGAACTACCTCAGCTGTAATAACTCACTTGAATTAGAAGTCTTGTTTATAGGAATGTTTGTATGTGTTGCCAGTCTGAATGCATCAGTAGAGTACCCTGCAAGCTTTTGCAGTGCTTCAGAGCTTCAATATGCCAGAAAGCAGAATGGAATGGTCACCGAGCTTTTTTGGTGTTCTTCACTTACAGCTCGTTTTGCCTCTCTTCCTTCTTCATAATGACATAGGATCAGCATTGTAGAAGCAGCTCTTTAGTATCAGGGGGGCTGACTTTTCTGAGTCCTCCAGTCTGATGTGATCAAACAAGCAAGAATAGTAAGAACATGGTGTACACAAACCATGTAAACAATCATGTTTGAGAGTTCTGTTTTTACCTCTTGTAACTGCTTAAGGTCAGCCATTGCAGCTTCCTTTGATATCACTTCAGTTTCCATTAGTTCCAGTCTCAGAAACTCGCCAGAAGAGGAGGGATTTTGCAAATCAGTGCTGAGAATTTGAGTTGGGAGAGAGACTGTGTCTTTTTGGAGTAAGTGTGAGAAGTTTTGGTGTGTGTTTAATTAGTGCTTCCAGCCAGGCTCTCTTGTGCTTTTCAGGCCAAACAAATAGAACTGCAGTTCACCGTGGGTGAAGCCATTACCAGTGCTGCCGTAGGAACCAGCTCGGTGGCTGCACGTGATGCGTGGACAGTTACAGAGGAGGAATATATCCCTCCCTCAGGTGAGCCTTTCCAGTTCTCTGAGTTGGGAAACACAAAATCTTGCCCTTCTAGCTAACACTGAGCTCCATGACTTTATTTCTGTGGTGTTTGATTTATAACAGTAAGAGGCATTTTGTGTTTGTTAATGCGCTGTTTGGTGCTCTGAAGTGATGGGCTACATACAGGTTGTTTCACCTCTTTGAGTCCATCTACTCAGAGAGTAGAAGACTTTACTTCATGGGTTGTTTGAATCACTTCCTGAGGAAATCTAATTGATTTCCACTTGACACCGTGCTTGTTTTATTTTATACTTTGGTTTGCCATGTTGCATTAGTGTCAGGTTGACTGCACACAAACCTTTTAAAATAGCACTTTGAAGTCTGCGTTATAAAGTAGGTTTATAAAATTGTGAGTCTTTTTCCAACAACTTGGACAGGTATGATTAAGTGACATTTACCTGCAGTAAATGCAGAAGTTTTATTTAAGGACTGTCTGTATCCAGAGAAATACAAACGTGACAAAATGCATGCTTCAAAGCGGGCAGCTGTAAATACCAGCTTCAGACCTGTAAATAGGTGTTTCAGGTCTTAGATCTTAAATGTACCCAAAGCTGAGCATGTGCCACATGGGATAGAAATAGAACCCTGACATTGCTCCAGAAATTTTGAGTCCTACCAAAAAAAATTGTAGGGCACTGAATCTTAGGCAGTATGAGTGGTACATCTTCTGGGCCACAGGCTCTGAATCAGCTTCATGAAGGCTTAGGAGGACTCACACTCAGTGTTTTTATTGGAAGAAGTACTTCCACAGCGACTCCAGTGAAGGCTTTTCCAGAGTAAGCAGAGATGAAGGTGTCTCCTGAGTGCTCCTGATTAGGTTTTTCATAGCTGCTGGACATTATACTGAAATTAAAAATGGGTGTCGCTCTCCCCCTCCCCTCCACCTTTCTTTCAGATTTGAAAGTGAATGATGTGGTTCCCTGGGTCCTAGATCTTGTTTTGAACAAGCACATCATCAGCCCCAACCCGCACGTTAGGCAGGCAGCTTGCATCTGGCTTCTGTCAATGGTGAAGAAGTTGAGTACCCACAAAGCAATTAAGGTAATAATGACTAATACTGGCTCCTTAACCCTGTTTTTGCTTCTCACCCCCTTTCTCTTCCTTCCTCCCCCTTCACTTCTACAGTTGCTTTTCCCTCAGTGCTGTTGCAGTCCTTATTGAGGTCTTTTTGAGATGTAGCTTCTATTTTGTTACTAGGGGAACAGGCTGAGGGGCAGATGAAGGAGGCTGTTCTGGTACCTTCCTAAGTATCTGACTTCAACTCGAGTCAGAGTGAGCTTAGTGTAAATAGCTGTTTTAAGGTGAAGTAGCAGTACATCTTCCCCTGGGAAGAAGATGTTAGTGTCTGTATAGTTTTTAGGATTTATTTTTTGGGTATTATTAAAAGGAGGTCTATGAGTGCAAGGAGCACTAGATAGAATTTTTGGCTATGTTTTGCAGAGTTTATCACAACTTTTGCACCTAGGAACAGTTATGATATGCTGCATGTACTGTGCGTTTTTGGTGTGCTTTGATGAAACCCTTGCATTTAGGGTGTATTGAGAGAATATGAAAGATCCTATACAAGGACTTAGTAAAGCATTGCCAACCAGAATGTTCTCTGTCTGCACAGAGGTATTACAGGCTGTGATGGGACCATGTAACCATTTTGTGCTATCCAGGTAATGATAAAGAGCTCTGGGATAATAGGTGCTTTGCAAATGTAAGCTGCTACATGTAAAACTGGCATATTACGCTCTTCTAAACAATGCATCTTGTGGGAGGTAGCAAAATCCACTAATCTGAGGATAAAGAAAAGATGACCTCATGCAGAGGATAGCCCCACGTAGCTGCAAGCTGGATTTGTGATGCATTACTGACATCTATGAGACAAGGATAATAAAGTATGTGTCTTATTGATAGTGTGGTAGATAGGAAGAGGTGCTGTACAAAACAACTGTTATCTTCTGTGAATGTCAGTCAGGGTGCTGTTTACCTGTCTGGAAAGGAGGGCAGTTCTTGGTGTAATTCAGATTGCAGACTCTAGTAGCCTCGGTGTATCTGTTAGGAACTTGCCTTGAGAACAGACAAAAAGTCCAAAACCTGATATGAAAATGTCCTTTCTTCTTATCTTACAGTCTCATCTCAAGGATATTCAAAGTGCATTTGTTTCAATTCTGTCAGATAGTGATGGTAAGTACTATTGGATCTTAAGAATTTTGTCTTTGGGTGGGCTTTTGACAGAATGGAGGGCATCCTGGAACAGGCAGAAATTCACCTACACACTCCATCAGTTATCAACAAAAGGTGACTGACATAACAGGAATGATTTCTTTTCTACAGGTCACATGTAGGGACAGGAAGCACACCTTTTTTCCCGCTTGGCTAACCAAGCACAAGTCTTTTTCAGCATTTGCACCTTCAGACTGTGGTAACAAAACCTGGTCAGTGGTGGTACCTCTGCTCTGCTTTGGGCAGCATGATGCATGTCACAGAGTTCTGCATAGACAGGAACTCTAAGCCCCCTTAGCTGGCAGATTTTGGGTTACAGGTCTGCCCATGGCAACTAGTGGAAAAGGTGGCATCCAACAGCCAACTCAAAGCTCACTGCAGTTGAAGAGAGTATTACCATTAACTTTGCTGGAGTTCAGCGGCCAGAAGTCTGTCAAATACTTACATCTCTTGGAATTATCTCTGCTATTTCAAAACCTACAGTGATATTAACATGAAAATGTCACCTAATTTAAAGAGGAGTATGTCTTCAGAACAAACCACTGCTTCAGAACACAAAGCCTGTGTCTTGCCAGACTGGATTTGCTCTGAAATGGGAGACCTGAGAACTACAGCAAAGACCCTTTGTTTGCTAGATCATTATTTTGGTTAAATACTGTTTTGAAACTTGTGTATTAATCACATGCTTATCTTAAATTTACTTTGCAAAATCTCTTGCAGAGCTTAGTCAAGATGTTGCTTCAAAAGGACTCGGGCTGATATATGAATTAGGAAGTGAACAGGATCAGCAAGAGCTGGTCACCACACTTGTGGATACCCTTATGACTGGGAAAAGGTACAGTGAGTTCAGAACAGAATGAGAGAGTACTTCGTGTGATAGGAACAAAAATGCATGTCTTGCATGTGTGGGAAGAGATGTTTTGTGGCCTAGGGCAAGCCAATATCCATATATCACCAGTGGGTCAAACAGGGACATTTCTGCAGTTTATAGGTTGTTGTTCTGGTTTTGTTCCATTCAACAAAGCTTCAAAATGGCTATTCAGCCCTGATTCAAGCAGTTCAAATTCCTTTGGTTAGATTTCCTACTTGCTGCATTGTGTAACTGCAAAGGACAGTGACCTCTTGCAGCAACTGTGAGCAATGTGAATGTTGCAGAAATAGGGGTCGTGGTTGTGCCAGAAACATACCTTTTGCTGAGGATGTCTGGTTAGTGGTCACTTCTCAGCATGAAGGGCTGGTTTACAGGACTCATGGCTAATAATTGTATCTGTCAATGCTCTTTCATGGTTTTAATGGTTTGACTGGATCTTAAAGGTCTCTTCCAACCTTGTAATTCTGTGATTCTTTAGCAGCCTACTCTTGTCTTAATCTGGTTTAGGTGTGGCCTCTATGGATGATAAAAACTGAGGCTGGGGGTGTGGGGATCCAGTGGTGATAAACAGGAAGAGAGTACACGAATGGAAACCTAATTTTTTCATTTTGGAGTAAAGATTTGCTGTCCATTATATGGCTTGTGTCTGGGCCAAGACAAAAAGCTGTAATTCAGTTTTACCTTCTGCCTGCACAGAACCCTCAGTTTCTGCAGCATATCCTTAACAACACACGTGATACAAGTTAATGAGATTCCTGCCAGTGTGTGTGGCTTCATACATGTGTCTGTGTTTTGTGGGATTGGGAGTGAAAGAATGGGAAGTTACAAAGTCAGTAAAGCACAACGAATTAACTGGTTCTGTAATGTGAAGACCATTCAAGGATAGAGACTGCTAAAACTAACACTGGACCTCTTTTTCTACCAGAGCCAAACATGAGATGACTGGAGAAACTGTGGTGTTTCAGGGTGGCCTCAGCAAAACCCCAGATGGGTAAGTTTACTGACAAGTCTCAATGACAGACATGCAATCAGTGCTGAATCAGTATTCCGTTGCTTATAAATCTGCTTCCTGAGCTCTTTGTTCCTTCCTGTTCTGTAAGTAACCATAACTATTTTCTTGTTGTATGAATAAAGTTATTCACTTCTCTCTGTCCGCTTTAGGCTGTGATTAGGCTATAGCTTTAGCTATTGTGGCATTTGTGTAGCTAAAAATAGTGACACCAATTTCCTTTCTGCTTCCTCAAGCCAAGGTCTGTCTACCTACAAGGAACTTTGTTCACTGGCTAGTGACCTCAACCAGCCAGACCTGGTGTACAAATTCATGAATCTGGCCAACCATCATGCCATGTGGAATTCTCGGAAGGTAACTTGCTGCTTTCATACCACTTCATTCCCACTGTGAACCTTGGAAACAACGGCATTTCTCTAGTTCTGCTTATGTGATCTTTGGATAATGGCATGTGGAGGCCATTTGCTGATGCTTTGGTTTCAGGTCCATTGCAAATATACCACCCTGACAAACAAATTCAGGATGGCTTGAAATTCTTAAAATAGGTTTCACAGATTCCCAGAGGGGGTAGGGGTTGGAAGGGACCCTCTGGAGATCAACTAGTCCAAGCCCTTGCTAAAGTAGGATCACCTACAAGCAAGTTGCACAGGACAGCATTTAGGCAGGTTTTGAATGTCTCCAGAGAAGGAGACTCCACAAGCAATCTGAGCAGCCTGTCCCAGGTCTCTGTCACCCTCACAGTGAGAAGTTTTTCCTCATGTTGAGATGGACCTTTCCATGTTCTGGTTTGTGTCCATTGCCCCTTGTCCTGTTGCTGGGCACCACTGAGCAGCATCTGGTCCCATCCTCTTGACACCTGTCATTTAGGTATTTATAAGCATTGATGAGATCCTCTCTCAGTCTTCTCCAGGCTAAACAGCCCCAGTTCTTTCAGCCTTTCCTCATATGACAGATGCTGCAGTCCCTTCATTGTCCTCATAGGGAACTACTGGAGAGAGCCCAATGGAGAGCTGTCTTTCTTCAACTGAGGAGACTAGAACTGGACATACAGCTCCAGGTGTGGCCTCCCCAGTGCAGAGCTGAGCAGCAGGAGAACCTTCCTTGACCTGCTGGCCACACTCAGTGCGCTCTGGGATACCACTGGCTGCCTTGGCCATGAGGGCACACAGTTGGCTCATGGTTAATCTGTTGTCTACCAGGAGTCTTGGGTCTTTTCGCACCGAGCTGCTTCCCAGCAGGTCAGCCCCTCACCTGTTCTGATGCCTGGGGTTGTTCCTCCCTAAGTGCTGGACCCTACTCTTGGCCGTGGTTGAACTTCACTAGGTTCCGCTCCACCCAACTCCCCAGCCTGTCCAGATCTTACTGGATGGCAGTGCAGTCTTCTGATGTGTCAGCCACTCCTCCCAATTTTGTATCATCAACAAACTTGCTGAGGGTACACTCTGTCCCTTCATCCAGGTTTTTGATTAATATTTTGAAGAAGAACAGACTAAGGCACACTGCTAGCTACAGACTTCCAAGTAGACTCTACACTGCTGATCACTACACTCTGATGGCTGCCATTCACCCAGTTCTCAATCCACCTCACTGTCCACTGATGTAACCCATGCTTCCCAAGCTTGCCTGTGAGGATACTGTGGGACACAGTGTCAAAAGCCTTGCTGAAGTTAAGTTAGACAACATCCACTGCTCTCCCTTCATCTACCCACCCAGCCATGTTGTCACAGAAGGCTATCAGATTGGTCAGACATGATTTCCCCTTGATGAATCCACACTGACCACCCCCAATAATCTTTTCCTCCCCATGCTTAGAGATGACCTCCAGAATGAGCTGTTCCATCATCTCACATTCCCCTCAGAATTAGTTGTGATCTTTTACTTTCCAGTGTGGTTTCAGGCCAGTTCCTGATGTATTCACACAGTGAGATGTTTATTTTCAAAACTGCGTGAATTTTCAGATGCCAGAGAAAGTGAGCTTTGTATGTAAGAAGGCAGAACAAAGTCTTCAGCACAGGTTGTTGAAAAGCCAGTTGACAGTACACCAGTTTAATCACTGTTGTCAAAGGTATGCTTTTTTTAATCTTTCTCAAGGCTAAAATACTGTCGGATCCTCTTCCTCAAACAAAAGGTGGCATAGTAAATGTTAAGTATACATTACAGAGCTAGGGACTGAGAAAGCTGGGAACTCTTTCACTGGCTTTACATAAGCATGGAAAAACTTAGCTGTGTGGTTTCATGCAGAGGATCCAGGTAACTGCATCTTCTGTACTGCACTTTTTCTGAGATTGGGAGTTGCTAACAGCACCACTTAGTGCAAAAAACAAGCCCCAGCATTAACTTTCATCCAGAGTTTGCCAGTGGTTGGCATGTCTCTCAAGACTTTCCTCTCTTTGTGGTGAGGGTCGGAAGGACTGGAGCATAGGTAGGTTCCTCACCCTCCTGGGGTTTCACCAGCCTGGATGAGTCAAGCAAATCCAGTCAACAACTCTAGGTTGAGCTTTGGCATTTGAGGAAACTGCAGAATCATTTAAGTTGAAGAGGGCATCAGGAAATCTGTACTCCACACTTCCACAAGAGCTAGGCAGAGCAAGTTGTTCAGGGCCTTGTAGATGACACCTCTCTTTTATTTATACTTTCTACATCCTCTTGGTACTCAGAGCAGTGGTCCTAGCTGAGAGTGTCTTTGTTACTCTTCCTTTTCTACACTAACCCAGACCAGCACATCCTGTCCTGTGAAATCCCTAACTTAGAGGTTTGAGTGGTAGCTTTTGACACTGCAAGTCAGGGAACATGAAGTCATTGAAGGCAATCACTGTGCACTACTTGGGTTGATCAGTTTCTTTTTGGACTGTCCTGCCAGATCCCATGAGACTTCATGGGTGAGCAGCAGTTCCCCTGTGTTAGAACTGACAGTGGAATTAGTGTTGGAGAAAGGGAAGAGTGTGGAAGAATACTTGAGTTTGAAGTAAACATGGACAGGTGAAAAATTATAATCCCTAGAAATTTGAGGTTAGAGAAATAAGAGTTGGTTTATTTTTAGTTTTTCAGTTCCTGTGTTATTCTAGTTTTTATTAAATGCAGCAGAATGGTAGGGAAGCAGTGGCTCACCCTCACCAGTTTTTCTAAGAAGGGATCTGTTTTTGAAGATTATACTCGAGTCTTCTTAGCTTTAATTCTCCACCATCACAATGAGGTCAATTGGTATCTTGAAATGAAGGTTGGAGAGAAGGAAGTGTTCACATAGTGTGTTTGTCTGCTGAGTGTGATTGTATGCTTGATCAGTGTGGTACTGTAGTGCTGACTGGGGGCTAATTCTGGTACCATTCTAATCCCTTTGATTCGGTATAGATCTAAACTGGGTTAGTCGACTTTGCTACTGACTCAGGTGTACCCAAAAACTATAACTGAGTGAGTGAGCAGATTTATTTCAACACTCTTCTGTCATCATTTCAGGGAGCAGCTTTTGGTTTCAATGTAATAGCTGCCAAGGCTGGAGAGCAGCTGGCTCCATTTTTGCCCCAGCTTCTTCCCCGACTCTACCGCTACCAGTTTGACCCCAACCTGGGCATTCGACAGGCGATGACCAGCATTTGGAATGCCCTGGTCACTGACAAGGCAATGGTGAGTGAGCAGCACCCTGCAGTGTTTGCTTTGCTGCTGGCCAGCAGCATCTCAGAGGTCCTCATGGGACAGCTGCATCTTGTGAAAGAATGGGCTGTGCAGAAAAGGGTGCTTGAATCCATCGTTGAACTGGAGGGTGCACAGAGGTTTTGCACTGCCCCTTACATGCGAAAGGACATTGCAGACCTTGTTTGTGCAGCCAGCATTACAGTTTATGATTTACTTAAATTGGGGCCTTTTCACACCTCAATATTGCTTTGATATAGCTTCTGATAAGTTCTTTAGGAATCCCTATGGTCTAATATGCCTTTCCTAAAGCAAAAGCTTCTAAATATGGTTGCTCAGTTTTTAATCCCATGGGAAGAGGCTGTTCCATCAGTTTGAGGATAACTCCTCACAGAGAAGTCACTGGAGCAAGTAGGGTTTTTATGGGTGGCCTTTGTTCTCTGGAGTTGTGGCTCTGGGCCTGGAGTTGGGTTTGCAGATCTTTTTTATAGAAAAGCTGATCTTAGTGTGAAGTCATTCACTCTGATCCTTCAGTGAGGTGCAACTGCTTTTCCTCTGAGTACATGTTTGGTGCTGCATCTGAATAGTCTCTGTGTTACAGGACTGAGGGAGTTTCCTCTTTTCTTGCTCAACACTTGTCAACAGTGTTGAGCCCTGAAGCAGTGCAGAGAAAAGCCATGTCTGAAGTAAAGGCAGAGGGAGTTTGTCTGGGATCAGTCACCTCTGGCTGCTGCTCGTTCATCTGCTGTGGCTGGAAGCCAGCTATGTTCCGCGTTGCTGGGTTTGCCCCTCAGCTGAGAGCCAAGCACCACGCAGCCCCTCACTCTCTGAGAGGGTGGGGGAGGGGAATTGGCAGGGAAGGGAAAGAAAAGAAGAAACAAAAAAACCCTAAACCTCATGGGCTGGGATAAGGGCAGTTTACTGGGACAGCAGAGAGAACAACAGGACTTTATAGCAAAATAATACAGAACTGGTGATACCCAATGCAGTGTCTCACCAAACAGCTGTATAGCTCAGAACCATCCCAAAACTGGACTGTCCCCAAAAACCACGCATCCTGGAGCCGAGTGGCTCCAGAATACAAGATAAGGATACACGGTCCATACTTGTTTAATGATTTTTCCTTTTTTTAATCATAGGTTGATAAGTACATGAAGGAAATTCTTGAAGACTTGGTCAGTAACCTAACCAGCAGTCTGTGGAGGATCAGGGAATCCAGGTATTGCTGGAAAAATTTCTTCACCATACATTTTACCCTGATGAAGATGAAGTGGGAAGGAGTCTGTATCCTTTGATTAGAATAGAGCCCAGTCTTGTAGCCTGCACTTGAAGCTGTTTGCTTTATTGAGCCAGTTTGCTTCATGGAGCCTGAAATTTCCTGTTGCCTGCAGCTTGAGCATGATGCTGAACAATGTTCTCTGAAGGAGTTTTCTGGTCACAAAGTTCTTGCCTGTTCTTGGACCTGAAATACTGCTTAATGTTAGAAAATCTTGGCATTCTGGCTATATATGTCCTTGGCAGCCTATAGCAATTTTAATAAACTGCTTTTTTTTACTAGTCTTTCTAGTTATGCTGTCTTGAAAACTTCCATTTTAATTTTAATTAAACACTTTAGGCCATTTTGTTTTGTTCTTATCCTATAGTTACAGGAAAGAAATCTGAAACAATTTTGTAACTGCAGTGTTTGTAATAGCAATTTTCACTGCAGCACCCTTTCTCACTTCCTGTCACCTGTTTCAGATTTCACCTGACTGCCTGAAAGTTTTTTTTTTTTCCCTCTGCTAAGGGAGGGGTTCTTTTGACAGAGGACATTCAGGGTTTGGGGAAAACAGGGAATGTGAAACAGTTCTCAGTTATTTTAACCATTTACTTATACACATTATTTGTATATTTTAGATATTATGTTTGGCATGTGAATGAAATAAATTCCTTGTTTGCAGCTGTCTGGCACTGAATGACTTACTAAGAGGAAGACCTTTGGATGACATTATAGACAAGCTTCCAGAGATCTGGGAAATCCTATTCAGAGTGCAAGATGACATTAAGGTAATGGAACAGATAATTGAATAGGAATCTTCAACAGAAACCACAGTGATGAAGATCTGAGATGTTTAAAGTGAGATTCCCTGACAACCTGAAGCCAGTGGGAATTTTGGGTATTAAGCAGACTTCAGGTCCCTTGCAGTTAAAATTGCTGTGCCGCTGTGGAAATTATTTGTGCATGTTACTCATGTTTTTAAGTGTTGGTTTTCATTCCTACTGTGCTTGTTCTTGATGGTTGAGCGTTTTTCCTGGATATAAAAGAATTCCTAAGTAGTGCTTAACTCTGGAGTATAGAAACATTTCTTTTGAGCTGCTTGTGTGCTTAAGTGGCTTGCACGTGTGAAGTCCGAGGGTTTGGGTCCTTCCAGGCTTGAGCTGTGTCCTCTCTGAATCCAGACTTCTCTGCTCAAATGTAAGCAAGGCAGAGCTGTTTCCCAGAGTGTACTTAGTACCAGGAAACCAGCTTGTTGCTTCCACACTACTAGATCTAATAGCATGTTTCAGAAGTGTCCCTGGGCACTGAAACTAGCTGATCATTTTGCCTGTATTAGCCTCCAAAACTTGCTGTAAACTCCCTTTTGGGGAGTGTCAAATTCCTGAATTTTTCACTGAAATAGTTTGGGAAGGTCTGCTTGTGGCAAGCCAGGTTTTTTTTTGGTTTTTTTTTTTTTTTGAAGAATCTCCTCAGACATCACCAGTCCAGGTGATTGTGTTTCAGTACCCAGGAATCTTGGCAGATACTGGTTAATTCATCGATGCAAGTAAAGTTAATCTCAGTGGTGGTGTCACGTGCCAGAGCTGCACTGATTTTTACTGTTTGCTTTAGTCCATCTTTTTATGCCCCTAGACATTCAGTTGAGTAAAGCATCACTAAGCAACCAGCATTATACTGAGCAGGCGATAAAGCATACCTGAAGTACTATATACATATTTCTGCAGTAGAAGGTTCTGTTGGGGTTTTTGGATTTGGTTTTGGGTTTTACTATTTGGCTTTTGTTTTGTTTTTGTTTTGTGTGTGGGGGTTTTGTTTTGAGGAACACAACCAGTAAAATAATACGTGCCAGGCAGGATTGTTAATGTGCTTGTTACTGAGTAGGCTTTTTTGGAAAGGTACTGTATTGGGTATTAACCATGCATATAGCCTTGTCAGTAGTAGTGCCATACTTTTCTATAGAACCGTGTATATTAATTGATGATTTAAAACCAATGACAACTGATTGTTGACTTATTTTTTAGGAGACTGTGCGAAAGGCAGCGGAACTAGCTCTAAAAACTTTAAGCAAGGTAAAGCTCTGATTTTGTTATTTGCACAAGGAGATGTATATGATTTTGATGTCAGGTAATCATTCACTGTAATGCCTGCAGGAGTGACCTGCTTGCTGTAGATTGTTGTCTTGAAAATACTTGTAGCATGAGGTGCAGTCATGACAAGTAAACCAGACCCTTACACAGCAACCTTAAGCAGCTTCACCACATACTCCTCTCCACTAATATTGATGCTGGTGAAGTTCTGATGTTAAATTCTGTACAACCAGAGAAGGGATATAATGAACTGGGGTTTTTTTCCTTTGATGCCCATTTTTTCCCTGCTGGGGGGTGGGAATTAAGGAGATTTCCTGTAACTTCAGCAGCTGACCAGCCCAACCCATCTAGTTGTCCAAACCTAGTGGAACCTCATTGGTGTGAAACAAAGTAATCCGCTCTGGACTTTGGTCTGTCTCTAGTGCTGTTACTGACACTAGAATTTTTGGGTGTAGTATATGTATCATTTAGTGTTTCATTTGGTATTTCTCTAAAAAATGTTACATTAGGGGAAATGAAAATGGATCTTAAAAACCTGTGTTTGAAATCATCATCTTCACAATGCATGCAGCATGACATTTCAGTAGCACGAGTAGCGATCTGGTCACAAAACGTTGAAATTACAGAGTCTGTTCTGATCTGGGACTTGCTCTGCCTCGTGGAATGGTTGAGTCCATGTGACTGAGATAGTCTGTCCCCCACCCAAGAAGTCATTTGGTCCATCTCTTCATCCAGATGCAGATCAAGGCCTGCAAGGCTCTGAATGTGTATTTTCTAGAAGCTGATTCCTTTTAGGGACATGGCTTAGGGCTCAAATACGTCTTGGAGAGGAGAGTGGAAGTGTAACAGAGCCTGCATTTGGCTGTGAGCAGTTGTTTTCATTGCTGTTGTCTCCTTCTCTCTGACAGAGAAGGTGCTTTAAGGTAGTCTGAGCAGTGCTTGCAACACTGATTGTCATCTGTCCCCAGGTCTGTGTGAAAATGTGTGACCCCTCTAAAGGAGCAGCTGGCCAGAAGACGATAGCTGTATTGCTCCCTTGCCTCCTAGACAAAGGAATAGTGAGCACAGTTACTGAAGTCCGATCTCTCAGGTTAGTTTGGCATCATGTAAGCTTCCTGGGGGGTTGGGTCACTATCTGTCCCAGTAAGACCCACCTGACTCACTTAAGTTGTGGAATGTTCTTTATGTTTTAAGTGGCAAGTTTCTCCCCAAAACAGCTTTTTCTTCTGAGTCCTTTTCTCACTGAGTTCAGACAGCAGCCTAGATGTCTAACAGCAGACTACACTTACCTTTTGGGAGTATCTGGCTTCTCTGCAGATGCTCAGGTTCAGTTCCCAGCAGGAAGTTCTTCTCTCCATGTACACGTGGCAAGCTGATCTGCCAGCACTTTGCTGCATGTGAGGCTTCATCAGGCTTCAGGGCTGGTATATATATATTCTGCCTGTAAGCAAAAAATGCCACAGTAGTTCTTGAAACAGCCAGGTCTTATTTCACGACTGGTTGTGAGTAATGACAGGTCACATCCAGAGGTGACTGCATTCAGTCACACTGCTCAAATGCATTTTAAATCAAGGAATGATTCGGTATCTCTGGTTGTGTTGAGACTTCATATGCTTGTCACTTTCTAACCTTGTTTATTCCTTCGTTTGCTTGAAGGACAGAAAAGCTGGAAAATTCAGACTTGGAGTGTAGCTGGTCTTTGCAAAAATTTTCTTTTATTGAACAATATTATCCAGGAAGTTTCCTAACAAATTATAGTGAATATTTCTTCAATTTTTCATACTTTTGAAGGTATGAAAACCCTTCACCAAAATGCAGCCTGAGAAGTGTGGCCAGTCTGAAACTGACAAGTGGGATTTGAGCAAATCACTGTAATTGGTTTTTCTTGGGCAGAGACAATGGAGTGACTTTGCCCAGAACTTCTTCAAAACTCAAAGATGTGTTACTTGTTCCTATTATCTGTCTGTAGTACAGCCTTTTCATCCAGTCCCTCTGTGACACTGTGCCAAAGTAAGCACTCCCTGTGCACAGCATGGCAACCACTGGAAGCTCAGCGCTAGGGTATGATTTCACTTGAGCAGAAAGAGACACAAATTTCTGTTTGCAGGCAGATTTATGTTGGTGTGTCTGAGATTTGGATTGGCCTTTTTGTGGGTACTGGATTAGCATGGACCAGAGAGGTTTCTCAGCTAGTCTGTGTGTTTCTCTGTTGACCTTCCCTTTGTTGTTGGGTTGTTTTTTTTCTCCCCCCAGCATTAACACTCTTGTGAAGATCAGTAAAAGTGCTGGATCTATGCTGAAACCTCATGCACCAAAACTTATCCCAGCCCTGCTGGAATCCTTGAGTGTGCTGGAGCCTCAAGTCCTCAACTATTTGAGTCTTTGTGCAACAGAGCAGGAGAAAGTAAGTGCAACTATAATGGGAAAATATCAACAGAACAGAGATAACAAAGAATTAAGCTTCATTCAGTGAACAGAAAAATAGCAGATTTGGTAGAGAAGTGTCAGAGATAGCAGAAGTGGTAGAGAAGACAAAAAGTAACTGATAAGCTATGAAAAATGTTTGGTCATTGGAATGTGGCTGAACAAATGCAGGGTGGTTTTTTGAGGGTTGACGTCTTTCAGAAAATGAAGAAGACTCATAGAACTGTTGCTAAAATACACTTCAGCTCCATGTACAGCTGTGAAAGAGGTGATGAGGGAGTTGGCAGTAATTACCTGAAATGCACCTGTACTGTCAGACTTTGCTGCTGGTTTTGACAGGGGATTAACTGCAGGAATTCTTATCTCTGTGGGCTGGAGGTGGATGTTGTCAGCCCTTTGGTCTCTTTCAAAGAAACATATTAATTAGTAGTACTCTTCTGGGAAAGTGACTGAAATCCACTGTTCAGAAGCTAATTTAGCTAATTTCATTAGGGACCAGAGGGGCAAAGAGGTCAACCTCTGTCCTTTGCAAATGAGAAAGCAGTGAACAGTAGGTCAGAGTGGGATTTTTTTTCTGTCTTGTTCCCCTTTTACTTTCTTCCCTCCCTTTCCTTTTTTGTACTCTTTTTATTTTCTTTTTTAATTTCTGTGATGTCAGGAGTGTGTGGTTTAGCTCCTGAACTCCAGCTAGTCTGCCTCTGAGAGGGAGCCATTCATAGTCTGTAGACATAATCAGTTTCTATCTATATACATTGGAAACAGATTTTGGTTGAGTTTGCAGGGAGGTGAGGTACAGCTGATACTGCTGTTTCCACTGTTTTCATGTTGAGTTTACACCCAGGTGTGTTATCTTCCTTTATTTTTCAGACTGCAATGGATAGTGCCAGACTTAGTGCTGTCAAGTCATCTCCCATGATGGAAACCATTAACATGGTAAGCACTTGATTCAGAAGGGTTCCAGTGAGGCTGTGTTGTTGGAGGAGAATGGGAATTGAAGTGGGGGCTGTGCAGAATCCACCTTCTTTTTCATGCATTGACTTCTCTCATCCTGTTGCAACGTCTTGCCCCTCATGAGAGTTGTGAATAACCTTGGCTCCATTTGGAGTCAGCAGATTGTTTCTCCACCTGGAGACCTGTCTGCTTTGATAAAGAGGGCATTTTTCAAGTGCTTTTCATTGAATGGGGGCTCAACTGGTTCTGGGTTATGCTAGCTGCCGTTTCTCTTCATCTCTGTCCCATAATCCACAATCAGCTTCTCACCTGAGCATCCAGTTGATGATAGTTATTGTTTTAAGGCACAAATGCTGTCCAGCCTTTGCTTAGATAGCCCTGCCTGAGTCTTGTCAGTGCCTTCATCTTGGGGTATTTAGAGAAGATGCTGGTATCACTGAAAGCACTGTCAGCAGCTGGTGTGTGGCACAGTAATTTTTCCTGCTGCTGGAGGAGGAGTTGTTGATGCCCAGAAAGTGTGCTGTAGGGTCTGTCTTGGCAGAGCCTCTGCCCTCTGTAAGAGCCTGTCCCTTCACAAAGAAGAGACCTCTCTTTCTGCACACAGCCAGAGGCACGTGAGCAGGTCATGACTGTGAGTGCTCACCAAGTTTTAGAAGCATAGCTGCCAAAGGTATTCTTTGTTTCCAGTGCTTATAGAAAAGTAACAACAGCAACCCCTGGTGTACATAACTGTGTAGAGGGTGTCAGGTGAAACGCTCTATAAATAGTGTGTAAAGCAGCTGGGAATGAAAAGCTCCATGTAAAACTGTACTCACTGCCATGCCACAGAATGCAGCAGCTGCTGCTGTCCCTCCTCTTGGCCATGCATCTCTCCTGCCAGCCCTTGGAGGGATAGTTTCCCTGCCCCACTCAATGCTTGGGATTTACTAGGGGAGGGAAGAGGTAGTATGGCTTCCCTGGAGAAAGCAGTGTGAAGATATCCTGGCATATAAACAACTTTCTATCTATTCCTCTCTATTCTTGGGGTGTAGGGTGATACAATAGTTTGTTTCCTTCGGCCTACTGGCGTGGGAGGGGGAAGTGACAACTTACCTGACTTGGGAAGCTTGTAGAGGGTTACCTTCTTGTGGTGGTTTGGTCCTGGCTAGAGGCCAAATGCCCACCAAGCCACTCACTCACTCCCCTTTTCAGCCCAAAACGGGAGAAAATACCTGCTGCGAGGCGTCGGCGTTGCGCTAAGGACAGGGCGGGATCACTCTGCAATTAGTGTCATGGGCAAAGCAGGCTCAACACAGAATAAAGGAAAGAAAACTAATTTATTACACTGCAGCTACACACCCAGTGAACCAGTGTTTTCCTCTCAGGTATGCTCCTCTTCCCCTTTTTATCTTAGCCCTATCAGTGCAGCCTACGCAGGGGGTGCCTCTTCTCAGGTTTCACCCCTCCCAGGTGACATGCAGCATGATTTAGGTGGAAAAGCAAAAGGTTTCACTCCAGGCACCCTGGTCTTCAAAGTCCTGTGTAAAACTATCTGTTTATCCTGTATTTTTTATCCCATGTTGCTACTGTAAGGTTCCCTTCTTCAGTGTTTATCAAAAGCTGACATGACAGCAGAGTTTAAAGAGGTTTGGTCCAGGGGTTTTGCATCACACACACACCCCCATGTCCCGTCTCACCCCCACTCTTCCCTCACCAAATTTTGTCTCCTGGCATTGTCTGCACTCTCCTGAAAAAAAACCCAGTCCTTTATTACAGGGGGTCACCAATCAACCTTTGGGATTCAAACTATTTGTTCAGATAGGTTCTTTTTCCAGGTGGTCCCTGACAGATATGCACACCTTTGCAACTGTTTCTCTCCCCAAAAGGAGTTCTTGCTCATGTGCAGCTTTCATCTTTCTAGACATTCAGAGTACACCTCTCCAAGCAAATGGTAATTTTAGCAGGGTCAGCTCAGCATAGAATTGGGACAAGAAAATCTGTATGTGGCAGAAGCCACTTCATGGTGCCTTTTTCCCTACCATGCAGCAAACTCTCACAATTCAGCTGAAGGCCAGCCTGCAGAACTGAGGGAGGCCTCAGCTGGAAGTAGACCAGCTTAAGTCTGACACCATTACCTTTCTTATTTCTTTTTTCTCCCTCCCTGTCCCTTGCCTTCCTCTAGAGCTTGCAGTATTTGGATGTGTCCGTCCTGGGTGAGCTGGTCCCTCGTCTGTGTGAACTGATCAAAAGTGGAGTAGGCCTTGGCACAAAGGTATGCCTGTGATTTTGATAGTTCATAGAATTGAAGTGATTTTACAACTGAGTCTCAACCACCTACGTGACTTGTGATTTGATGAGTGTGTGCTGCTTGAATCTCCCACAGGCTACATGGGTGCTGTGCTCTGAGACAACCAGTGCAGAAGGTTGTCCTTGGTAGCTGTAAATCTTCCAGGACCACATATCCAGACTGTGGGTCCTGGTAACTTTTTAATTTCTCATCAACTTTTTAATTCAATTCTTATCATTTATTTGTTACACTACCCTTGGATCCTGACTTATCAGGGTGGACCCTTGGTGACCTTAAAACAGTGCATACAACAAGCATTAGAAGTAGTAACCAGGGGCTAATACTGTTTTATCTTACCTTTTGATTTCCCTTTCAATCAATCTACAGGGAGGCTGTGCCAGTGTAATTGTGTCCTTAACCACACAGTGTCCTCAGGACTTAACACCTTATTCAGGTAAGGTTTGTTTCTAGTGTCAGGTGTTAAAACTGCTCTTTGTTGCTGTTACCATAGTAGGATTATGTCAGTATTTCCTCCCTATCGGTCCTCGATTTCATCACAAGAATGACCTTTTTGTGTGTGTTTTCCTCAGAGAGCTGTTTGAGGTTGCCTTGTCCACATGAGACTGGCCTGCTGAGGATGTTAAATACCTCACCAAGTGGGAAGAGGCAAAAGGAAGTGGTCAAGGGAATTTGCTAGTGCCTAGCAGGAACAGGCAGAAAAATCTGTGTACTTTCTTGCAGCAGACTAACAGCATCTGTGTTCGTGCAGCACTGTCAATAAGCACTTCTTCCTTCAGATTGCACGATGGGAGGGCCATAAACAGGGACTTTGCTTCCTTGGGTGTTAGTCTTCTCTTTACAGCTTACTGGGATTTGATACCAGAAGTGAGGTTCACCTCCCTGTTGCAAAATAGAAGTAAAGCAGAAAGCTTGATGGGCTGTAGTGCTCACCCACAGGGACAGGATCAGTGACAGTGTGCTGGCTGGGGCTGGCGGAGCACTGGGTGCTGCTGCCCCTCGCTGTGCGTGCTGTGCACTTGTCTAACCATAGGGACCAGACAGACCTAACACCAACGAGGAAGAATGTGTATGTTCAGGCAGTCCAGTGAAACATAGGTCACTGTAGTTCTTGACACATTAATAAAACATGATGCTCCTGATATAAAGCAAAGTCTCTTCCAACAGGCAAGCTCATGAGCGCTTTACTTAGCGGCCTGACTGATCGCAACAGCGTGGTACAGAAGTCCTTTGCCTTTGCTATGGGGCACCTAGTCCGGGTGAGCTGGGGTTTGAGATGGATTGAGGTTTTATTTTGCTGGGCTTCTTTTGTTTGGGTGGTTTTTTAACGTGTTTGAGTGATTTGAGTCTCTTCCCTGTTACAGACTTCCCGGGACAGTAGCACTGAGAAGCTGCTACACAAGCTCAGCAGTTGGTACATGGAGAAGGATGGTACGTTGCTTTCGGGGTGTTCAGTTACAGAGCAGAGTGCAGAAAAAGTTCCTGGTGATAGCAAAAGCTGGTAAAGAAGCACTGGTGTATTGTGATGCTTGGTTTCACTGGTGGATTAAATCCCATACATCATTATGTCATGCTGTGCATTCTTCTGCTTCACAGGAGGCAGACCAAACAGTTAGAGGAAAGTCCTAGTCCCTGTCATGACATGTGAGTTTTTTTTTTTGCTCCTTCAGAGCCCGTTTACAGAACAGGCTGTGCTTTAACTGTGCACGCTATGGGACGCTACAGCCCAGACGTAGTGAAGAACCATGCCAAGCATGTGCTGCCATTGGCTTTTCTTGGCATGCATGAGCTTCCTGATGAAGAAAAAGGAGAGAAAGAGAATTCTACTCTGTGGACTGAAGTTTGGCAGGAAAATGTACCTGGTAAGTTGTGTTAAGGGCTTTCTGGGAAGCACTGGGCAAGAAATATCATGCTGTCTGGAAATTCATTTTGGAAATACAGAGTTCTCATGGCAAGAGATTTAGGAAACTTGTTTCCATTTTCTTCCTTGCTAAAGGTGTCCTGAATGAGTTTAGACAGTTTAGTTTCTCTTCTATTTAAAGGAATTATGGAACTTTTGATCACTGAGACTAGACATACCCATCCAGAAGTATTTTAGGAATGTGCGGCACTGAATGCCACTGTAATATGGCCTGATTGTGGCACAGGGAGCTGGACATCTTAGAAATCTCAATGCTACCCTTTAAGGGCTGATGCACACTCTGAAATTACAGGGGACCTCTGCCTTTGTGGTGGGTTGGAGAGCCAGTTTTAACTTCAGAGAATGAATCTATGCTGTAGAAGGGCTCCTTTGCCATGCTTTGTGTCTAGATCTAGATGCATGATGAAATGGTTTTGCTGGCTTCTTCTCTGGCCTGAGTTTCGATCTTGTCCCTCCATCACCAGATTACTTTTCTGTAGTTTGGGAAAGGAGCTGCAAAAAGGTTTTCCAGTGTCAGGTTTTTGTAGGAATTAAGTTTCTTATAAACAGGCTAACGCAGCGTCTAGTGTCTGACATGTGGAAGGACTGAGATGAACAATTTGTCTGTATCGATGCTAAGGATTTTCTTTGCAAGCATCTAGTAAACAGAATTCATTTGGTCAGCCTGGGAGGAATTCTTCACCCCTTTGCTTGAAGTAGGCCTGCTGATATGTTTCGTGGCTGGAAAGAAAGGATAAATCAGTAACTGCTTTTTACATATTTTTTTTTAATTTTTAAAAAAGATCAGATTTTTTTTGTTTGTTTGTTTTATGGTAAAATTCCAGTTTTCCTGTGTTTTGACCTGCAGGTACTCAGGGTGGCATCAGGCTGTACATGCAGGAGTTGATAACCATCACCCAGAAGGCTCTGCAGTCCCAGTCCTGGAAGATGAAAGCCCAGGGAGCAGCTGCCATGGCATCAATTGCCAAACAGACAGGCTCCCTTGTACCGCCGCACCTGGGGATAGTGCTCTCTGCACTGCTGCAGGGCCTGCCAGGGAGAACCTGGACTGGGAAGGTAAAATGAGAACTGGCACCTTGTGGGTCACTGTGAGCACTGGCAGGCACCCCTGATGCCAGGAAGTGGTGTCCTGTGCTGCCGAGCAGCACGTGCAGGAAGGCTGGCACAGGGAGGCCTGCCTCCTGCATGGCATTTAGCAGATGGAAAAATGACGGGGAGGAAACGTAGGTGGAGTTCAGATTGCTTCAGGAGTTTGGTTCCCACTTGGGCCACTTCCACAGCACCCTGTTCTAGCTCGAGGGGTACCATTTGTGCTCAGAGGTGCTGTGAAGCACCTTGCCACTGCCAGTTCCATGCAGATGGAAAGGAAGTGCAGCCTCTGCGGCAGGAGTGGTGGGAACCAGACTGTGTTGCTCAAGGCTGGTGTCAGAGGCACGTTTCCCTGCTGCTGCTTCTCACAGCAGAGCAGAAGGTTTTCCCTGCGTGGCAGGATGGAGCCATTTGGCTGTGCAGCGTTTCTCAGTGGTTCCTGTTTTATTCCTTGCAGGAGGAGCTGTTAAAGGCCATTGCCAGTGTCGTCTCTGCGTGCAAGTAAGTGTCCTGGAAGAGTTGGCGCTCAGGATCTGGGATCTCAAAAAGGAAGTTGTTGCACAGTGTTGTTGCCTGTCTGGTGCTAAGGAGACTATAGAAAGTTGTGAACACCATCCTGATCTCCCATCAGCATGTGAAGAGTCTCTCTCCACTCCACTTGCCAATATGTGGGTCACTAGTGAGAGCTGGGAGGGGCAAGTGATACTTCAGAGGGAACTGCAGAGGTAAATGACTTATCTAGGGCAAGGAAGGGGATGTTGAGAGGCTAGAATTGCTGAGAAAGAAGACACTAAGGGGAAGGATGGACACTTTAAAGGTGAAAAGAGAGGAAGAGGTAGAAGAGTGCAGAGTGAAAGTACATTGGAAGCATATGGGGAAAGACTGGAAAGACAAACAAGGAGAACAGCTTGCAGGCAAAGAACAAGCACCAGAGTGTAACTATTGTTACAACTGTTGGTAGGCAACCCTGTGCCTGGACACAGGAATTACTTCAGTGTTTGAGAAGGGATTAATGTGGGTCTGAGAGCTTCTGTATGCCTTGTGTTTCAGTGCAGAGCTGCAGAAGTCAGTGCCTGGCCAGCCCACCATCAGTGATATTGTCCAGGCTGTCCTGAAGGAGTGTCGGAAAGAGAACCTGAGGTATAAGATGGTGGCACTGCGCTGTGCAGCGGGGGTGCTGCAGGCAACAAAGGAAGACCGGTTCCAGGAGCTGGCAGATATCATCTTTCCCATGATAAAGAAGGTGACAGTTCAGCTTCTTGAGTTTTCCCTCTTTTCAGAGCAAAGCACCCAAGTGGTGACAGTCCAGCTGATGCTGGACACGCGCCAGACTTCTTCCCAGAAGGCTGCTGATGTGAGGAATACACCACACTCAGCCAGATCCTTGGTGGGGCTGAATGCCACCAGACTGTTGGTGAGCCCTGTTGGGGGGGTTGTACCTGTGCTGCCCAAATGGTGAATTAGCCCTGCTGTTCAGTACCTGCAGTGCTTCGCAGCTCTGCGCGGGGGACTCGCAGCAGGGGCAGCTGCTTGGATGCAAGGCCGCGGGGCCTGCCCTGCGCTCCGGCGGGCTGCGGGTAGCCAGGGGCGCCTGTGCTCCCTCTGTGTGGAGGCACTGACTGGTGTGCGCAGCTGCGAGGGAAGACTGACTTGCACTGAAGTGTGTGGCTAGCCTGCCCTCATCCTTCTGTCGATCATACCTTCCCCCCATGGCCTCCCCAGAACTCTCTTGAGAGCATGGGCACAGGTTTACCAAAGCATGACGAAGAGGATGAGGACATGAGGGAGAAAGAGGTGCAGATGGAGTCCCTGATCTGTGCCTTCGAGACCCTGGGCAAAGCCTGGCCAAGGAGCCTGGAGACACAGCGTAAGTCAGCTGATGATGCGCAGCACAAACTTTGTTGGCTCAAACTGTTTCCTCTGAAATGAAAAGGTGGGGAGGGAGGGACCTGGAGATCACGTGGGGAGGCTCTTGAGGGGGTGCTTGCAGCTCACAAGACCTTCAGTGAGACAGCTGCTGCAACAGCTTTCCCAGAGAGTAGCCCATCCTTGGGCAAATTCCTTCACTGCTGTCTTAAATTTGCTTCACCAAACTGTTCTGAGTTGGTGGAGACGTGCAGGATGCCTGAGGTAGTTTGCCTGATCAAAAGCAGCATAGTTCTGCTCTCCACATTCATGTTTGCATCACAGCTGATACGTGGTGGAGGGGGAGCTGGGTATATCTGAAAAACCCCAGCCCAGGTTGCTTTGTTAGCATGGCAGAGTGTCTAATGCAGCAGTTAAAACGAGCATGTTAATCAGGTAAAGATTTCCAGGGTCACTTGGTGCAGGACGTTGACTTGATTATACACAGTGAGTTGTGTAATGTCACTGTGAGAGGAGCACAAGGAGCACTTGGGAGACAGAGCAGGAAGTGTTTCCTTCTGCCCCTCCCCGTGGCAGCACAGTGACATCCTCACTCCTCTGTAGGTTCCTATCGCCAGGAATTCTGCAAGTTAATGTGTGACCGCCTGAAACTCAGCACATGGAAGGTGCAGCTCGGAGTGCTACAAGCCATGAATGCCTACTTCCAAGGGTAACTCCTTTCTGCAGTCCACTTTGACAGTGTTTCTTGTTGCTTCAAACTGTTTAATGAAATGGAGGATTCTTGGAGGAAGTCGAGCAGACTTCTGTCCCAGTGACGTGGGGTGTCTGACAGTGGTTTTGCATTTGACAGGCTAATGCTGTTTGATGAGGAGCACTCAGACCCTGTGGCTTTGACAGAAATACTGTTGGAAACCTGTTCATCTATCACCTATTCTTTAGGTAAATGGACTTGTCCTGGTTTGTAGTTGACAATTAATTGCTTGGTAATACATTGTTCCCCGGGGGGTTGACTGGTAGATAAGCTGTCAGAGATGGCAGTTGCCCTGTGATAATTCCAGTTTTGCAGTAGCTGTTCAGGACAGTTCTATGCAGGGTGCTGTTCACAGGGAAACGAATTCCTCTGGTGCAGGAGAGCTTTGGAAGGGGAGGGAGAGGCGGACAGTAGACTCCTGTGTGTGCAGCATCTCAGGAGTGCAGATTGGAAATGTGGCTTTCTCCATGCAGAAGATGGACCCCAGCTAATCAAGTTATTATTAACAATTTAATGAAACACAAGTTTTTCTCCTCCACAGTTCAGACTTCTTGAATACATGTAAGTGTTGGAGGGACCCAGCATTTTCCTCAGCTGGTGCACCAAGCTCCAGGGCTTTAAGGCACTTTATGCTCTGCTTGATCTGAGTGCCCATGGGGATATAAGTGCTACCTATGTCATGTTGACAGTTGTGGGGCTGCTTATTGCTCTGGTAGTGTTCCCACTTGTTCTGTGACTGTTAACTGCCAGAGTCTCTTCACACCTGCATGTTTCTTGTACATCTAAAGGCAGCACCTACTACTAGCTAGCTACCAATCCAGACATCCCCGTGGGCAAAGTTTCCTTTAACTATCAACCCTCTGGAATGAGACTTTTAACCATTTTTGTCTCAAGAGACCAAATAACTTTTTATGCCAAGCTCGTGCTTGGTGGCATAGGGTTTAATGCACCCTCACTTAATGCTACTTATTAAAATTTGGGTGGTTTATAGCCATCAGAACTCGCTGAAGAGCACTCTGTTACGCGCAGAGGTTGCCTGTGATCACAGCGCAGCTCTGCCAGCGCTGGTCCCTTTCAGTAAGACACAGTAGTGCTGTGGCGGTAGCAGAGAAGAGGCACAAGGCTCCGTCGACTTGTGAGCCTCTAGTTGGCTGCTTTCTGCCATTCAGCTGTGTCCCACGGGGGGGCACCGCAGACCGGCAGCGCAGATGAGCTCAGTGAGCTGTGCTAATGAAAGTGGCCAGGAGGCTGGTGGTGACTGCGGCTCTTTGCATGGGCAGCGTGCTGCCTGTGGTTCTCTGTGTGATTGCCGGGGTTTTGTCTTTTTTTTTTCTTTTAAATCCCTTAGAAAACAAAAGCTACACGTCCATAAGAACAGAAGCTTTGTCTGTGATACAACTGCTGCTCACCAAACTGCAAGGTGAGACTTTTCTACTTGCCACCTAGATGAGCCCCTGTTCAGAGAAGGGACCTGGATATGTGGTGTGGAACCCCGGAGGGGTGGCATTGCCTTCTGCTTGCAGCACTGGTGATATTGGGGCAGTTGGGACTTGGAGGTCTGTGCTTGGGCACTTGGGAAACTTGTAGTGGGCTTGACATAACTGCATCAAGTCAAGGTGTAAAGCACTATTGAATACTCCTTGTGTGAGGGAATCTTCATCCAGCAAGGAGGATGCCATGGAGAGCACACAGGACTGGGTGCATAGTCAAGACTCTGTGTCCTCTGCAGGCTCCATGGAGGAGAGAGCTCCTTTTTGTCCAGATTAGTTTTTACCTTTTCAGTGCCAAGTTTAATTTCTCATTCTTAGTTTGGGATTTAAGCCTTGCAGACTTTGCTTCAGAGAGTGAACCTGCTTATGTCTCAAGGTCTCATTGTCTGCAGTTCTGCAGCAAACATTTCCTTTGGATTTCTGTTGCATGCTTCACATTTCCTTTACCCTAGACAAAGCCTTAACATTACATGAAGCAGTTGTCAAGTGGGAAACATCTCGTTCTCCAGAGCCTTGTTTTCACATGTTGCAGGCTTAGACAGCCAGGCCCAGTCTCAATGTGCACGAGTCCCTGTGTGGGTCCAGCTGAATTTCCCTCCTCTATAGCCTTCTCCTGGCAGAGCAGGGCAGACAGCACCTGCTTGGTTTGGCATCCTGGTATTCACATCCAGTGTCTGTCTGTCTTTATCTACACAGAAGCTCAACAGTGGGAAAGCCTGACAGCAGAAAGCAGAGAGAACCTCATCCGTTCATTGTCTACGATGGCATCAGATAGCAGACCCGAGCTACAGGAGAAGGCATTTGTCATCAAGAAAACACTTGAAAATCTTGGCTAAGTTGTAAAATGCAAACTACAAAGTGCCATGTAAAACAAAAAAAAGTGCAGTGGTCTGAAAACCAAGTGGGAAAATGAAGATTAGTCTGTAGCATGCATCATTCCTGGCCAAAATAAAAAATGCCTTAAATTCTTTTCCCATGTTATTTTTACTCTTCTAAGTTGATGGTTAGTTGTTTTGTCAGTAAATACCTCTTATCAATCTGCCCTAGAATGTGTGTAAGTGTGCAGCTTAAAAAAATGTTGAGGGCAAGATGCTTTTTTTTTTCCTTTAAATCGGCAAAAAGAATGTTACTCAGCTCCCCTTTGTCCTTCAGAAGAGCTGTGGGGAAACAGCCAGTGCAGGAAATGGCGTTCATTACTAGATTTTCACTTATGTCATGCGTGGAGATCTGTTACCTGGTGTCTAAGCAGTCAACCTCCAGGACTCTGCAGTACAGCTAGTCTCTGTTACCTGTAAAGAATTAAGTCCCTCCCCCATGAAGCCTGTGTTAAGCCCCGCGGTGGCTTCCCAGGGGCAGGGTTTCACCTGACACCCACCGCTGCTTCTGCTTGCTCCTCCCTTGCAGCCCGTTGTCTGTGAGTTACGAAAGGCAGAGTACTGTTAACTTTGCTCCTTCCTCCTCCTCTGACCTCGGCACGGATTGACTGAGACTGTGCCTGCCCCAGCTAGCACCCTTGGCCTCCCAAACTTCAAATGAGAACTTTTCTTTCCTCAAAGGATGCACAAGAGAGCACTTTACTGAGCTGTGTGGGGCAAAGTTTGGGCCTAGTTGGTGCCCAGGTGGAACACTGCTCTTCTCAAAATTGTTTTGCATGGACACTCCTCAGCTGCAGAATTTAAATAAAAAAAAAAAAAAGAAGTAAGGCAAACAATCTTTTCTAGATACGTTTTTGAAGAGTGGTGGGAGTTTGCAATGACACGTTTTTTTTAATAGTGGTAACGTTTTATTCCCTTCCTGTTGGTAACCCTGTTCTTGCTTTGGAAACCTGTAATGATTCAGACTTGTCGGTATTTGTAAGAACCTGAACCATCTGTCATTTCTCAGCAGCCCAAGTCATGCTGGTTTCTAGCAAATACTTTTTTTCATTTGCACTTGAGAAGAAAGATTATACCTGCATTAACGTGGAGTAAAATTGCTGTATGATGATGTGGCCATGCTGCCTGTCTCCTTTTTTGCCCTCCTCAGATAAAAGACAAACCCAACCACTATAGCAACAGACTTCTAATAGGGTAAAGTTAGCACTGCACCGTAATCTGACCAGTCTGTGTACAGCGTTTTGGGGATAAATGCTTTGCTGATGGTGAAATAAGATCATTAGTGTGGGCAATGTCATGTCCATGGCTTTCAGCATTAGGGAGGCTTGCTTCTTTTAATGCAGTCTGCAGCTCCTTTCAGATCTGACCTGTTAGGGGAGAGGATTGCTCGGATAATGTCAGGGTTCCTCCATGCCCACTCACCCAGAATCAGGAATGCAGTACCTACTGTTCCCTCAGGTGCCACGTCCCATTCAGTGTTTCCTGGTACTGTAACAACCTTGCTGGCCGACCCTCCTCTGGAAGGGAGGAGTGTCCTTTGTGCACACCTGGTAACCAGATGTCAGCGGGAAAGGGGCAGAGCTGTCCCACTGTGGCTCTGGTGTAGCAGAAACCTCAGCGAGCACTATTGCATTGTACACTAGAACTGGTCAGTGGGTGACTCCTTGGTGCTGGGAGCTGGTGCTATAACGTTTTGATTTACACCTTGTTGCAGGGAGCTGCTCTTCGTTTACGTGTAGTTTGAACTATTGAGCACAGTGTACATTTTAAAACTTTACTGGGCAAATCACTTTGCAGTATCTTTAAAGACGTGCTGACCATGACATGTAGTGTCATGAATGCGGGGTTGTTTTTGGGGATTATTATTTCTTTGGTATTAGATGAGTCCTATCAGTGATGCTTTGCTGTAGCAGTTCATTGTCTGACTTGGGGTTTTTTTTCATAATTGATGAGTGACAGTAACAGAAACAAACAAGAGCCTCCACGTCTCTGGCAATTCGAGTTTTCACTGTGGACTGGAGTATTCAGAGGCAACACCTGATACGGTCAGAGGACCGTAGGTAGAATACCTGTAACTGTTGTGAATCGCAACCTGAATTTCTCTATTGGGGATTTATACTAGAGGGAAGAGCGTATTCTAGGAACTCTACAAACAGCTGGATTAACAACTCTGGCCAAGAGTGTTAGGAAGGTTAGAGATGGTTATCACACTTTCTGAATCACAAAGCAATATGTCTTTCTGGTGATTACAGAACAGATGCAGAGCTCCTCTCTAAAGCACGTGCCTATACACAAAACCTACCTGTACAAAAGTTAATTCAGTCAGAGGTTTGATTTCTACCCCCTCACATTTGTAAACTTGACAGGATTAAAAAAAAAATAAAAATAATAAGAAGAAATAAATAGATGTGGCCTTCCTAGAGTTTTTCCTCTAAAAGTGATTGCACTATGTAAAACACACTGTACTTTGCCCGGCGCGGGCATTTCTTGTGCTGCTGCAATGCTTTGTATACCTGGAGTGCGGTGCGCAGACTTGGCTCGGCACTCAACGTTCCGACCTGCAACCTGTTGCTTAAATGGATGTATATTGAGAAAAGTTTTCTAATGTTGCAAGATCTCCATCAAATTCACTGCAATCTGTACTGTCAACGTATGTGAATGGTCTGACTGAAAGAAAAAACCCTCCTGCTTACCAAAAAAGGTAAAAAAATCAAATAAAAGCTGCATGACATGTTCTTCAGACTGCGTGGCAGTGTTGGTTTTTCCCCCCTCCCTCCTTCCCCTGGGGATGGCACAGCTTTGTGCCCACAGCCGTTCAGGGGAGGTGGTCTGTGTTACCCTCTTAGTCAGGAACTGACTGAATTTGGGTTCTTAAGCCAGCAGCATGGTCTCTTGCAACCAGGCAGGGTTACAGGATGTATGTATATATCACATAGGTGTATATATAGCACATGTGTGTGTCTATATATATAGAATATATGCCTGGAAGGTAACTATTTTTATGTGTGTGTATATATATATACACACACACACATAAAAATAGTATATATATAATACATATATATATACACACACACACATAAAAATAGTTACCTTCCAGACATATATTCTATAGACATATATATGGACGATGAGGGAACGAGATCAGAAGTGTTAAGGTCTGGAATATATTTAAATAAATGTTCAAACGATTCCAGACACTGATAAACTCTACTCCTAACCCCCCCACTTAAATGTACTTTTCTAAATGGTATTCTGAAGGGGGGGGGAGGAGGAAGCATGAGGCAGAGCCAGCAAATACAAGTTCATGGGGCTGCAGCAGCACCTGGTGTGATGAACAGTCAGATCCCTACCCCACCCAAAAGGTTGAGAACTGCTAGTGGTGGTCTGCTCCAGCTTCCTGGGGTGGGCAGAGACCCCCTGCAGCCCTGGGAGGGAAGCAGGGCTTCTGCCGCCGCCTTAGGCATGGGCTGCACAGCCAAGGGGGATGTTATTGCAGGGTCACTGGTAAGAGATGAGGGAAACGGAGGGGAAAAAAAAGAAACACAGCAGGATGTCTGAATTCGGGCATCCATGCCTGAAAATAACTAATTTTAACCTCTCATCCAGAGTGCAGAATTAAATAGTCAGGAATACAGCAGGAAGCTCGACATGGGGAAAGTGCTAACTTCTGAAGAGGCACTGTACTGTGGACTCAGCCAGGAAGTAAAGGCACGCAGGCACTCTGCTTGTGTATCAAAATATTTATTGCTTTAAATGCCAGCACAGCAAATAAGAAACTATACAGATAGTTTAGCCCCCAAACTGTTCGTGAATGGACACACTACTGTTCTGTGGTACTTGGTATCAGGACACAAAGACAACGTTGACACTTTGTAACAGGCTTTCTGAATGTCCTGAACACCCCAGTTCGCTTCCTCCTGCTGAGCTACAGAGGTGGCTGCCTATGGGCATACAGAGGGAGGACAGGAACTGCTTAGGGTGCACCAGAGGAATAAATGCAGTCAGTTTAGCTAACAGTAAAGGACCTTGTAACTCCTAACTAGGCGTGAATGTGAGTTAAAAGCTAAACTACACAAGTATTTAAAGACAGAAAGTAAGTTACTTCGCTGAAGGGTGAAAGTCGGAGAGGTTCTTCCTAACGCAGGTGGGGGCTGGGGACTCCCCGAGGAGCTCACACTAGTCTGTCTCCATCAGGGAGACTGACGATGCCGTTTTTGCAGTTCGTTTAGACTTGTTTGCTTTCTGCACAGCCTTGGGCTCAGGGGTGGAGTTTTTCTTTTGGAACCGCTCAGATCTTGTCACAGTGGACACACCATCCACAAAACTGGTCTTGAAGAGGACATTTGCGTTGTTAAACATTCCATCCTTCAAGGATACCACAACAAACTACAACAAACCAGAAAGCTTGAAGTAAATACTGTCCTCCAAACAAAGACTTTAAACAACATTGGAAAAGGCTTCTTAAAAGAAGATTACTTTTAATTTATTTGGCTAATATGCTGGAGATAATTCTTAAAACTATATTCTTAAACATAACTGAAGCCAGACAGAATGTTAATAGGTAGGACAAGCCAGGTATTTTCTGCAGCTAACACACACCTCTGCCATACCCTGGCCCTTGCCCTGCAGTACAGGTGACAATACCAGGTGCCCTTTCGTGGTGCCTCCGTCACTCAAAAAAATGTTGCTACGAATTGTGTAGGAACACAGGGTCGTTGGAAGGGACCCCAAGGATCATAGAGCTCCAACCCCCCTGCCACAGGCAGGGCCACCAACCTCCAGGCCTGGATCTACACAACATTGCCCAGGGCCCCATCCAACCTGGCCTTGAACACCTCCAGGGACGGGGCATCCACCACCACTCTGGGCAGCCTGTTCAGCACCTCATCACTCTCTCTGTAAAGAACTTCCCCCTAATATCTAATCTAAACCTTCCTTCCTTTAGCTTTAATCCATTCCCCCTTGTCCTGCCATTATCTGCTCTTTTAAAAAGTTGAATCCCCTCCTGCTTATAAGCTCCCTTCAGGGACTGGAAGGCTGCAATAAGGTCCCCCCGCAGCCTTCTCTTCTCCAGGCTGAACAAGCCCAGCTCCCTCAGCCTCTCTTTGTAGGGGAGGGTCTTTTATAAGCTAAAGACACCAGTCAAATTTTTTCTTACAATACTGGTAATAAATGTTGCCCTGCTCTCTCTCACAATTTGGAACATTCATGTCCTACCCCCCAAACAGAGACTGGGTACTGCCTTCCCCTCAGGGTAGGAAGCTTCTTCAGTTCCAACAGTGTTTTCATGCAGAGGCCACAGTGGCAGAGATTCTTTCCACTGGTGCCCACCTGACTGAAATAGGGTCAAAAATAACACATTCTCGCAGCTTGGGTTAAAGAACTGCAGCAGAAACAGAAAGCAGGTGGTGGATCAGGACTGCAGTTGATCACAGATTGTTCTTCTCTATTCCTACCTGCATTTTAGGCACTACCGCAACAGCTTACAGTAAAATGTAATGCTCAGAAGTCTCACAGCTGCTGTATCACCAGTGTGACTTCCAGTTCAAACGACTCAGAAATACAACAGAAATCCCTTAAATGAAATGCTTAGCAGCTGAGAACCCTCAGTGGCTGTCTGCCTCTGGAAAAAAGAGTGGGGTGCATAAATAGGTGATCACAACAGTTTAAAGATCATACCATACCTGAGAGTGAGTGAAATGCTTACGAAGCATGAGGCCAATGTTCTGGGTGTGAGAGAGATCAAGAGCTGCATCCACTTCATCCAGGATGTAAAGTGGGGCAGGTTTGAAGAGAAGCAAGGACAAGATCAAGGACAAGGCCACCAGCGATCTAAGACAGAAGAAAGTTATGTTTTCCCCCTCCTGCCTTGAGAGGCTCTGGCTTATGAAAACAATTGCTTGGCAGTAACAAAACATGCTTTCCAAAGCAAATGCTTCGAGTGCTGAGACAGAATGACAGCTTCTGCCAGAAATGGCAAGTGTTTCTTGCTCTTTTACCAGAACTTCAGTTTAATTGTGTGACGGTGTTTAAATCATGCTGTTGCTTCACCTATGTTCAGTTCTGAGTTTTGCAGCACTGTTTTTCAGCATACAGTTCTTCACAGACTCATGGAAGGGTAGGGGTTGGAAGGGACCTCTGGAGATCACATCAGCTAGTCCAACCCCCCTGCCAGAGCAGGATCACCTAGACTAGGTCACACAGGAACGTGTCCAGGTGGGCTTCAATGTCTCCAGAAAAGGAGACTCCACAGCCTCTCTGGGCAGCCTGTCCCAGTGCCCCGTCACCCTCACAGTGAAAGTTTTTCCTTATGTTCACATGGAACCCCCTGTGCTCCAGCTTGCACCCATTAGTCTTGTCCTGTCACTGGACTAAGAGCAGCATCCTGTCCTTCAGAAAATTATTTATGTCTCACTGCTTCCTAAATTCTGTTTCTACTTTTCAATTTGTTAGATTTTTGCTGAGAAGTTGCAAAGAAGCACATACCCTACACAGTAGCTGTAATCCCAGGAGAAGAAAACTTCCAGCATGACACTATGCAGATACCAGAGCAGAACTTGTCTATGCTGGCTTTTGGGATTACTACTCAGAGGCTGCAGCATTTAATTCAGTGGCACCTCAGCACAACCTAGAATTAAATGCAGTTTTCTCACCAATTAATTTTTTTTGTTGCTTGTTCATGGAGTGAATTTTTGCTAATTAATGCATTGGTTCTAGTGTGTATTCCTCTTTGAACTGAGCTAATAATGCTTTCAATATTAACCCTGTTTGGAGTGGCTGACCAGGGGAAACATTTTTTTGCTGTTTTAACTGTAGTTAGCTAGACACATCAATGATATACAGAGCTGTAATGGAAAACATGAAGTTCACTGACCTTTGTCCTCCACTAAGTTCTGTTAGGTTTTCCTTCCAGGTGTTTCCCAAGGCAACTCTGAACTCCAGACCAACCAAGGTGTTCTGGTCTTTACAGGGTGCTAGCATAGCTTTGGCTCCTGGCAGGAGCGTTGAGAAGATGGAGCTGAAGTCTTCATTCACCTGGAAGCCAAACAACAAGAGATGCAGGTATGTGCTTTGAGTTGGGAGCACAGACAGCTAAATTGAGTGGTAGGCAGCACTGTGCTCAAGCTGTCTTACCTGATTTAACCCACTAACTTCTGTCTTGAAGACTGGCAGGTGAGAACAGCAAGATAGTACTAGCACATGGACTCTTTTATTTACTCTCTAGTGAGAGGGCTGAGCGATCTAAGCATATAGGGTACCTTAAACCAAGAATTTTAGAAAGATCAAGTGAGATACTGGACAGCTTCTTTATGCTATTAGCCAGGGAAATGTTTATGCCCTACCTCAGATTTATTATCTGGTGAATTGCAAAGGACTGTTAAAGTGTGAGCACCTCCTAAGAGGCACACACCAGCATCCTCCCAACTACTCTTCTGCCCTCAATTACTTAAGCAATGTCCTGGTATTGGATGTAACATAACTTTGTTTAATGCTGATGAGAATTTCCTAAGAATTGTATCTGAGAACACAGTTACTCTACCACCCATGATGCTTTTGAATACAATTCACCCATTTATGCCAAACAAGACTTTGCAACCAAAAAACACATATCTTTGAGTACAGGCAGTAATAATTAAAACCAATACTCCATTTGTGAGAATTTTAACTTCTGATATACTCAGTTTTCTCAAAGGCCGACAAGTACGAGTTCCCCTGGCACATCAGAAAAGATGTTTCTGTGTAGAAAGAGAAGTTAGTGATGTGAGAGAACTGCTAAGAAGGTGCAGTGCTTGGGTAACTGTGATGTTTCAGCAGGTCCTGTCCATTCCTCAGACAGGCAGAGATTAGTAACAGCACCCAGCTGGGGGCAGGGGGGAGGCAAAGAGGGGAATAACTACATCACCTTTCTTTTCCTGTGGGTTAAATACAACAGCTCTTATAACGAGTTTTGGAAGTTTTCAATATCCCTGGGACATTCAAACTAGCACTGAGATATTGCTGGGTCTTCTGAATGAGGTTCAGGTTCTGTTTTACATTGAACCTTTGCTTAAGAGTACCACTCAGGGATTTTCCCTGAGGCTGGATCATCATGGAGGGGAAAGGCAGGAGGCAGAGCATGGGCAGGTACTTAGGGGACCTTCTCACACCCAGTGGTTCGGAACTTCACTCCTGAACAGCTACAGGACCCTGATAAAGTGACAGCATGTCTCTTCCCAAAGACACATGTCTTGCTGCACCGTGCTGGGCCCCGGCCACTGCCTGCCGGAGGCTGCCTGGCAGAAAGCAGCACTGCTGGGGGGGAGGGGAGGGAAACACACCTGCACTGCGACCCCCCCAACAGGCAGGGCAGGGGAGCAAGAGCACCAAAACCCACACCAGTGTCAGTCACCCCCACACAGGAGGGGAAATACACAAAGAAATCAGCTGGCTTAGTGAAGGAGCGTGATGAACTGAGGCCATCCTCAGAGCAGGAAGAAGAGGCAGAACCAGCGGTCATCAGCCAACCCCTGCCCCTGGGTGAGCTGAGAGATGTGGAAAGCCAGTCCTAAGGGGACGTGGCACCCCAGAAAGAACTGAGTCTAAAAGGGAATGGAAAAACAGTTTTGGAGACTTAACTATCACACGATTTTCAGAGAATTCACATCTTGTGAGATTAAACAGAAGAAATTAAGAGGTTGTTCTGTATTTAAATACTCCACAAAGGAGAACAGTTAGGGAAAACTTTTTTTTAAAAAAAAAAACAAAAGATACAAACAGGTAATCTAATAAATCTGATCCTCTCCTAAAATGTGAAAGTTGTATTTCAAATGTCATACCTTTTTCCAAGCAATAGATAAAGTTTCATTTTTCTTCTGGTCAAGCTCTTCAATAGTGGCAAGAATTTTTACCTTGTCAGACTCCACAACTCTTTTTTTCTTCATTAAGTCGTTGTACTGGTGCAATCAAAAGAAAAGACTGATGTCAGTGAACATTTGCTCAAATACATTTTGTGCTGCCTTACAGTTTCACCTTTTATTTTTAACCATGAAATACCCACTAAGCACTAGGTTGCAGTCCAAGGCATTGGTTTAGCTGTATGCAGGATTTCAGTTTTAGGGTATGACTTGCAAATTAAAGCATAAGAATTTTCAAGGAAAGGACCAACATCACTCTGAAAGTTGTGCTTCTTTTTCAAGTTAATGATGTGTGAATTGCCTTTCCATGGAAGAAAGCTGCTCCTAAAGGGTGGCAGACCACTTCTAACGGTGAAACAGTATTACAAAACTTGACGTGTCAGCAGAGTTTTGATACAAATACCCTGAAGATGCAGATGAAGTCAGGACAACCCCGGAACACCTCCCAGCTATCATGTTTGAAGAGGAGCAGTTTTTTGATCTGCAAGCTTTGACAAAATGCTTAATCCCAGGATACTATAATGGATAACAGGAGCTTTAAGGCTGCTGCTGCCAACTTAGGATGGAATAGAGCAGGGAGGAATCAAATGCTTTTCACCATCCAAAGTCAAGATTAAGCACAACCTGGGAAAAAGTGCACAAGTGAATAGTTGAAAAATGTAAGATCATTAAATAAGATCTAACAAAAGGTTACCCATGAAGATTTGTCTTTGTTGTACTCCCCAAATAAAGTATACAAAAACACAAAGATATGCTATACATAATACCATATGCTCAGCCTGCCTGATCTTTAAAGGTTAATGCATGGAACATTTACCCTTTCCTCTGTCTCAGAAAGCATAGTCATAGCTCTCATATTCAAGTTCCTTCCCAAATGCTCTTTTTTCTCCTTTAGTTTCTGCAGTTTCTGAGCTGCTTCTGTGGGGTTGTTATTTTTGAAGTCATAGGCTGTGTTTGGCTGACCAAAAAGTGCTTTCTCTGAAGCTATCCAGTCATACTCCTTCAGCAGTGCGTTTGCCTGCAAACAAGAAGGTATGTTGAGGTTTTCTTCTCAAATGTGAATGAAAAATAGTCAACATCTTAAAATTACTCAACATGAATTCTTCTACCCCAAGACAGCACAGGAGCATACTTTTACAGTGCTTCATGCCATTTGCAAGATAAGGTAGCTTTCACACATGTCCATCATGTTTACTTAGAACAACGGTCAAACCCTCCTCCTGAGATAAAGCTTTTCCCATCAAGAGCTGCAAATAGGACAGTGCTTATGAAGAGAAAAAGGCCGTTTCCTGTGCATGTCACAGGGGAAACAACCTCTCCGAGCGATGAGATGGAGGGAAAAGCAAGATGGAAGGAAAAGCACTGCTCTGAAATACCTTGGCAGCAGCTTCAGCCGTGCCCTGTTGGTGTGTTCTGATGCTGTGTTGTAATGCTTTAATCTTCAGCTGCAGTTCATTGTTTTGTTCCCTGTACTTTGCTATCTCTTCAGATTTGGCTTTAATCGCATTATTGTGTAGCTCAACGACTTCCCTTTGCTTGTTCAGTTTCATCTGTGACTCTTGTACCAATTCCTAAAAAATAAATCAAACAGCCATTTATCACCTTCATTTACAGGCTGGTGTCAGAGGGGTTTTAGAGGAGAAGGACACAGCAAGGCAGGGGAAAAAAAAACCCACACATGTATTAAGCAAATAACGAATTGAGTGCTGGCAAGAAAATCCAAACAACAAAATACTCATGGTGATTTTGAGCTTTAGGGGATCATTTCTTCAGCAACATCCCAGATAACAAAAGAGGGTTTATAACTTTCACCTTTGTCTTAGTGAACTCAGCAGTCATAACATCAACTTCAGAGAGGCAGGATGTGATTATTTGTTCTACAGATGCTATCTTTTGTTCATAGGAGGCCCGTTCTTGTTTTAGCTCTTGAAGTTCCAGATCTAAAGCTTCAAGTTCCTAAAAAGACGTTATTGTAGTTATTTTTAAATGGAAAGAATTAAGATTGTGTTTGACATATTAATGCAACAGATGGTTTAAAATACCTGCCCTTCAGCAAGGGGGCAATCTCACAAAATTAAAAAAGCACCAGCATTTTTTTAATGTCAGTGACTGCAGAGTGATAGATACATTTAAGTTCCAAACCTAACACTATTAAAACTTCAGGACAACCAAAGCTTTCCAATTACTGCAACCACATTGAGAAAGCTGCCAACAAGGGTTAAGTTTTACCTGCTGTTTTTCTTTCAGCTTTTTGCTTGAAGTGTCTGTCTTTCTCTTGGCAGCAGCCAGTTGCTGCTGAGCGTGTTCCAGTTCTTTTTTAGATTCTGCTTCTGCATTTTTCATTTTACTCTCCAATAACTTGTATTTATCTTCTGCTTTCTTCTTACTTTCTTCAGTTTTCTTTAATGTCTCCTCACACTCCTCTGAATGAAGCACAGTACTGAAATCAGGCATTGTTCTTATCTTTGAGTTTACATGTTGCAGTCAAACCAAAGTGAACTCATCTTTCCCTCTCACAGAAAAAAGCAGTTGTTTGCTAGGTACTGAAGAAAGGTATTTCAATGATGACTGTAAGACAATGTGCTGCTGTTAGCAGTTACTGGTAGGGCACCAAATAGTCAACCAGTCACTAAAATTAATGAAAGCAAGCCCTTTCTTTTTTCCCCAAGATCAGGTACATGCCAAAGCATATGATCAAGTAGTAATATAACACAATCAGATGGCTACCTAGTAAGGTATCACATCATCCCTGTAATACTGTGTCTAGAGATACATCTACCCTATACATGTATCTACATATGTATCTGTTCTATCCAGCTGCATTTGCTTCCTTTGACATTTTCCCTTAGCTATATGAACAGTGCTTCTTTCCAATGCCATCTTGTTACAGAAATTGTACTGCTCATCTTGCTAATCACAGAAACAGATGGCTTGGAAAAAACCAAAGAGTCCTGAAATATGGGATTACATCCATTTTAAAAGTTGGCTGCAAAGCAAACGTTCCTCTTATAACAGAGCCAGTACTAAGAATATGACTTTACTACAAGAGGATGACCAACCTCATGTCAATCACCTCTGTGCAAGCCTGTTGTGATTCAGTATGTTACATATTCTAAAACATAAAGCTAGAACTGTCAATGCTAAAAGTATTTTTACTTAGGTAAAGATTCTGCTACTCACACTGCCAAATACCCGTGTCATTCTCAGCAATTAGTTTTCAGTTAAAACAACATATTTGTTACCAATAGTTTTCTTCAGGGCAATCAGCTCTTCCTCTTGTTTGTGATAAGCACTTTGGTGAATCTTTCTTTCCAACAGCTCTGCTTCCTCAGACTTCATCTCCCACTGCTGCTTCAGTTGCCAGTACCTTTGAAGACAGTAATCATATACACCACTTAATGAAGGGTACCCA